>JABTTQ020002934.1:0-600000 GCA_016081115.2 Rehmannia glutinosa
CAAAATCGGATGCCCAAAAAAAGTCCTCAAATGAATAGATCTTTCTAGATATCGACACGTGTCCACACCTAACCCTCACTCTCCCCTCCCACAATACCCATTAAACCCCTTATCTTCATCACCATTTCAACTCAAACCCTTATTCCCAATTCCACAATTTTTTTAGGGTTTCAGCTTAAGATTCCATTTGAATTTCTTACCGTCGCAGGTACACTTCAATCATCCATTCTCCGACGGTTTGAAAATGGCGTCTTCAGCAGCTCAAATTCACGCCCTTGGTGCCACTGCCTACTTCACATCCGGCAATTCCAGTAAAACCAGTACTACTAAAACAGTGTTCTTTGGAACGAAGCTGAGCAATACTGGTTTGATTGGGCTGAAGCTGAAAAGCAAGGCCAGAAGCATCTCCGTCGTAACACTCCGCTTCGTGTAGTTGCTGAGAAAGTTGTAGGAATTGACCTTGGGACGACGAATTCTGCAGTGGCAGCTATGGAGGGTGGGAAGCCCACCATTGTTACCAATGCTGAGGGTCAGCGGACGACGCCGTCTGTGGTTGCTTATACAAAGAATGGGGACAGGCTTGTTGGGCAAATCGCTAAGCGCCAGGCGGTGGTGAATCCTGAGAATACCTTCTTTTCTGTGAAGAGATTCATTGGGAGGAAGATGTCCGAGGTTGACGAGGAGTCGAAACAGGTTTCCTATCATGTGGTGAGGGATGAGAATGGGAATGTGAAGCTTGAGTGTCCTGCCATTGGGAAGCAATTTGCAGCTGAAGAAATCTCAGCTCAGGTGCACACTTAAACAGTTTAAATTGATTCCTTTTTGTGTTTGTATGTGTTTTGGTGCTTGTGATTGATGGGTACTTAACTGAGGGGAGGAAAAAAAATAATGAATTTGAAGTGTGATTCTTTTCTATTTTGTCTGTGGGCGTATAAACAATTTGATCTAGTGGAAATTGATGTGGGAGTTCCTTTCTTCACTCCTCCCCCCCAAACAATTCTGTAGATGTTAGAATGCTTCAGGTGGCTTGTTCATGTATGTGACAGCCTATGTATGCATTACATATGTAACGAGGTGTGTGGTTTATCTTTTAATAATCGAAAAGATAGAAGTATAGATAATTAGACTTCATACTCTTGATGACCTGCAACATATGTATTGATATGATCCAGGTCCAAAATGGACTTGTCATTGTTGTCTTGTGCATGTTTCTATTTGCATGCATGTATTGGAAAAGAGAGCACCAATGGAAGTCTAAGATATAGCCTCTCTAGAAGTTCTTCTCTCCGATTAATTATAATGTCACTATTGAGGCATGCCGCTTAAGTTTTTAAGCAACTTGCATCCATTGATGCATACAAAACTTATCACGTTTCTTTTACTTTATATGCTTTCTCTTGCCAAATAGTGGTCATTTAGTTTTGTAAAGTTCTACTCTTTTACTGGTTTGTTGAATTTTTGTCTTTATTTAGAAAACCAACAAAGTGATTGTGAAAACCATTACATTCCAAGTGCTCGATTAAGATAAAATGTTAACAGTTTGGCATCTAATGATTTTCATTGTTTGCTGGTTTAGGTTTTGAGGAAGCTCGTGGATGATGCGTCAAAGTTTTTGAATGACAAGGTTACTAAAGCAGTAGTCACTGTCCCTGCATACTTCAATGATTCTCAGAGGACTGCAACCAAGGACGCTGGCCGTATTGCTGGCTTAGAGGTTCTACGTATCATCAATGAACCAACAGCTGCATCACTGGCCTATGGTTTTGAAAGGAAAAGCAATGAAACTATTCTGGTTTTTGACCTTGGAGGTGGCACTTTTGATGTTTCAGGTATGAGAAGTGTCTCTTCTTTTCAAATACATGCATCTGGTAGTTTGGCAGTTTGCTTTGAGGGTTCCTATTTGGTTGTCTGTTGAAACAGTATGCCTGCATATTTTTCTATTCTAGAGCTTGAAATACATTATTACCAGCATATGCACCCCAGTTGATTTGATTGTTTGGGAATCCCTTTCACGCGTGAGGAAGTTTGTTGGCTCATATAGATAAAATTACTAGTGGGCCTGTTGTACTTGGTTTACCTGTTATGACTGTTGGCTATGATACTGTATCTGTGTGTGTCAGTCCTCAATCATGAATACTTAAAGATCTAAAACAGTTGCATCTCTGTGTGATTTTTGTTGATTTTTCTTTCTTTTACTCTGATTTAAGTTCTTGAGGTTGGTGACGGCGTGTTTGAGGTGCTGTCTACATCTGGAGATACACATCTTGGTGGTGATGACTTTGATAAGGTATGTATTCCATCTTGCTTTTCAATGACTCTCTACTTGTTGTTTCATTTCTTGAAATGTACTTTTCTTTGGATTTTCTCAAGCAATTGGTAAATTCCATAGTTGATCACATTGCTGGTTTTTCTTACAGAGAATTGTTGATTGGCTCGCTTCAAATTTCAAGAAGGATGAGGGGATAGATCTATTGAAGGATAAACAAGCTCTTCAGCGTCTGACTGAGACAGCTGAGAAAGCTAAAATGGAACTATCATCTTTGACACAGACTAATATTAGGCATGTTTCAAGTCTTGTAAGTCAATTGGGAATCTTTTGGTTGCACCCATACTGACCATCTTAATTTTTCTTTTGCCCAGTTTGCCTTTCATAACTGCCACTGCGGATGGTCCCAAACATATCGAAACTACCCTTACAAGGGCAAAGTTTGAAGAGTTATGCTCAGATTTACTTGACAGGTGATTTACAGCATCTTGTATTCACTTAGAGATATTCCGTATTCCATTTCCTGCAACTTATTTGGAGTGAATAACGTCTATTTCTCAGACTCAAAACCCCTGTTCAAAATTCCTTGAGGGATGCAAAGCTCTCCTTCAGTGATTTAGATGAGGTCATCCTTGTTGGTGGTTCGACCGTATTCCAGCTGTTCAGGAACTTGTTAAGAAATTGACCGGAAAGGACCCAAATGTTACTGTGAATCCTGATGAAGTTGTTGCCCTTGGAGCTGCAGTTCAGGTTTGTCACTGTTCCTCTTCAGGATGTCTTCTACAGGTTATGTTACGTTATCTAACCACGTGTTGCGCTTATTTTCATTCGCTTAGGCTGGTGTCTTGGCTGGAGATGTTAGTGATATTGTACTTCTAGACGTAACACCACTATCTTTGGGGTTGGAAACTCTTGGTGGAGTAATGACAAAGATTATTCCAAGAAATACCACATTGCCCACTTCAAAATCAGAAGTGTTCTCAACAGCTGCTGATGGTCAAACAAGCGTTGAGATCAATGTCCTTCAAGGTGAGAGAGAGTTTGTTAGGGACAACAAATCGTTAGGCAGCTTCCGTCTTGATGGAATTCCACCAGCTCCCGAGGAGTTCCTCAAATTGAGGTCAAATTTGACATTGACGCAAAATGGAATCCTCTCCGTTGCTGCCATCGACAAGGAACTGGGAAGAAGCAAGATATCACCATTACTGGTGCTAGCACATTGCCGGGTGATGAGGTAAATTTGAAAAAAAAATTGATTTACATGCTACAAAACACTAGCATCTCTCAAATAATTTTAGTCTGCAAATTCAAAGATTTAGATTTGAGGGAATCATTTGGGTGAAGAATTTCAAATAACTCCATCTCAATGTGAAAATTCACCACAATCACTCAAAATAGTTCAAAATAGGAGCTTAAGGGTTTCTAAAGGGTTTGGTATTTCTAAAGGATAATGGGACTTTCTGTAATTAGGCTAAACCTCAGGGGTGGTTTTTGTAATTATCCCTAAGTTCAATGAATTTGTTATTGTGGATGTGAATTCCTTAACTCAATCCACCATTCCAGAATCCAGAATGAACTTTAACAGTTTAACCTTTTGAAAATCCACTCCGTGTGGGGCTCTATTCTTTGATTAGTTAGAATTTCATTTGTTCATGGCAAGTGCATCCATTGCTTTATTAATCATAATCATGTGGTAATATTTTGCACTTCCATGAATGAAACTTCAGGTGGAAAGAATGGTGAGCGAAGCTGAAAAATTCGCAAAAGAAGACAAGGAGAAAAGAGATGCCATCGATACCAAAAACCAAGCCGATTCTGTAGTTTACCAGACAGAGAAGCAGTTGAAGGAGCTTGGAGACAAAGTCCCTGCGCCCGTTAAAGAAAAAGTCGAGGCGAAACTGGGAGAACTTAAGGATGCCATCTCTGGAGGATCAACACAAGCAATGAAGGATGCTATGACTGCCCTAAATCAAGAAGTTATGCAGCTTGGCCAGTCGCTATACAATCAACCAGGTGCGGCACCTGGTGCAGGTCCGACACCTGACAGTGGGCCCAGCTCTTCAGAATCATCGAACAAGGGCCCAGATGGTGACGTTATTGATGCTGACTTTACAGACAGCAAGTGAGAGAGCATGGGAACTTGATGCCAAGATTGATCGATCGCCATTTTTTGACCTCCAAATTCTTTTTTCTTGTGTATAAGGAGTATTTTGGCCAATTTGATCGATTGAGGGATTCTAGAAAAACATAGTCATAACTTGGGATCAAAAATATGAAAACATAGGTGTTTGTTATAAGGAAAGACTGGATATTGTCAGTTTTAAGATTTTATTGTTTGTCAGCATTTGAGAGTTTTGCTATAGGAAATTTGCCTTGCAATTTAAAATGGTAGCCTATGGTTGTGCTGCTTTAAAATTTTGCCAGGTAAAAACTTGACTTTTGATATCAATCAAATGCAAAATCATAACATCCAAAGTGCCATTAGATATCTGCCAAGAAAACACAAATTAGTTCATAAATCCTAGAGATTAAATAGCAAGAGCAAAGATATTCACAATTTGTATACAACTGCATCCAAGAAAACATTTCTTCAAATTATACATAGTCTGATAGAATGTGTTTTGCAAATAAAGATGGAATTTACAGACGGATTTCAATTCAATAATCCTCGTGTACAACATCAACATTAACCATTGACTGTATCCACAGATCACACCGGAAAGTTTTATCGCTTCAAATTGCAGATGTAACTCTTCCAACATTTTCATCCAGCAGGAGTTAGGGAGTTGGACAAAGCGATCGACAAATTGATTTAAACAAAAAACGAGCTCCTCGATTCTGTGCCCACAATTGAGATAAATCACGACTACGTCTAGAAACTATATACGTCGGTGCAAAAAATCAGCCCTTTGATTCTGCCAGAATAACACAAACACTTACAATTTGGCCATCAAACACCTCCAAGAATATCATTCGACACCTAAACGAAATCTTTAGCTTCTCGACCGCCGTCCCAAACTCCCACTCAACCGGTTCAAATGTCTCCACGCACTGTGGCATCCCAGGTTTTCCCCCCGTGGCCAAGGGGACTCGAGGAAACCGGGCTCGTAGCAAGGCTACCCGTTCTGTCAGTCATTCTTCTATCAAAAAAATGACTGCACTCATCATAATGCATGTACCCATTTCCTCGATTCTGCCTGGAAAAAGTAGAATAGTAATGGGGAGGTGCAGGATCCACCTGGTACCTTATTCCATCCGCCCGGCCAACAGATCTAACAGAAATAAGCCTTTCTGGTGCGACACTTTTTTGTGGATCAATAGGTGGCTTGGGTGATTGGTAGCTAGGGGAATTAAAATAATGGGGAGAAACTTGATGGATATAATGGCCGCTTTGGTGTGGGACATTATTATTCAGGCTGCATATGTTAGGTGAACTCTGGACCTTGTGCATATTGGTTGTTCGGAATGTAAAGTAGTTGTTTTGGAGCATGGCTTCATTGTTCATAGCTTCGGTGGTGCAGCTATCTGGAGACCTTGGGGAGGTGCAAGCCGACGAAACCCGCGAGCCATGTTGCATTGCATTGATCGTGGGGTGTTGTTTGATGAGATTCGGCGTGGAGCGGATTATGCCGTTGATGGCATCGATGTACCGTTGCTCAAGCGCCACGCGGTCCACGGGCCTATTTGGTTTTCCATCACGACAGGGTTTGTAGGGAAGAGGAACGCTCGGAGCTTTGGGGCTCCAGCATTTTCGTAGCGGTCAATTTCATCGAGCATGTGGCGGAGATCTTCGTCGGATTTCACCGAGACTAAGGCATCAAGGTCTTCGGACACAACCTGGTACTTGAGTATCATTTCTCCATCAATCAAGTAAGTGAGCTTCTTCATAAGTTCTGTACAAACACAAATACTCAAAAAACAAATTCAGTAAAGACTCAGGCAGAAATCTTAGGTTGCATTTGGATGGAAGGATTTCGATTTGGATTGGATTGGGGGAGGATCCGCGAAAGGGATTTCAAATGACTCCGTATTAGATGGATTGAAAAATCCACCAAAATGACTTAAAAATAACTTAAAATGGAACTTTAATAATTTGAAATCCATTGTATCATGATGTTATCCTAACAAGTTCGATGGATCTGTTATTAAAGATTGAAGTCAACCTCAAATCCTTCCATCCAAATGCAACCTTTAAGGAATTTGTTTTCATATCTTTCTGCTTCTTTTTTGGTGGGAAATCTTTATCCGCATAAGTTATCCAAAAATCTATCGGATCCACCATGATGATCAACAACTCCTTATTTTTGCACCCTAGATCGACAAACCATCTCCCAAAAACACCACCGACAACAACAACAACAACAACAACAACAACAACTGCACGGTTGCACTCCCCAACACAGAAACATAAAATGGACATAATGAAAGGGATTAATTGGAAAAATATGCAACTGATGCATTGGAACCATATGTTATCTATTCTTTTAAGATTCATCTTTTGTTTGAGGAAGTTTTACGATTCATCTTTGATAGTATAATATAAGCAATTCCCCAAGGAGCAATAATTCATCTCATGCATTGAACAATTCAAGGTTTATTATCTGGCATTTCATATTCTATGATGCTGTTATGTCAAATCTAATGAAAATCATTCAAATTGTGAAACCTCATCAATGTTGCAATCATGCTACAAACGAAATTGGAAAAAAAAAATTAGATTCATAATCCTGCACACAAAATGAATACGCAAAAAATCCTCAAATGTTCACAATAATTTTTATTTCACCGAAAATATTCAGGCGTGCAAAAGATTAACAATTCCTAATATTTTCAAAAACAGAGCCACATATTTTTCGCGAAACATGCAAAAAAAAGATGGAAACAAAAAATGATTGTAAAAAAGAACAAAATAAACGTACCCTGGAAAGGAATATCCCTAGGCACAGAAATAACACGGGTTTCGCCGCCGACGTACTTGAGGTGGCCGTCGGCGGGACGGGGGAGGATCTTGCCGCCATGGCTGCACAGGAATTTGACGCGGTTCTTAGGTGAACCGGGGGCGGAACTCGGCGCCGAACCGGTGGAAATGATGTCGGTGGGAATTGGAGCACCATCGGTGGACATTGTGAGATTGAGATCAGACGATCTCGGATTTTTTTCCCATAAAAGGGAAGGAAGAAATGTGTATGTACAAAGCAATGGAAGAGAGCCGTTTTAGAGAGAAGAAAAAAAACGAAAAAGAAAAAAAAAGAAAAGGAGGTTTTGGAAAGTCCTTTTTGGGAGGGAGGAAACACATTGAATTCTTTTTTATGATTTTCTTTTTTGACAATAATTCTTTTTTTTTATGATTTATTTTAGAAACTGAATATTTGATATTTAATTATAATTTTTTTTATTTATTTTAACATACCAGCATACTTTATTCTTAATATAATAATCTTTTTGTTAACATTTTTTTTCAATAATAGTCCTTGCTTCATTTTTTTGGTTGTATTCAATTCTTATCCATCATATGATCATGACTTTATTGTGTTTGATAGTACAAACAATCGATGAATTAAAGAGAAGAATATACTTAGAGAAAATGGGATGTGAATAACATTACCCTTTTGGTTATATTCAATTTTCGTCGATGTTAAATGTTATCGTTCATAAATGACAAAAGTCATAAGTACGTTAAATTTTTTTAGTAGACGTAACATTTTAAGATCAACTCTAACAATTTCGTATTAGCTTCTTCCATTAAAGTCTTTTTGTATGGATATAAATTGAGCGTATGGAAAGTTTTCTATACACGTGTAAATTGAGAATCTTTTAGTCCCATTTTATACGGTGAATTTCAATATAAATGATATCATGATATATCATTAGCTTAATAAAATGATATAATCAAACACACCCTAATTGTGAGCTAATTAAAAACTCAATAGATGCTTTAAAGTTCAAAAAAATAGATATAAATTTGAGCATATGGAATGTTTTATATAAACATGTAAATTGGAAAAGCCCCTAGCAGTGTCTTTTTTAATTTTATACTGGGTTTTTCTATAAATAGCATGAATGTCAAGGTGTTTTTTTTTTTTTTTGTTTTTTGTAATCATCCCTATATAATATATTAAAATACAAGGCAAAACACCGTGATGAGTAGGAGATAAAGACTGCATATGGAAAGTTTTTCATATTGATGTAACTTGAGCATATGGAATGTTTTTTTTTTTTTTTTATATTAGCAATGCAAGATAAAACACCATGATGAATAGGAAATTAAAAGGCTGCATTTTGAGGAAATTAAGACTAACTTCATATTAGCTTCTTCCAAAAAAATTCAATACATGTAAAATTTTATTTTAGAATTACTTGGCTGGCCTGTAAGATTTGTTGAACTAGGTTTAACATAAAAACTCCCAAGTAGAATTGTAGAAGTGCCCATAACACCAATAAAAAAAAAAACGTTCTGCTGGAAATTGAAAATAAACCATAAAATAAACAACAATTAGTAACAATTCAAATATGCAAGACTATCCTGCTCAATTTTTTCATGTATCATGCCAAGAAATTTCGAGCTTCACTATATTACAAAACAACAGACCTGTTATATTTAAAAACGTAAAAATGATAGGCCAAAATTAAAGAACTGCAATTCAAAGTCTGAGAATATAATAGGGCTGAGATGCTGTCACAATAATCAGACAACTTGATAATTCTCAGTAGATAGCAGCGTTCTCTGGGAGAACTTGGGTGGATTTCCACCTCTCAGCGGCATAACATTTACAACCTGCAAAAATATTGATATCTTTTCATTAACATTTATCAGAAATCCTATTAGAGAAAGCCAATGTTCGGTTTCTTTATTTTATTATTCTTTTTCGAATAAGTGTTATGGATGCTACGCATATTTAGGAGAGGAAATTATTCACTGAAAAAAAGAAAAGGAACGAGCTCCCCATAGCATTAAGTTGTCAGTTTTGATTCAAGAATGTTTAGGAACAGTTGCTTTAGGAACTGGGATTGTTAATAAAGAGGTGAAAAGCGGACATATTATACTACCAGGTAATAGTTATAAGGGATAATTACAAAAGACCCCCTGAGGTTTGGGCTAATTACAGAAAACCCAGAGGTGTTTCAAAATTACAAAAAGCCTCCTCAGGTTTGATTATGCCTTAAATTTAAGGGTTAACTGTAATATTTTTAGAAATATCACGGGTTTTTCTGAAATGTTTGTTGTTTATGAAGGAGAAAATGTAAGTTGGAATCAAACCTCAAGGTTTTTGTAATTTTAAAACATCTCTGGGTCTTTTGTAATTAGCCTAAACCTCAGGGGTGTTTTTGTAATTATCCCTAGTTATAGTAAGAGAGTGTTTGTAAAAACCTTTGCTTTTAGACGAAGTGATTTATTGTAGCAGAACGAAAAAGTAGTTGAGAATCAGAGGAAGTTGGTAATGTTTAGAAGCTAAAAGTTGAATAAGTTCAAAGATAGTGTTTGGTGAATAAGTTTGAAGTAGTTTATTTGTGCGTAAAAGTCAAACCAGAAGTAGAATTCTGAAGTACTCATCCCTTGAATTTAGATCTAATTAAATTATGCAGAATCTGAAGCAGAAATTGGCATTTGAAAACACTAAAGATTACTTTTTTACAATCACTAACACTCCCTAAGGCTCCAATGAATAAGGCCACATGCAAATTGCCAAATTACACCCCTTCCCCCAGATTCAAATTTCTTTCGTAATATACTGTCAAGAGTGTATTCATTTTCCCAAGTAAACTTGTTTCAAACAGAAGTGTAACAATAAAAGATATTGAAGTAAAAGGACAGAAAAGAACCTTCAGGTCACTGAAAGTGCTTGTGGAAGTAAACCGCACAGTAATTGGGAAAAGATCAGATGTATCTATAGCGGGAATAACGAATTCCATAGATCCACTGCAAAATTTCCAACATCCAATCAAAACCAAAGTAAATAAAACTCTGAGAGCAGTATAAAGGTTAGTTTGAATAATTTCACTGAGAATTTAACCTGCGGTTTGAGTTATCAATGAGTACAATGGACCACTCCAAGATTGACTTTCTGGAATCATATCTGCAATTAGAATCATTGAAATGCTCATTGCCTGCTTGTTCAAGTTGAATTGAAAACAGAATAAAAAGCAAACTACACAATATGCAACAATTTTTATTTTTGCAACATAATAACCAGATCACTGCCAAGTCAAAACTCAATTTTGATGATAAAGTCTATTCAACTAGCTCTCCAGGTAGAAAGCAAATTCTCTTCAGAGAATTACAGTTTGTAATTGTTTCAACTCGCCACTCTTTAGCTTCATTGCAAGAAAAGACATTGCTTTATTAACAAGTCCATTCAGGATTAAGTTTTTAATTTCATGTTGAACCACAAACTGCAGCGTCTTCACAAGGTAATTGACTTAACTACTCAAATATTACACGTATCTAGGGGTCAGGCAAGCTACACAATTGAGTGGTCAAAACTGCTCACAAATCAAATGAAACGAAAAATTTAAGCAAATCCAAAAAAATAAATCCTGTCTACATCACATTCATGATAACATGTTTTTTCCCCACATAATGCAACAGATAAATATAAAAATGAACTCTCACCTCCATTCACCATCTATCTGTTGCACTTTTGGTGCCTCCCTAAGAGCCGGCAGAGGAATCGAAATAACAACATTTTGCAGATCAAACATTTGTGAAGCTTCATATTCCAAGTTCACATAGGTTTCATTCCCAGAAACAGAAGGCCAGCAGTTAACTGCAACAAAAGATATGCGGTTTAATTACAAAAAAACTGCAATCACGCACGCACGCGCACACACAAATACACACGCATATATGTTGAGACCGGGGGTACGGTAAAACGAAAGCTCACTTGATAATGGCACAAGTGACTCATCTGCACTTTGCATTCTCCACTTCACCAGATTAACTACTTGATCAGTGGGGAATGGCCGATTTGGATCCCTGAGACCCAAGATATTCTCACCGGAAAACAATTCCTTATTGATGTTAGGGTGCGTTTTAAACAGAATTCCTGGATTACCACCAGTTTCAATCTGAAAATATCCCAAATAAAGGGACGCTGTCAGATATATCTCCAGAACGTGAACAGAAAACTGAGACTATTTCTGAATGCTACTGGACACAATTCCAAAAGACAAACAATAACTACAGAACCTGGACTTGGATGAATTCAGCATCTTGATTAAGTATTTGGAGTGACATGGTACCCTGTAAAACAAAGTCTCCAATACCACCATCCCGTTTTAAAGATACACTAAGCTTTTCTTCAACAGTTAAAGTTACAGGATCACTTGGTGGTAGAGCAGCAGCTTTCGACTGACCAATACTTGGTCTCACATCTTCAACAATCACTTCACCTTCAGCTTTGAGAGATTCCAAAAACTGGTTGGTCCTTTGTGTTTTACCTAGCTGCATACCAAGACCTTTAGGTGGTGCTGAAGCAGATGCTGCTGGACGACCTAGTCACAGAAATTCAGATAGCAACATGTCAGGCAATAGTCATCTGTTATCTTGTAATGTAACACTATGAGCATTTCAATTTGATCGAAACCTGCTAATGCAAAAAGTTCAATAATAATGAGCAACAATAATTATCAGAGACGCTAACTATTCATGTACAAATGATCAATCAAGCATGTAACCAACCAAAATTTATCTGACTCTCTACACATGGGGGAGATGATTCTGTGAACATTACACTGTCAGAAGTAACCTTTAAGGGAAACTACAGGTATATGGTGCCGTATATTGATGCAACAACAGCCATCAAAACCAATAAAACACAAACGGACAATTCAAGACAATAGATGCTGTCTTTCTTTAATTGATGCAACAATGTAGTCTGTAGCTATTCTGCTATTTGTAAGGAATTGCTATTTATTAAAAACTGTCAAATAACACAAACTATAAATCCATATTTTGACTTAACCACCTTACCCTCTCCAAAAAAATTTTATTAAAAAAAAAAGGGGAAAGGAAAGGAAGACAAAGAAGCGTGGCAAACAGAATAGTAGCCTAGCTTATGTAGGAAAGTGATTTTGTCTTTTCAATGTAATGGGATGACTTTCCATTATTCTGTAATTTCAAGGTTCGAGATAAGGCAAAAACAAAATTAAACAACTCTCGCTCAGCAAAAAAAAAAAAAACAGAATAAAGTGTGCATGCTCTAAAATGGACTTGTATACTGGAGTCATCATATCTTTGCAACTGATTTGAATTTCCAACAATATTCGAGAGGAAAATCTTGACATGACGCAGTCAACAATCCTTCACCAACAAAGACTTCATTTGATGCATATTTTTCAGACATTCCTTACATTTTTATAAGGTAAACACAAACACAAAGGTCATGTTCCATTTACATGATTTTACTATATCAATTATTTTTCTCAACAGTGGAAAAACATCTCAAAGCAGACTAAATTTTTTGTTTTTTGTGAATTTGTAGTGTTAACTAATTTTAGACAATTAATTGACACTATAAACTTCACACCACCGACCCCACATAGTGGGATAAGGTGCGATTGATGATGATGATGATGAAACACAAACACAAACCTTTGGGCTTATTGGAGAACGATTCCACTTCAGTGCTTAATCCAAAGCCCGAACCACTTCCAAAACCACCACTACTAGATATAGCGGTATCACTGCCAAAGCCAGAATCAATTCTTCCAGATCCCATCGACTGCAGAGACATGAATCCTCCTTTCTCACCCCTATTCTTCTCAATCTAGACAAAATCCACGTGATAAATCAGTCCATCTGACCTAAAATATGGAATAGAAGATAAGCATCTCTACTTGTGCCCCAATCAAATTACCTTGCTTTTGTCAATCTCACTAGCTTTGCGTTTCATGACATCCTTGGTTTCATTGATCTTGCTTTGTAAAACTAACTTGTGCAATCTCTCTTCGTGGCTTTCCATCTCACAGTACTGTTTGACTTGTGCAACTGTGACATTTTCTTTGTGCCCAAGTGAAATAACTTCATCAAAAGCAAAAAGAATCTCAAAAGCCATCTTGCCAATGCCCTCTTCATCTAGTGAATAAGAGTATTCGGGCACCTAAGAGTAGTTAGGGAAACAATGCCACACTTCATAAAAACCTCAAAATGTGAGAAACTTCCACACCGAATTCGGGGAAGACAGAAACAAAGACTTCACAAAAGAAAAGTATATAAAATTCTAATTTCTACTCTAAGCATATAACAGATGAGCAACATTATTCTACTATTTCCATCTTTTATCGGAAAGCATTAAGATAGACTTGATCAGGGACAAAACACAATGGTTTTGAGGGTATGCACATGCAAAGTAAAAAAAAAAAGAAAAAAACAGCTTCTCAGAAGGGGAAAAACCATTGGCAAATACAAAAAGGATACAAGCTTTGAGAGTAGCCTCAGTGTCTCCAAATCTTCAAGAATGTTGCTCTGTTTGTTTGTGACAAGAAGCAAGTAGAGAGACTCTATTGGCTGATAAACATAACGGACATTTTCAGTTTCAACATAAGTGTGCTGTTTCCCTATTCCAACCAATTTGGGGAAAGCTGCAAGGTAACCCTCAATCCGTATACGAGACATATCAACAAATTGCCTTGAAACAAGTGCTGTGGAAGATAGAAAATCATATAGTTAAAACATGGTCATTGCACTTTTTCCAAATGACCTATGATTACAAAATTGAGGTCATAGAAAGAAAAACCAAATTTAAATGGGAAAAACAAAAGAAGTGTATCTAAATAATATGAAAAAAAGGATTGGAAAATCAACTGAAAAAGTATTAAAGAAAAGGCTATTAGTTAAACAGGTTAGTACAAAAACCACGAACAAAATAAAAAGATAACTACCATAGCAAAGCAAAATTCTCACAGCAGAGGGCACAGTCAAAGGTAAAAATGTAACACTAGCACAAAAAGATATGGAACAATTGAAGTTAACCTATGAACATTGAAACAGTGGCAAGACCAAATTTATGCTGATAAGTTGCATCATGTCTTCAGTCTTCACCTTGTGCAATAAGTCAGTCATGAATTGAAAATAGAAATACAAGAATTCTAAAACAATCACTATCCTGTATCCAGTGGAAAACGTTATTCCATCACAAACTCTTCAAAGAGACTAATTTCGGACATTTTGAACTATTGCTCAACCATTCCTGATGATTCTGCTTTCCTCTCTTTAATTTGGGAGGAAAAGGTCTCACAATAGTGGAAACTACATTAGAAGTTATACAAAAAAGGCATAGATAAAATTAGCATTCCCCATACGTCACAGCCAAGAAGTATGGAAAGGAAATGGCAGTGTATGTGTGATCAGTGCATGGGCACATTTCATTATATGCTGCAAGATATAGAGCTAGATCTCAACCCCTGGGCAAACGTTTATTTTCTCCTCTATATGAGATTGCATCTCTTTTATAAGTTCTCAAGCACATTAACTCCATGTTACAAGATTTAAGAAAATCAAGCTGTTTGGAAACCAATTTTAGTCTATTTTCACAACATAGCTCAGAATTTAGGCCTTTCACAACCCACTATTTCTAAATGGTACTTCAATACCAGCTTCATGGAGATATTATTATCATACTTTCAATCACTTGTTTACCTCATATACAAAGAATAGGCAAGCATAAACCAATTCTATACACTAGAGTACATAAATACAGTGATCAAAACTATAATTAATTCTAGGAGCTTACCTTTGCCAGATTTGCTAATGATTGAAGCCGCTAGTACAACCTTCAGCAAAGATAACAAACGCAATGGTTAAAAACAAATACAAATTAGTCAAAAATTAAGTAAAGTAAAGCCAAAAAGGTCAAAGAAAAATTACCATCTTGTTCCACTCAGATTCCACCAACAGACACTGATTAAGCGAAAACGAAAATCGGGGGAAAAAAGGGTTCTCAACAACTCCTGAAATGCAAAATACAAAACTTTAATTTTCCTACACACAAACCTTATATGAGACAAATTCGGTTCAAAAACATAGAGAATACATTCCCACAATATATAAATGTGATTGCGAGATGATCCAGATCTGAAGCACTCGGGGTAAATTCAGAAAAATGCAGAAAATTGCGCAGATTAGAGTGAGACTGTGACGATTACAGATTTCTACATAATAAAGCGTCGAAAATACATAAAAATCACGTCGACTGGAATGCGAAAACAAAAGAAGATGATTATCATTGAATTTGAACAAATCGGATCGCGTAGAACCCAAAATCTCATCAAGATGAAAAAACTGTGTCACCTGACAATTACCAGATCCAGCGAAGAGGGCAAGCGAGGGGAAGAAGTAAATCGAACGCGAAGCTTGAGAGCATTTATATTACTTGCAATTAAAGTGTAATTATTACTATTATTTATAAAACAGATAAGTGGTAAAATTCCTTTTTCTTTCCCATAAATGTTTATAATTTGTTTTCAATTTTTAAATAGAGTAGAACTTCTACAATTTAATAATGCTGAGAAATGAGATTTTATTAATATACAGAGATATTAATTATCGATAATTAGTATTTTATTAATTTAAAGAGTCATTTCTCAATTCAGCTAATATAAATTTAGGAGGCATCATTCACGCATTCTTTTTTCTCTAAGTATCTCCGTCCTCTTTTTAAACCCTCCATATTTCCCAATTTATCCTTCCTCAAACTTTATATGGTACGATCATGTGAACATGACTATATGGTACGACCGTGTGGTACAATCATGTTGCGCGAACGTGCGATCCAATAATATGATACACGTTTTAGCTAGAAGGGCATTGTAGTATATTAAATGCCATGAATTTAAGAGGTGTGCGTATTTATAGAAAAATATGCATAGAAAAATATTACATAGTGTATTAACTTTTGATGTAAATAATAATCGGGACGCCTAATTTAATCAATATTATGTTGTCTGAAGATACCTATTCACGAAATCGTTAGCATGGATACAAAAGAATTTTCATTTTTGTTCCGCTAGAAAATTATTTTTAACGGAACATGCAATTATTTATGAAAAATATCAAAAAATACCCCATTTACTCTCTTTAACATTTTCTCTTATCAGTCATATCTTAACACACTTTTTCAAAAAAAATAACATCATCTCGCAAATTCTTCTATTCACCGGCTCACACATTTATAACTTCCAATTATATTCAATCATTATTTTACTATTTATATATCAACTCAACCTTCATCATTTTTCATCTAATATTCAATCACACCCAAAATTCATCTTTTTATTTTCAATTTTTATTACCACTATCCTTTAGCCAAGGAAAATTCGCTAAATGAAAACACATCCAAATGTATAGCCTTTCTAAGAATATCACTGCACCACATGAGTTTGTGTTTGTAAAGAGTGTCCCAAGGTGTTTTTTGTGACACATTTCGTTCCTTATATTTTATATAAATAAATGTGGTCTTGTAAATACTATACAATATAGTGCACTTCATATAACATCCACCATTCAAATACCTTATTAGAAAATGGGATACTTGACATTTAGCTACTCGTCACTTAAACATTTGGTATTCATTCACTCACCATGTGTACATAAACCTAGTGTAGCATTGAATAAATCCAATAAATGTGGTACCATTCATGTACAAAGAAAAACTACATACTTAAGAGTTGCTCATGTTATAGGTGTAACTCAAAGGATGCAGCAATGTACCAAGCTTATATAAGATAAAAAGGATTAATGACAATCACACTCTGAAGCTTTTAAACGCCTAAATTATATAGATTATCGATGGATAAGAATCAAACCAATATCCAACAGAATTATTGATGAACTACAATGCAGAATAACAAACTCAGTAATTATAAAGGTCCAAAATTTCGAGATTTGCAACTTCAAATATTTTTTCCGAAAAAAAAAACTATAAGAAATGAGTGATGAGAACTAGTTCCACTCTTCTACTCTTTCAAGATTCAAGTCATCCAACAGTAAATACTCAATCAAGCCTTGAGTCTACCGAAAAACTTGGCCTTCTCCTCGATTGTCTGGAAGCGACCATGGCCAAATTTAGAGGATGTATCAATGAACTTGAGTTTGATATCCTCCAATGCAACCCTAGAAGTCTGGTTCAATAGTGTCTGCCTCAAAGTGACAACACGCTTCTTCGGCCCCACACAGCACCCCTTTATCAAGATATAGTCATCCTTCACCACCCCATAGTGAGGGAAGCCTCCCATTGGTGTAATGTCCTTCTCAGTCCTACAATGCATTGTTACCAAAATAAATTAGAACGATACAAACAGGAAATATAAGGAATGAAATGCTGTGTGGGGCCGAAGTCTTCAAACCAGAGGGATTTGGATACAAGCGTGCTTCATGTCTCTACACGGAGAAATTCATACAATAGAAACAAATACAAATACAAGGGACAATCTATAATTTTGAAAGGTAACCGAGTCTTTTCCAATTAGGCTGAACCTGGGACATTATTCGTAATTATCCATTATAATATGGGATAATTACAAAAACACCCCATGCGGTATAGGCTAATTACAAAAATACCCAAAGATGTTTTAAGCTTGCAAAAAAACCCTTTGAGGTTTGATTCCAACTTACATTTTCTCCCTTCATAAACAACAAACATTTCAGAAAACCCGTGATATTTCTAAAAATATTAGAGTTAACCCCTTAAATTTAAGGCATAACCAAACCTGGGGGGGTTTATAATTTTGAAACATCTCTGGGTTTTTCTATAATTATCCCAAACCTCAGGGGGTCTTTTGTAATTATCCCTTATAATAGACTAAAACAAAAATTACATAATGCAAAAGAGTTGGACAACCAAACATAGGCGAATAAATAATGCAAAAAATTGCATCTCATATAAGAGTTCACTGACCTGTCAAACTCAGTCAAGGCAGAATGAGATTCCTGACCAGCCTTCCCCAGTTTGTAAATTTTCTTGTTCATCTCTGTCCTGTGATGGTATCCATTCTGCCCAGCCCTGGCAACAGTGAATGACACCCTAGCAGGATGCCAGGCTCCAATACAGGCAACCTTACGAAGCCCACGGTGGGTCTTGCGAGGAAGGCGGGTGACACCCCAACGGGTCACCACACCCTCATATCCCTTACCCTTGGTCACTCCAATAATATCAATCATCTCATCTTTCTGGAAAACAGCATCAATGGGAATCTGCTTTTCAAAAAAGCTATATGCATAATCAACTTTCTTAGCAACATCACCACCATTGACTTGGATCTCCATCAAGTGGGCTTTCTTCTGCTTAAGTCCTTTCATCTTACGAACCTGAAATGCAATAATATTGAAAGTTACGGCAAAAGCAAATGAGAAATATTCTCATGACTGCACCCCACCAATAAAATCAAAATTTTACAACACTACGGGATCCAAAATTAAAAGCCTCCAGTTTCCACAAGTTAATCATATAATGCACAAAGTAGTTGCAAATGAAGTGCTGAGAAGCTAAAGACCTGTGTATGGGCCAAAACGCGAATCACACAGCAGTACTTCTTCATTTTCTCCAACTGAGCTTGCATGTCCTTCTTACCTTCTTCAGTATCAAACTTCTTTGAGTACTTGGTGAAAGCCTTCTTTTTTGACTTGCACCAGTTCTTGTAAAACCTCCTCTTGACCTCCTCACTAAGATGTTGAGCCCAAACAGTATTCAGGCAACGAAGGCCACGTGGTGTTTTAACATACCCCACAACTCCAACAACAACAATTGGTGGAGTTTCTATAATTGTTACAGCTTCACATGTCTCTTTCTTGTGGAGTTCTGGACAACACAATTGTAAGCAATAAAACTTTTACCCACACAAACCAATAATCAAGGATTTATAACAAAGTCACAAAAAATAGAACACTAAACCAACACTAAACGTTATAAATGGAAAAGGAACAAGAAACTGCTTCAAAGTATGTTCCCATCACACAAACAATCTAAGAAACAACTGACATGATGACATCTAATACTAGGCTTTAAGGGAGACCAAACTCAGAGGCCAATTAGTAAGTAGATATTACTTCTTTCAGAAGCAAGCTAATATCAATACAAAATGATGCTAGAAAATTGAGAACTCACTTGACCCAGGTTTTTCAACTTCACGAACAATATGTGTCATCCCAGCTTTGTATCCTAGAAAAGCAGTCAATCTGCAAGCTTTGGTGGGATCATCTTTGGGAAAAGCCTTAACTGTAGATATAAGGATGAAAATAACATATCAAATACAATGGTGATGCTAAAATAATAATGCAAATAAGAAGATACAAAAACATGAAAGGGCATCAACAAACAACAGCAAAAGCAAAACTTCATATAAGGCAATGAAATTCAAATTATATGTATTTCAGCAAAAAATCTAATTACAACATGAGAAACATACCATACCAGGTAATCCTTACAATTAATGTCTTTATTATTATTAGCAAAACTTCAATAAAGCTTTCACAAATCACAATCACTAATTAAGATCATTGCATATGTGGTTCTTAATTTCTTATGTTACTCAAACATTGGCGAAAAAAGATAAATTAACATTAACAGCTGCAAAACATTTAGCAATAGAACAATCAAAAACTGAAACTAACTAAAGAATAGTTGAGCCATATTAATATATATAATCATCTCATCAAGAAATGACAGTCACATCCGAATCATTCAATCATGTACAAGTCATGCATTCTGAGTTCAACCATAAACACTAACAGACCTTTTCCTCTGTGACGAGATGCCCGTTTTCTTGGAAGAAATCCCAAAGATCCATGCCTAGGGTGCTCAAACTTACGGTGAGACATTGTTCCTTGATGTGGTTAATCTGCAAACCTAAAGCACTTTAATTTATTACTCATACTAAATTTATCATGTACATGGTAACATGCCCACAATTCATTTTGCAGCAACCATGAATCAATTCAAAAAAAAAAGTAGGCTCTTCGTTTCATTCACTCTTCCGGAAATAAATCAAAGAAACAATTATACATTCAAAAATCCAAACGCCAATATAGTGAAACATTATTTACGACAATGTTTAGAAACCAAAACTACATTGTTAGCACACAATAGACAGATTATCCCCAAAAGATCAAATGTCTTCTATCATACTACTTTATATATGACTCAAGAAGACATACAACTTTTCACTGAAGTCCTTAAATAAAACTTCACATTTTACAGAAACACAAAAGCAGCACATTTTCCAGAATGGTTACATGAAATTTTACAGCATAGAGGTAAAAGAATCATGTGTTGTGACTAAGGAACAGAGGACCACCACCAGATTCCTTGCAAATGAAATGAAATGCTCCCAAACCAAAGGCCTATGGCAATATTTACTATACCAATTCTCTAGCTCATTGGTATTTCTTCCCAAACACCCAAATATTGAGGTATTGGCAAAAAGAGCTATTTTGAGACTCCAGCCCTGATTAATCACTTGGATTATTTCAGGGAATACATTTCAATCATCACAAGGAAATGGGGCAATCACTGCATGTCCACCAGAACAACACTTTTCAAAAAATCATTATAACCATTTGTTTAATCTCTAAAAATTTATTTACAAATTCACAAAGAAAAAACAGAAAATTTTCCAATAATAAAAACAGTCAGAAAATCAAAGGGATTATATGTCAACGCCTCCTCTCGGAAAAATCAAGTCAATCATGAGATTAGAGACTCCAATATCCTTCCATTTAATACAATAATGGAATTAAAGTCGAATCTGAATCAAATACAATGCAAAACACAAAACACAAACAGAAGCATAAATTAAGAAAAGTTATGACTCTTAACAAGAGATCTAAGACAAATTCAATGGATTTTTCAGTAGTATTCATGTCTTTCTCCACATAATGACTTGACAACAGATATCAAAACTCGAATATGTATACATTTCAAGATACAAGATATCAGTGAATTGTTAACAATATATGAATCTCTCTACATGAAATTTTCTCATCTACACCAATAAGAATTTGGAGGATATTACCTGAGAGCCGCAACGAAAATGGCACTACTTCAAAACCCTAAAGTATAATAAATGCCATCAGTGTAGTTTCAGTTCATTATATACATCTTCTCGGAGGAATGAACGGCTGAGATCAAGTGAGACTTTGCATTAAGCCGTTAGATCATATTATCGCTGAATCTAGGGTTTCTGTCTACTTTGTTTTGTGGGTAATTGGGCCGTTAAGGCCCGTATCTCCTTCCATTGGCATTAGGTCTAAGAGGCTTTGAGCCACAAAGTAATGATTGGACTGGATCTCTGGATATTTAAAGGGCTTTAGCCCATATGGTTGAAATTTGAGGGCATTTGCAGACCTAATGTGAGAAAGCTTACCTAATTGACATGGATGGATTCAAGCCAATGGGCTTTTGGCACATGGATCCTAGTAATGATATTTGCTAATGTTTGGATAAAAGAGAATCTTATCTTAATTAAATTCTTTAATTGGTGATTTATTTATTTTCGATACTAAGTCAAGAAAAGTAACAAATTGGATTTGAGAAGTGACTCTTGGTACGTAATATATATTTGCCAAATAACATGCTAACTTCATTTTCACGAATTATAAGATAGGCTCGAGTTCGACTCGATTAATTAACTAGGCCAATGTTGAAAGGATAGAGTGCATTGAACGTAGCAACCTGACCCATCAATATTTTTAGAGAATTAAATTAGATTGCATTTGCATTGAAAAATTATATTTAAGAGTAGAATTTGGAAAATAATTTCAAATGACTCCATTATGGAGTTAAAACCCACTACAATGACTCGGAAAATTTATTTTCAAAATTTTAAATTGGGTACCCGAAGGTAATTGCAATTAGGGGTGGCAACTCGTGTCATCGTGCCGTGTTCGTGTCGCATTGTTGTGTTTTTGTATTATATATCTTATATGATCTTATATGTAATAATCATCGTAATTTTAATTTAATTTACAATTTCATATCATGTCGTATTTTATCATGTAATTTATCTCTATAACATTATTTATAATTATATCGTATTCATTTCGTATTATCGTGTTTTCTCATTCATTGTCCAATTTGTAATACACACTAAGGCCATCCACAAAACATAAATACTTCTACTATGCTATTGATTAATATTTTAAGGTTTATACAAGTAAATGTGTCAAAATTATAGATAGCAAGTGGGGAGGGTGAGTGAAATGATGTCTCATAAGGACAATAAGAGACAAAAGCATTGGACTATGACTTGGAATTCCACCAAAGCCAGGGATTTAGACCCCACAAACTAGGACAAAATTTAAAATTCCATACCAATCTTATTATTATGTCCAAAGATTTATTATCAAGTATGCATTATAGCTTTTGACCTACCTAAGACTAAGTGGAATTTCTCTATTTTGGCTATACCCAAGTTGCTCTTTCTTTTTTGGGAAAGTTCTTTTGTTATTTTTGGCCATGTATGGATTAAGAACATTTCTTAATGTTCAATCCATGTATGGTGTTCACTTGAAAATGTAAGTGAAGAAAATAGTTTTGTTTATATGTTGACAAACATTAATTTTTTTTAGTAAAAAAACTAATTTATAAATGTATTGTTTTCGTGTTATTTTCAAGAAAAGACGTGGAATATTAATATATCTGAAAATAAAAATAAATGTTATTATTCTGACTAAAATGGATGGAATAAATACATCTTCAAAGGCCAATTAAACTCCAAATTGTAACTGAAAAATAGAAAGCTGTCATTTTGGAAATGAAAACAAAGGGACTCCAATATTTCGGAGTTACTGTTAGGAGTGATAATTTGAGGCATGGTATAATTGACTGACACGAGCACTGCACGAAATTATAAGGTTTGGGCTGGAGTTTATTGGGTTCGGACCGTTGTCGAACTGACATGATAAGGCACGATAAAAGTCGAGTTGGCACGATAAGGCACAATAATTTTTTAATTATTAGTAACTTATTATTTATATGAGTAATTTGATAATGAATGATTGTTTTCACTTGATTATTTTTATTAATAATTAATTTATTAAAATTTATGTTTTAAGTATAAATATAAAGAATATAAAAAAAATCATAAGTTATATTTGTTAACAGACCTAATGGGCTTACCTATATAAATTTGACAATTTTTCTTATCGTGCTTATCGTGTCGTGTTCGTGTTTGGGCTTATCGTGTCGTGCCATTATCGTATCGGCCTGATAACGGCCCGACACGAATGATTTGTCAGTCTTAGTTACTATCAATCATGTATCAAGCATTTTAGTTTTTTTTTCTCAATTGAATTTAAAATATTCGCTTTATTATAGTGTTATGTATTCTTAAATTTAAATTTGCATCTTGATCATTGCGAATTTAGTTAGAGATATCATGACTCGTGAGAGCATGTGTGTATGAAAACTCACTATGCAAATTAATCTCTTAATTAGTCAAGTCATTTGCATTTGTGTTCGTAATAATTAACTAATCTTATTTTTATTATTACTTTTTATGTGGGCAATGATCATATGATTATTTTATTAAAATTGCTTAGAAAGTAAATAAGCACACATCATTGATGGACTGGACAAAATAACTTACTAATAATGTGCTTTAACGACTTTTATTATCTCAATTATTTTTTTGTTAAACTCGTGTCACTCTAATTTATTAGTTAAGACATGAATGCTAGCTACTTTTATACCCTTTCAATTGTTTCTTTAAATGGGGTTTTCTAAATGTAGGACTTTTTGTGTGGAGAATATGATGACACATTTGTGTACATTGCATTCGCATAGAAAATTCTGATTTTAGGGAAGAATTGAAAAAAAAAAGTTGATTTTGAACAAGTCCATATTAGGAGATTTTCATATTCATAATAATGATTAAAAAATAGCACCAAATGAAGCTCAATTATTTGAAAGTTGTTGCAATATGAAATTATCCAAACAAACAAAGTAAATCATATTCTTTTTCTTTTGAAAGTTAGATGGCGTTTTTGACAAACTTATTTCAAATATTTTATAAACTCATACATCTTATAAGACAGTTTTAGAATATAACTTATAATATGTTAGATCTAATTTTAAAAATAAATTATCGGCATGTTTGAACAAAATAAGATGATAGAACCTTTGAGATGTTAAATAATTTTATAATTAAAATTGTCAACATTAAAAAATATTGGTAAAAAACAATTGATCTTATTTTTCTCCTTATTTTTTTTTAAAAAAAAAACTTTCTAGGAACCTAAAATAAAATTTTAGGCATATAAGATCTTTCCCTCAAGAATTTAACAAGTACTTCAAAAGTTTTTACAACATATTTAGAAGATCCTTTCTTGAATGGTTGCTTGAGAATTCATCAACTCATCATATGTACAAAATGTGACCATTAATCACAGTATGGCATATTTTCATACTTTCGAAGAAAGTAAGAAGTTTCATATATATGGCAATGTTGGTAACTTTTTAAAACTAAAATATTAATTTATTTCCTTTAAAAAAAATGTTATTTTCATGACTTCCTGTTTATTTTCACTATAGCATGAGATCAAACTACAAACACGCTCTATAATTTTTCAAATGGACTTTTGGACCTGAAAGTCTATTCGATTGTTTATGAAACGTTTGAGGTTGCATTTGGATTTGGGGAGAAGGATTTCAATGACTCCAAATAGGAATGATTTGAAAATCCTCCAAAATGACTTCAGAAATACTTCCAAGTATTTGAAATCTATTATAAAATGATTTCATCCAACAACATCAATCGTTAGGTTTCTTCCATTCCTGTCTTAGCGTTCTTTCACGCTATGTCGCCCGATGTTGCTTCATCGTCGTCTTACCCTCGTCTCCCAGCCAACCCTGACCTGTGTTATCCTCCACAACTCGTTTCATCGGCGTTGCTTCATCATCGTCTTAGACCAAAACACACAACCCTAGGGTTTTACCCTTTCTAGGGTTCCCGCGTCTCCATATTTTCAACCCTTACCCATTTCTCATATTTTTCTCTACCTTTCCTCCTTTCTTAGATCTGAGTCTTAGTTGCCTCTAGCTATTCTGTCAATTGTTGGTTTTGCTAACAAATCTTTGTTTTTTGTTTATGCAATTCTAGGTTAACAGTGTAAGGAGCCATACCCATATTCGAAGGATCAGCCGAGATCAAGGCTGCTGATATGGAGGGTTCAACGAATCAGGATGAGACACTTGTGGATCTGGACGAAGTTGGGGAATCCAAAATCCATGAACAACCTAAACAATACTTCTGTTTGGTAGGAAAGCTTCTTTTAGATAAGGCGTGAAAAGTTATCTACCTAATCGAAGTAATAAGAAATCGTGGAAAACTAAATACCCGATTACAACCAGGGAATGGGGTGCGGATTTAATCTTATTCCGATTTGAAGTGGATGAGGACAAAGAATGGGTTCTCGATAACCAACCCTAATATTATAACGGAGGGTTATTTGCCATACGACCCATCTCAGAGGACGAGCAACCGTCAATGATTTATATTCAGCATGCTACGTATTGGACCCGATTATATGTTGTACCCATAACATGCATGAATCCGAACACCGCACGTATCCTTGCCAGCCATATTAGAGTATTGGAAAAACATGATACCACTACGGAGGGAATGTTTGCAAATTCATCAGATTCAAAACCTCTATTAATATTACCAAACAACTCACTCGAGTCCTTTCCATCTGAATCCAAGGAAAGCTCATAACGCTCCCGATCAAATACGAGGCCTTGCTAATTTATTGCTATTGATGTGGTCTCATTGGACACTCAGTCAGAAATTGCGACATATACGACAAAAATGAAGGACAAGATGTAGCAAGCATGAGATATGGCCATGGCTCAAAGCTTCACCGTTAAAACGCAACATCCCTCTTAAAGACTTCAACCCACACCTCCAAAACCCACATGTTCGAAACTTCTTCCACATAGACGCCATATCCTTCTTCTTCATCCCTACACGCAAAACAACCACAAATATCCCAACCCCGTACCATAGCCCTCAGTCCAAAATTCCTAATGCATTGGTCCCAGGAAAAGAAACCTATAACTCAGCTCCCATTCCCCTCCCTTGAATGTCTCTCTCTTACCTCACCACCCACACAAAAACCCCCCAAAAAGAAAAGGACCAGATCGAGCCCATGCAACCTATCACAAAGAAGTCTAATAAACATGTGTCTCACCTAGCTGTCACCATGCCCAATACCCCCTCAGACCCACTTTCACACCACCATGTACTTACAAAATCACCAAAAATCACCATTAAGCCCCCAACAGACACTAATGCCCCAACACCACTCAACCCCGTCGACCAATCCACAAAATAGATGACAATTTCCATCCGTAGAGCCAAAAAAACCCAAAAACCCCTAAACCAAAATCGTCAGCTAACTTTAAACCCATCACCCCAATCCAAACCTAAAGGGGGGTGGTCCAAACTAAAGGACTATACCCCTACCAAAAAGTCGAACCTTCACGACCCAAAAGTAACCTTATCCCCTACTCCATTCACACCTTTTAAATGTCCACTCCTTGACTCTAACCCCATAACCGATCCACATCCAGAAAATTCGAAAAAGAGTCGAGAATTTGGTATGTTCGATGCCTCGTGCAATTTCGTGTTATCGGCGAAGACTGCAAATGTACAGTCCCGCCAGACCCAATGAGTTGCTTAAGCTGAAACTGTCGTGGGCTTGGGAACCCACGGACAGTTAGTGCAATAAAATGTTATATTCGTATAAAAGATCCCGCTTTTGTTTTCATCATGGAAATAAAATTAGGTATGCAAGAACTTGAACCAATATACGAGCAGTTTGATTTCACTGGTATGCATGCAGTTAATTGTGATTTGACCAATAGTGGGAGAAAGAGAGGTTTGTGTCTTTTTTGGAGAGATGGTTATAATTTCATATTGGCATCGGACTCTCTTCACCATATTGACGAGGTGGTAGAAGACGGTGAAAAAGAATGGAGGCATACAGGTCTATATAGATGGCCAGTGGAATAATTGAAATATTGCATGTGGAATCTCATTAGGGAATAGAAAGACCATCAGAATCCTCATTGGCTTTGTCTTGGCGACTTTAATGAGATTTTATTTAGTTTCAAGAAAATTGGCGGGTGATCCTAGAGTGACGCAAAGATGACGGATTTCCATTACGTTTTACAAGAGACTAATCTAGATGATTTGGGATACGAGGGGTTTTCGTTTACATGGACAAATGGCCAAGAGGGGGCACAGAATATTCAAGAACGTATAGATAGGTGTTTGGGAACTTCAAATTGGGTCTCTTTATATTCGTTGTACCATATCACACACTTGCCCCATATCTCATCCGACCATAGCCCGATGCTTATTAATTGGCAAAAAAAAAACCATCCGAGGGAGGCATGCGGGGAAGGGGAAAGAAGATTTTCCGTTTTGAAGATATGTGGCTATTGGACGAATCGTGCTAGAAAACTATTAAAAATGCTTGGAATATAGAAGACGGTTTGGCTGATACCAAGTCTCTCCAAGACAAATTATTGCAATATGGCCGTCAACTCCAACAATGGGAGAAAGACCATTTTGGCAATATTCGACATCAAATTACGGCGTACGAAAAGAAATTGAATAGACTTTTCTCTTCGAGTCCCTCCTTGGATCTCATAGAGAAGTGGGCTCGTATAAAATTACAACTCTAGGAGCTTTTTCTGAAACAAGAAAAAATATGGCACCAAAGATCGAGAGCTAACTGGATCAAGGATAAAGATCAAAATTTGGGTTTCTTTCATAAGCTAGCAAACGGGCGAAGGGCCAGAAACTCCATTGAAAAGTTGAAAAATTCATCTGAGGACTGGGTGGAGGAACACTAGGACATCGAAAATGAATTTGTGGGGTAATATCAGGGCTTATTCAAAGCTGAAACAACTCTGGATATGGGTAGGGCTCTGGACGCTATGGACTTGAAAGCGACATACGAAATGAAATGATTTATTGACACGACCCTTTGAGGTGGAGGATGTGACGACGGTTTTGGTTCAAATGCACCCAACAAAATCCACAGGACCGGACAATATGCCAGCTCTTTTCTTTCAAAAATTTTGGCCCATTCTTAAACATGATATAACTTCGTCTATTTTACATATTCTAAACGGTCGTGCAAGTCCCTTGAGTCTTAATGACACGTTTATTGTTCTTATTCCTAAGAAGAGAAAAGTTGAGTGTGTTATAGATTTTAGGCCTATTAGCCTGTGTAATGTTATTTTCAAATTGATTATGAAAACAATTGCTAATAGGCTTAAAATGGTCCTTCCATATTTGATTCACCACACCCGATCTGCCTTTGTCCCTGGACGACTTATAACGGATAATAATTTTCTTGTGTTTGAAATTTTCCACCACATGAAAATAAACAAAGCCAAAAAAATGGGTCGTTTGCATTCAAACTTCATATGTCTAAGGCTTATGATCGAGTCGAATGGTCTATCCTTAGGATGGTCATGCTCATATTGGGTATTAATGAGTCGTTTGTTGCCCTCATTATGAAATATGTGAATACAATGTCTTTCTCTATTTTACTGAATCGTAAACTAAGCGTCCCCTTTACCCCTTCACGTGGGCTTCGTCAGGGAGACTCGCTTTCCCTAGATCTGTTTTTATTTTGTGCAAAGGCCTTCTCATCTCTCATTAGAAAGGTGGAAAGGGGAGGAAATCTCCATGGCATAAGAGTAAATTGGAATGTGCCTACTATTTCACACCTATTTTTTTGCAGATGACATCATCATTTTTAGACAAGCCACAGAACATAAATTGAAACTACGCGATAAATCATAGCCATTTATGAAGAGGCCTCAGGTCAGCGCATAAGCCTAGAAAAATCAGAAATATCCTTCAACCATGGTTTTAATATGGTTTAAAATGGTTTTAATATTTTCCGGAGTATTTCTTCAAGTTTTATTTTTCGACAAAAATTGGACAACAAATTTAATGATTTTGTATCAATGGGTTTTTACATCCAAACAATGTTTCCAAATGTTGTCTAAATACTCTCGATCGGTCTAAAATATTTTCACTATTTTTTGGAGTATTTCTTGAAGTTTATTTTCGATATAAAATTGGACAACACTTTTGTTTTAAGGTCAATCGGTCGCCGATATAGGGCAACCGTGCACGAAAGTTGTGCAAAAAGCAGAAAACTCCATGTTTGCGAGAAAATGGTGAGGGTGACGGTCGACCTATGGCGGCACCGTAGACGAAGGTCGGTTCAAATTTGCAAACTTCTCTGTTTCGATTTTTTGAAGAGGGCAACCGGTTGGGGTGGGACGTCGGCCGGTCGAGGTGTCGTCGCCGGTCGCCGCTGTGTTATTTTTCTTTGTGTATTTTTTCAAACATCTATTTCGTGTAGGTGCATCTGGCCGCCATATGGTTTGACAAAGAAAATTTAATCGTTGCGTGACAACTTTTTCACTAAATTGTGGAGTTGATTTCTAACAGCTATAATCTTCATTTTAATTGCAATTTTTTTGTAGATATCAGATTCCAAGAGGAGCCTATCAAGTATCAATCATCTCCTATAAATAGAGGAATATTTGAAGCACAACAATAATAGAGAACAACACAACACAACAAGATACACTCAAGAATACACTTGTTCTTACATTGTCTTATTTCTTGTTGTAATTTGCCTAGCTATTCACTTTCACATTCTTGAGGTCTAGGCTATTCTTGATTACACTTGCACTCAATTGTATAATTCATTATCGAGTTGTAATCTTGGATTTTTGGGTAATCATTCAACACAAGATATCTTGTGAGTGTTCTGTGGTAAGAACACACTTGGATGATCTAGGTGATAGGTGCAAGAAGATTGTGGTGATCTTCTTATTGAGGTGTTGGAGAATTTGGTATTCTTCAAGGTTGAAGATTGTGGTAATCTTCACAAGGTGCCGTTGAAGGAAGATTGTGGTAATCTTCAAAGGGAGATTGTGGTAATCTCCAAAGGTGGTGTTGAAGAAGAGTGTGGTGCTCTTCTAGGTGTTGTAAGTTGAATTTGTATTAATTTTGGTAATTAATAAAATTCTTTTTCTTTTTGAAATCCATCCCGGATATCTTTGGGGTGGTAGTAGATTAGGCCCTAGGTGGGTTGAACTACTATAAATCATCGTGTGCTATTTACATTCCACACCTTTATTATTGTCTTTGAGCATTCGGTTCTAAAAAGAGGGCGAAATCGAAAAGATGGAGATAATCTATTCACCCCCTCTAGATTATCGTAGCCGCTTGGACTTACAAGTGGTATCAAAGCCAAACTCTTTGGCAAGCTCGTTTCATATCGCGAGTGAAGTGAAGAGGAACGATCGGCTACGAATGAAGCTCATCTTTCCTAACACCTCCACCACCAAGCCACTTGGTTTGATTCCAAAAAAATTACATTTTGGAAAGAAAGAATGGAATGTTATTTACAAGGTTGCGGGTTCGATATTTGGAACATCGTCATAAATGGAGAATCCATTCCGATGATAGACACACCATACACCTCTAAAGCCTTCAAAGAGCTCAATGATGAAGAGAAGAAAATCATCTCCTTAAACGGTAAAGCTCTCAATATTTTGTATTGTTCACTTACTAATTTGGAATATGAACATATTGTAGGAATTCGATCGGCACATGAAGTATGGCAAAAATTAGAAGCCATCTATGGAGTATTTGCAAATGAAAGGAGTCAAACAAAAGCATCTACTTCTCAAAGGGATACAAGTTCAAATCTAAGGAACAAGCCTTTTACAACTTCCAACTATGAAGTAATCGAACAATGTTTTATGGACATCGAAGAAGAAAACGAGGTGTGTCTTAAACCCTCTACTTCCTATGATATTGTTATTCAAAATTATTATAGTGATTTGCAAAATGATTTTGATGATCTTCAAAATGAATTCCAAAATTTACTTGTTAAGTACAAAAATTTGAAAAAGGAATTCAATGTTTTGAAAAATGAAAAGGATAGTTTATTGACTTCCTATGAATCATTATCATGTGCTCACACCACCACTCTTGACAAGGTTAGAAACCTTGAGAAAGAAAATAGTACTCTTGTTGAGGATATAAATTGCTTGAAAAATGACTTATCTAAATCCAACTTGAGTACCGATAGAATGACCAATATTGTTGATTGTTGTGATAATTCGAAACTAGAACTTGATCATAAGCCTAAGGGTGTCAATCAAATGAAAAAGAATCAAGTCTCTAAGAACGTTGGTCATTATGCTCCTAGAATTATTACATGTTTTTATTGCGGTAAAAAGGGTCATACGACTAATACTTGTCGGGCTAGAAATAGCTCTAATCATTATTGGAGACCTAAAAGTCTCAAAGCTAATCCTAAAGGACCCAAGCACTTGAGGGTACCACAAAATAATGTTGTATTAGGTACCCGGCGAAATAATAATCAGAGGAAATTCATACCGCCAAGAAGACATCAAATGACCAATTCATTTGATCAAAGGAGAAAACATTTTCAACAAAGCCAATATCCAAGAAGAGGATATAATCAAAAATGGGAAGAACAAAATCCTTGGAAATGGCAAAAACATCATCAACAAGATGATTTTCAAAGAAGAAGAGACTATCAACAATGGGAAGGACAAAAATCTTGGAAATGGAGTAATCAAAGGAGCCATCATCAACAAAGTGACGAAGGGAAGGTATCATCAACAATGGGAGCGGCACAACCCATAGAAATGGCGTAATTGGTAACCCGTATCTCCCTAGTTAAATATACATTTTATTTTGTTATTATGCATGCTTTTATTTGTGTCTTAATTGCAAAATGAGTTTTCAAGTATTTATTTTTTAATTAAGGTCTTCAATATATATTTGTGCTTTTAAAATATTTTTGAAAAAGAAGACCTTATATGATGTTTTTAAAACTCTTGTGCATTTTTGTAGACTAAAGTGTGTTATCATCTCTTATGGATTTTTATGGCATGAGCTTACTTGTGATATCTCTTAGCCTACACTTTTATCATTATGATTTGTGCTAGATTTGTTTTAAGAATTGTGTAGGATTTACATATTTTCACAAAATGGCCATTTACGTAATTATTTGTCAAGAAAGGCATAAATTATCGAGGTATGTTTACTTGTGTTATTCTTACTCTTATAGACTCGATATATGTATTGCCATGTGCCTATGTGCTTGTTTTTCATAGTATTTCATACAAGTGCCATTAAGAGGATTTTTAGATTCTTTAAAAAAAAAAAGCACTATTCGATATTTGATTGCACATATTTGCTTTGATCAAATACTTCTTTTAAATGAGGTCTCAACTATATGCTATCGAATTTTCAAATTTCAAAAGAGACCTTTTGTAGTTTTCTTAAGCTTATTTGAACTTGCATGATTTATTAAACTCTTGATGCATAGTATGTGTTTCTTGCTTCATGGTCTATATATATAGTGTCTATTTCTACTATGCTCTTATGCAAGATACTTTGTAATTGATGATTGAGGCATGTTTTTACACTTGAGCTACTTCTTCTTGCTTATATAAGCGATGCTGGTAATGAGTTTGTCAAGTTGTGTAGATGAGAAATGAAGTACTCCAAATATTAGTTACCTCAAAATATTTGGATGTAAATGTTCTATTACGAACACCTTAGATCAATTGGATGCCCTATGATGATTGTGATGAAGAAGACAAAAAGGGTGTTCCGGAACAAACTCGATGACCAAGGCAACATTGGTCGAACTAAGGCGAGGTTAGTAGCTCGAAGGCATTTTCAAGAAGAAGGTAATTGATTTTGATGTAACATTAGCACTCATAGCACATTTAGTAGCTATTTGCATTTTACTTGCCCATTCTTGTTTTAAGAAAATTTCAAGCTTTACCAAATGGATGTTAAATCCAATTTTCTCAATGGTTTTATCCAAGAAGAAATCTATGTAAAACAACCTCCGAGGTTTAAAATTTTTTCTAGGCCAAATGATTTTTATAAAAGGCCTTGTATGGTTTAAAACAAATACCCCATGTATGGTATGATAGACTTAGCTATTTTTGCTAAATGATTTTACAAGAGGGAAAGTTGATACTACTCTTTTTTTTTTTTAAAAAAAAAAAGAAAGATTGTTTACTTGTGCATATTTATGAGAATATTTTTGGTGCTACTAATGAATATTTGTGCAAGATATGTTTTTCTAAGATTGATACTAAGTGAGCTTGAGGTGAGCATGATGTGGGAGCTCAATTTCTTGCTTGGACTACAAATTATTCAATGCCAAGAAAATGGTTATATTTCAAAAGAACTCTTGAAGGAGTTAAGCATTAAAGAAGAAAGAACCATTTCAACATATATGGCTACAAAATGCGAAAATTGACAAAAGGTTGAAGTAGGCATTGACAAACGAATTCGAGGTATGTTCAATCGTTCATTACTCCTTAGACTCGACATTCTATATGCCTTATGTCTATATGCTCGACTTAAAACAATCCCAACGAATCTCTTTAAAGTGTCGTAAAAGAAATTTTCAAATACTTGTAAGGCACTTCCTCTTATGACTTGTTCATCCAAAGTTTTAAAACGTTATTATTTTTCGGGATAACAAGTCCGGTGTAAATTTTATGTTTTCAAAATATGGTTCGTTATAATCGAACTAAACATATTGAGATTCAATATTTTTTTAAAGGGATTGCATGTTTAACAAAAACTTGAGATGTGTTTAATTCAGTCTCAAGGATAACTCGCGGATTTTTTAATCATTAACCGCCGAGTATTTTACTCCATTTCGAGATTGATTATGACATAATGTATATTGAATGAGGTCTACGTTTGTATTTTGCACGTTTTTAAAACTTAGGGGCGAAAAATCGGATTTTTGATTGAAAATTCGGATTTTTGAAAAATTGGCAAGACAGTGGGCTGAAGGGGTTGAGGGCAACTGGTCGCCCTCAACGTCGACCGATCGCCCTCAACAGCAACCGGTCGCCCTAAGCTAATATTTGGATAAAAACCGTTATGTCCAATGCTTTAGTCATTTTACATCATTTTTGCCATTTTTCGTCCCCTTCGTCAATTGCACACAAATTTCACTCCAAATTTGTTTTGTTGCATACATTTCATGTCTTGGACTTATTTAGGCTCGATTATCATCATCATTGCTCGTCTTTACCGATTAAATGGTAATAATTCTACTTCCTTATCTCAATTGGGTTGAACCCTTGAGAACTTGGTTTAAATGTATATTTCTTGATGCAATTTATATATGTTTGTGATGAGCTTATTGATTGTTGATGAATGATATTTATTAAATTGCATTTGATGATGAAAAACTTGGCTTGATTTGATTTACAAGGGCTATATATATATATATATATATATATATATATATATCTTTTTCAATTATTTGGCCTTGCAAGTGTTCGATAAAACGTTTCAACGAAAAATTCATCACATACATGATTCTCTCGTTTTCAAAAGTCTTATATATATTTATAGAGATCATGTTTTTGCAAATCAAATGAGTTTTCATAAGCCTCTACAAGTCGTATGATCGACTTTTTCCTCCTATTTGATCTATAAGCTTCAATGTTCAAATAGCTCGATACATCGGTTTAGTTGCACACTTTGATATGATTATATGATGTTTTTATCGTGCTAACATTCTTTTTGATGATTCCAAAGGGGGAGAAATAGGTTATAAGCTTATTAGCTCATAAAAGCTAAAATAAGCTCGAGAAAGAAGCTATAAGCTATGGCTTCTGAAAGCCATAAGTTGTGGATTATATTTAGTACATTTGTTGTAAATGGACTTATATACTTGTATAATGATGTTTTGTTGACAGGGGGAGCTTATAAGCTCTTGTACTTAAGACCAATATGTAAAAGCTAAGCTTTTAGCTTGTGGATGATTGCTTTTACATTACTCTTGTTGTGCATATTGATAGGGGGAGCTTTTGCTATATATGTTTAATATCTCTACTCCCATCCTTGTGATTATATTGCGTGGAATGTTGTCGCTCACAACGGATAGTTCCTTTTAACCGGTAAAATTGTTTTGTTTTCAAAATCGACCTCGTTAAAATTATTTTGGTTTGTAATCATCAAAAAGGGGGAGATTGTTTGATAAATGGTTTTATCATGATTTTGATGATTTTGTTTTTATACCAAAACAATGGTTTTAAAGGTTGTCCAAATACTCCTAAATGATTTAAAATGGTTTTAATATTTTCCGGAGTATTTCTTCAAGTTTTATTTTTCGACAAAAATTGGACAACACATTTAATGATTTTTTGTATCAATGGGTTCTTACATCCAAACAATGTTTTCAAATGTTGTCTAAATACTCCCGATCGGTCTAAAATGTTTTCACTATTTTCTGAAGTATTTCTTGAAGTTTATTTTCGATATAAAATTGGACAACACTTTTGTTTTAAGGTCAACGGTCGTAGTATAGGGCAACCCGTGCACGAAAGTTGTGCAAAACAGTAAAAACTTCATGTTTGCGAGAAAATGGTGAGGGTGTCCGGTCACCCATAGAGGCGGCATAGCGACCGGCACACGAAGGTTGGTTCAAATTTGCAAACTTCTCTGTTTCGATTTTTTGAAGAGGACAACCGGTTGGGGTGGACGTCGATCGGTCGAGGTGTACGTCGACCGGTCACCCTGTGTTATTTTGCTGTGTATTTTTTCAAACGTCTATTTCTGCGGCGACGGCCGCTCTATGGTTTTGACAAAGAACATTCTAACCGTTGTCGGCAGACAACTTTTCCTAAATTGTGGAATTGATTTCTAACAACTATAATCTTCATTTTAATTGCAATTTTTTTGTAGATATCAGATTCCAATAGGAGCCTATCAAGTATCAATCATCTCCTATAAATAGAGGAAGATTTGAAGCACAACAATAATAGAGAACAACACAACACAACAAGATACACTCAAGAATACACTTGTTCTTACATTGTCTTATTTCTTGTTGTAATTTGCCTAGCTATTCACTTTCACATTCTTGAGGTCTAGGCTATTCTTGATTACACTTGCACTCAATTGTATAATTCATTATCGAGTTGTAATCTTGGATTTTTGGGTAATCATTCAACACAAGATATCCTTGTGAGTGTTCTTGTGGTAAGAACACACTTGGATGATCTAGGTGATAGGTGCAAGAAGATTGTGGTGATCTTCTTATTGAGGTGTTGGAGAATTTGGTATTCTTCAAGGTTGAAGATTGTGGTAATCTTCACAAGGTGCCGTTGAAGGAAGATTGTGGTAATCTTCAAAGGGAGATTGTGGTAATCTCCAAAGGTGGTGTTGAAGAAGAGTGTGGTGCTCTTCTAGGTGTTGTAAGTTGAATTTGTATTAATTTTGGTAATTTATAAAATTCTTTTTCCTTTTGAAATCCATCCTGGATATACTGGGGTGGTAGTAGATTAGGCCCTAGGTGGGTTGAACTACTATAAATCATCGTGTGCTATTTACATTCCGCACTTTTATTATTGTCTTTGAGCATTCGGTTCTAAAAAGAGGGCGAAATCGAAAAGATGGAGATAATCTATTCACCCCCATCTAGATTATCGTAGCCGCTTGGACTTACAACTATTAGCGACAAAACTTGGTGTTACATTAGTACAGAAGCACACTAAATATTTGGGCATCTCGGCTATCATCGGACCATCGAAGAAAGAAATATTTCAAATTCTAGTGGACAAAGTCCGAAAAAAACTAAAAATTTGGAAGAGCCGGTATCTATCCGCTGCTGGGAAGTTAATTCTGATCAAAACTGTGGCCCAAACGATCCCTTCATAGCTCAAGAGTTGCTTCTCGTTTCCATCAAACATCTGTAACCAATTGGATTCAATTTTGAGTAATTTTTTGTGGGGCCAATGAAAGGAGGAAAGGATAATCCATTGGCGGGCTTAGAGTATTATTAGCCATTCGAAACTAGACGGGGGATTAGGTCTTTGACATTTCCGGTGTTTCAACGAGGCGACGTTTGCTAAGCAAAGATGGAGAATTATTACGGATGAGGGCTCTCTTCTTTCCAAAGTCCTAAAAGCTAAATACTTCCCGCACGGATGGTTACTCGAAGCCAAAATTGGCCATAATCCATCATATGTATGGGGAAATATTGTGGTTGGCAGGAACGTTTTGGGTCGTGGGATTCCGTGGAATATCGGGAACAACGAAAGGGTGAAAGTGTGGACTGATCCTTGGTTGGCGAACAATCCTACTTTTCTACCTATTTCATCTCCTCCAAGTGGTGTGGAAGACATGCGTGTCATTGAGCTATTAAGGTTAGACCGAAGGGGCTGGGATGTGCAAAAAATCAGAGGTTTTTTTAATCCAGGGGAACAAAGCCATATTAGCCATCCTGATTACATTTTCGAACAATAGGGACAAACTGGTATGGCACTACTTCAAATATGGCAGGTATACAGTAAAGTCCAGTATAAATTAGCAATGACAGCGGTAGAAGAGATCCACAATGCAACATCTTCATCGGGTGAGAACTCTAAATTGTGGAAATGGATATGGAATTTGTCTATTCCCCCAAAGGTCCAAATCTTCCTATGGAAATGCGTACATGGAATATTACCATCCAAATCAAATTTGGAAAAGAAATGAGTATGTGATGATACAATGTGTGTTAGATGTGGAAATGCGATCGAGACGCCGGAACACGTTCTACGGGACTGTGAATGGGCAAAATTTTATTGGGCAGCTTCACCTCTAAGGATGACTCAACAAGATTTAACTGAGGATGGGTCATTATTGGATTGGTTAAAATTTGTTCATAAGAATGGCGATTCAGATGGACATCCCCTGTTTGCAATGTTACTTTGGCTCATATGGGATGCAAGAAATAAGCTAACTTTTTCCCACGAAGAGGTTAGTCACGATCAATGTTTTAAGATGGCTGTCTCCAGACTCGAGGAGCACCAGAGGGCGACTGCACTAACATCGAATAAAGTCGACGGGATAATGCGGGATAAATGGAATCCACCGGAGGGGGGTTACGTCAAAATCAACACAGATGCATCCATCGTCGAGGGATAGGACACGAGTATGGGAGTGGTTTTTAAGGACAACACTAGAAGTGTAGTCACGTCTCGTATGTTGTTAATGGAGGAGGTCGGCTCGGTGGAAATAGCGGATGCACTCGTGTGCCTGGAAGGTGTTCGAATGGCTCGAGATCTAAATGTCCGTAACATCCAAATCGAAATGGATAATCTCACCATATACTACAAGTTGAAGAAGAAGGAAGTGGATCTTTCATATCTCGCAAATATTGTGGAGGATATTCTATCGATGTTTAATTGTTTTGATTCTATTATTCCTAGTTTTGTTAGGCGTACCGAGAATTAGCCCACTCCCTAGCAAAGTTTGCTTTTAATTTCATTTGTAACGAGCCTCAGGTTGGAGCTATCCTCGACCATTTGGCAGACTTGATATTTTCGGAAACGATCTCCTAATTTATAATAATTTCGTTTTCCCTCCCAAAAAAAAAATGGAGTTGAAGGTTTATATTGGATGGACTTTTAAAACTTTTGAAAACGTCACATTCTGAATAGCATATTCCGAAGAAGTAAGAAATTCGGCTTTTCAAAGCCTATCTTTATTACTTTTATTTAAAGGTTACTAAAAAGTTGGTATTTCCTATTTTATTTCATCTATTTACATTTAAATGCCAAGTCGATTTTTTGGTATGGATTTTCACCAAACACGTGCTATTAGTATAAAGGACTTTCTATAAAAGGCTCTTAATAAAAAGTTTATTTTCTAATATATATTTATTGTAGAAGTGCTACTGATACATTAATCAATGATTTTTTCTGTACAATCTATTTTTTCGTAAACCAAAGACTCGATCTATGCAATTTATTATAATCTAAAAGGTAATAAATAATCCAAAAATTAAATATTTTAATTTTAGGTAAGATATCATTCGACAACCTTATCTAAAAGGTAAGATATACTAAGAATGATTTGTGAAATTAAAAATGCTATACTAATCGACAATCTTGTCTAAAAGCTAAAAAAAGAATCTCAAAAATCAAAGATTTTATCTATACAGAAAATATTTTTTCCGGTAAACCTCATATACAAAAAATGTTTTTTCCGGTAAACCTCATACTAAAAATGTATGGATGTGTTTCCAAGTCCAATTTCCAGTATCTAGTGTTGGAAAATGAATTTTCAAACTTTATTGGTTTTCGTGTGAGAATTGAGAATATGTTTGGTTTGTTGTCTGAATTTTTGTTTAGAAATAAAAATATGTTTGCTTATAGTATTTTTGACATAGATTTGCGTGATTGTAGTATATTTTTGACATCGTTTTGCATGATTATAGTGTATTTTCACATAGATTTCCGTGATTATGGTGAAAACTTGTTTGGTTGTATTTTCAAAAGAATCTTTCCAATAAAAATAAAAACTGAAAATGACTTTATTTTATTTAATTTCTTAAACAAACATAAATTCATTTTACGTAATAGTTGGAAATTGGAAAATTGGATTTGGAAACAATTCCATACATAACCGTAATTCTTATATAAGAGGCCTATAATATCTATATTTTTTTGGGCAATATATATTGAGAAAGACTCCATTTCTATTCTCTAATATTTTGTAAGATATATTTTAGAAAACATTAAAAGAAAAAAGAAAAAAAAAAAAGAAAACATGATTCATTTCTTTTCCAATATATATTTTTTCTATTGTTTTAAAGACACCCGTGTATTACAGACGATTTGTCAAAAGACAAAATTTTGGTGTAGTTTACAAAGAAGTTTTTCAGAAGTGAACTATTTGTATGATACTGTTTTGAATTTTGAATTTCTTTTTAGTATTTTGGAACTCTAATAACTATCACAAATAAATTTACGACACCAAAATTTTATCTTCTGACAAATCCCATGTAACACACGGGTGTGCTTCTAGTAATTTTAATTAACACTTTAGATTAATTATTTAAAAAATTTGACATTCCAAAATTTTCAAATTGTTCCATTCATTAGTGTGTGTGTATGTGTGCGCGTGTATGAAAAATCTGTATTATTTCATAGAATATATTCTCACATTTTAATTAATAATATATTTTATAATTAAAAGAATTTAAATAAGAAATATAACTAGTAATCAAAAAATGATCAAGTATTATATCTACACTATCTTTTAAATTTGTTGTTTTTTAAAGCTTGGATATCATAAAACTATCACAAATAAATTTGTGACACTAAAACTCTATCTTTTGACAATCCCGTGTAACACACATGTATTCTTCTAGTAATTTTAATTAATACTTTATATTAATTATTTAAAAATTTTGACATCGCAAAATTTTCAAATTGTTCCATTCATTAGTGTGTGTGTGTGTGTATACTAGAATAACACCCGTAAGTTACACGGGATTGTCAAAAGATATAATTTTAGTGTCACAATTTTGTTTATGATAATTTTATGTTATCCAAGCTTTAAAGATACCAAATTTAAAAGATAGTGTAGATGAATACTTGATTTTAGGATTACTTGTTATCTTTCTTATTTGTTATCCTTTTAATTGTAAGATATATCATCAATTCAAATGTGAGAATATATTCTATGGGAAAATATATTTTTTTATAGAAGATAACAATTACTCAAGTCCTTTTTTTTTACTTGCTCGATTTCTGCATTTTTTATAAGCTTTAAAAGATAACAAATTTAAAAGATAATATAGAATCCATGATTTTTGGACTACTTGTTATCTTTTAAATTTGTCTTCTTTTATTTTAAATTATAAAATATATTATTAATTGAAATATATATTTTTTTGTAGCAGATAACAATTACTTGTGTCTTTTTTTATAATATATTAATATATTTAAGCTTTAAAATATAATAAATATAAAAGATGTTAGCAAAAATTTTGCAGTACAATTTATAATCGAAAACTGAAAATACAGAATCAGAATTATAATTTGCATAAATTTGAAAATTACAGAATCAGACTTATAATTTGCATAAACTGAAAATTACAGAATCAGACTTATAATTTGCATAAACTGAAATTACATAAGCAGAATGTAAAATTGGCCCGAATCGTGTGTTTGACACACTATACTTAAAACAGATTCATCCCCTATTCTGGACGTCTGTTTCCCAGGATAAGATGGGAAAATCGGATTACATATACCCGATGAACTGAAGATTATGCTTGGAAATCACCACCAAAATGCAATTGGAAGCCAAGGGAACACAAAAGCAACATGCAAGGACTTTTGTTATGCAAGTGTAGGAGTTGAGTTGTGTAGATTGTGGAAACCATGGACCTCCTTTTTATAGGCTTCAAGATCAAGCCACATTAACTCCCCACTACCCCATGACTTGGGGCATTCACTTCCCACTCCTCCATGACTTGGGAGTTTCAAGTGTCATCAATCTCCCACTACTTCATGAGTTGGGAGTTTCAAGTGTCATCACTCTCCCACTACTCCATGAGTTGGGAGTTTTAGATGTTACAAAATTAAACACTATTGGAGTTAAATATTGTCCAAGAAAATTATGCCAAAAGCACAATTTTTGTTCAAGTTTTCCAACAATCCCACATGAATGGAAATTCGAAGATACAAAGATTTGGTGATAAAATCCAGCAGTTGAACCCTGCATAGGATAGGTAGGTGTTACCCTTTGAACCTTCCCTTGTGAAAATATATTTACTTTACTAGCTGATCAGTAGACGCGATGTCTTTGAACTGTTCTGCCTTTTGTGTAAACGATGATATATCTCACACAAGATTCTTCCTAACATACTTCAGTTCTCATTGTTATGTTCATTCATGGCCCTGAACATATGCCTGGTTCTGCAAGAGGTTCTAAGAATTGAGCCTCACACAATTCTCTTCGAAGCGGCCCCACTTCTCTCTCACATAGGTGATTCTTCTTTAAGAGTAGCCCACACTACCCAGCTCGGCTTACCGATGCACAAAAATCATTAAAAGCCAAATGTTTATCCTCTTCTTTCCACGGGTTTCACTGTTGACAAGGAAAATCACCCACAGTGATCCTAAAGTCTTTTTACAATTAGGTTGTCCCGTTGAATCTAGATCTTGGGATCTCCAGTCAACTAGGTTGGGTTTCCATTGTATCAACTCATTTTTCCAGAGGCTTAAGTCCCATTCCTCTTGATGATTTTGCAACTAACTCTCGATTTAACCATTTGGTTAACGGATCCGCTAAATTATCCTTTGACTTCACATAATCAATAGAGATAACATCAGTTGAGAGTAGTTGTCTAATGATATTGTGTCTACGACGTATATGTCTAGACTTACCATTGTACATATTGCTCTGTGCCCTGCCAATTGCAGATTGACTATCACAATGTATACAAATTGCTGGCATAGGCTTTGGCCATCTTGGAATATTATCTTCTAAGAAGTTTCGGAGCCATTCAACTTATTCTCCACTCTTGTCTAAAGCTATAAACTCAGACTCCATTGTGGATCTATAACCGTTTGCTTAGAAGATTTCCACGATATGGCTGCACCACCTAAAGTGAATACAAATCCACTTGTAGACTTAGAGTCTTTAATATCAGATATCCAGTTAGCATCGATGTATCCTTCAATAACAACAGGGTATCTTGTATAGTGCAGTCCAAAATCACGAGTGTATCTTAAATACCTTAGTATTCTCAATATACCTTTCCAGTGGTCATGCCCTAGATTACTCGTGTATCTGCTCAATTTACTCACTGCATAAGCAATGTATGGTCTTGTACAACTCATTAAGTACATCAGACTTCTTATGACTCGTGAGTATTCCAATTGAGACACAGCCTCACGTCTATTCTTTGATAGATGTTGACTCGTGTCTATAGGAGTTCTAGCTAACGACGTGTCATCCTTACTAAATTTTTCTAGAATCTTATCCACATAATGTGACTGGTCAAGAGTCAGCCCATTTGAAGTTCTAGAAATCTTTATTCCGAGGATCACGTCAGCTAAACCTATATCTTTCATGTCAAACCTCGAGTTCAACATATTTTTAGTGGATTTAATTATTTTATCATTACTTCCAATAATAAGCACGTCGTCTACATAAAGACACAAAATGACATAGCTATTTTCAGTGTCTTTAACATAAACATATTTATCGCATTCATTTATTTTAAATTCACACTCTTTCATGGCATTATCAATTTTTTCATGCCATTGTTTTGGTGCTTGTTTCAAGCCATATAATGACTTGACCAGTTTACAAACCTTGTTCTCTTGCCCAGGTGCAGAGAATCCTTCAGGTTGTTCCATATAAATCTCCTTTTCTAAATCTCCGTTTAGAAAAGCAGTTTTTACGTCCATTTGATGTACTTCAAGATTTCGCAATGCGGCAATTGCAAGTACAAATCTAATGGAGGTTATTCTCGTAACTGGAGAATACGTATCAAAGTAATCAAGGCCCTCTTTTTGTCTGTAACCTTTAATTACAAGTCTAGCCTTATACTTATCAATTGTTCCATCCACCTTCATTTTCTTCTTAAAAATCCATTTATAACCTAGTGATTTACTTCCCTCAGGAAGATCCACTAGTTCTCAGGTATGGTTTTGCAAGATGGAATCAATTTCACTTTTTATGGCCTCTTTCCATAATGGTCCTTCAGAAGAAGTTATAGCTTCTTTGTAGCTTTGAGGTTCACTTTCCAGCATGTAGGTTAGAAAATCTGAACCAAAAGATTTTTCTAACCTAGCTCGTTTGTTGCGCCTAAGTTCTACCTCTTCTTCTTTATTTCCTTGCTCTTGTTCTATTGAATCATGTATCCGTTTAGAAGAGTTTGCTTCTTCCCTCGATCTACTCGAAAATATATTTTCAAAGAACAAGGCATTTCTCGATTCAATTATCGTGCTCTTGTGTATATCTTCAACTTTAGATTCATGCACAAGAAACCGATAAGTAGCACTGTTATGTGTATATCCAATAAATATGCAGTCAGCAGTTTCGGGACCTACCTTCACCTTCTTTGGTGTAGGTATAGCAACCTTAGCAAGACATCCCCACACTCGTAAATATTTGTAGGATGGCATTCTTCCATGCCATAGCTCGTAAGGACTTTTATCTAATTTCTTATGGGGTACCTTATTTAAAAAGTAATTAGCTGTCAAGACAGCTTCCCCCCCACATGTTTTGAGGCAAGCTAGAACTTAATAACATGGCATTCATCATTTCTTTAAGTGCACGGTTTTTCCGTTCTGCAATGCCATTCTGTTGAGGTGAATAAGGTGCTGTTGTTTCGTGTCTAATTCCGTGTTGGGCACAAAATTCAGCAAAAGGTGATTCAGATTCACCTCCACGATCACTTCTTAGCACCTTTATTTTCCTGTTGAGTTGATTCTCAACTTCATTTTTATAGAGAATAAATTTCTCTATAGCTTCATCTTTACTTTTAAGAAGATACACATAACAAAACTTTGTGTTATTATCTATAAAAGTAATGAAGTATTTATTGCCACCACGTGTTTGTGTCGATTTTAAATCACATACATCGGTGTGAATTAAATCAAGTGGTTCATTATTTCTTTCAATATTTTTAAATGATGTCCTTGTTAACTTTGCTTCAACACAAGTTTCACACTTATGCTAGGAATCAATTTGGAATGTTGGAATACAATTCAAGTTAATTAATTTACGTAGAGTATCATAATTAACATGCCCTAGTCTACCATGCCACAAATTGGAAGACTTAAGCAAATAAACAGAAGAGTTATTCATTTCACTGATTTTTGGTTTAACAACCATTACATTGAGCTTAAACAGCCCATCAGAAGCATAACTCTTGCCTACAAACATTCCATTTTTCATCAAAATTACAACCCCTGACTCAAAAACAATGCGAAAACCATGCTTATCTAAAAGCGAACCAGACACCAGATTTTTTCGAATATCTGGGACATATGTTGAGAGTCAGTTCTTTCTCGGACGTCATCTTCAAAACCACTTTTCCTTTCCCTTTGACCTCAGAGGTAGCTGAATTCCCATATACAGCTTCTCGCGTCTTGGTGGCTCAAAGGAATTAAACATTTCTTTGACAGAACACACGTGTCTAGTAGCACCAGAGTCAATCCACCACTGTTTGGGATCTGAACCCATCAAGTTCACCTCAGAGACCATTGCAGCCAGGTTCATATCTGACACCTCTTGAGAAATTTCCTCAACCATGTTAGCCTCTTTGTTCCTTTTTGGTTTCTTACAGTCAGAAGCCTTGTGACCCTTGCCGCCACAATTAAAGCATTTTCCTTCGAACTTCTTCTTGGAAATGCCTCATTTGGGTCCCAACTTAACCCCTTTTCCCGCTGGCCTAGATTTGTTCTTGCCTTTGGAACTTGCCCATGTTCAATAACATTGGCTTTAGCCACCTCAGGATTGAACCACTTCTTCTCAGAACTTTTGTTGTCTTCTTCAATGCGAAGTCTAAAAACTAGTTCTTCGACGTTCATTTCCTTTCGCTTATTTTTCAAATAGTTCTTGAAGTCTCTCCAAGCTGGTGGCAATTTCTCAATGATTGCGGCCACTTGGAAAGTCTCACTAAGAACCATTCCCGGCATGAATATCATGTATGATCACCTGAAGCTCTTTGTACTTGATCGATGACCGTTTTTAGTCCACCATTTTATAATCAAGAAGCGGCCTACGATGAATTTTTTTCGCACCCGCATCCTCGATCTTATACTTATGGTCCAAAGACTCCCCGCGTTTTTTGCGGTTTTCATAGAGCTATACACGTTGTAAAGTGAATCTGCAAGGCCATTCATGACATAATTTCTACACAATAAATCAAAGATGATTCCAAGCATCAGCGTTAACGCTTGTGCATCAGTCTCATCCTCACTAAGCTGTGGAGGATCTTCTGTCAAGAACCGCGCCAAGTTCAAGGTGGTCAAGTAGAAGAGCATCTTCTGCTGCCACCGCTTAAAGTTCAAACCGTTAAACTTTTTTGATTTTACGCCATGATTAACCGGCACATTAAGCGTGGGATTGGCTACAAAAGCCGGAGTTAGTGCCACGGGGTTAGACCCACCACTATTTGAATCAGATGCCATTTCTGAAACAAATCACAAAAGAAGTTTAATACTTCAATTTATCGGAATAAAATCGATAATAACAAATTTATTAAGAATTTGTTCAAATCCAAATGTTGAATCTCCTTTTTTTCTCCAAATTGCACAGGTGTTATTACTTAGTCCAACTCAATCAAGACAACAACCAAAAGTTAGTATTAAAAAACTATAGATTGCAATCTGCAATTTTAGAGTCTGATTTGATTGGTATCAATTTTTCTTTTTTTTTTTTAAGAGTGAAATGATTATACAATGAATTCAGTAATCACATATGCATAACTAAACAAAACTGAATGCACAATATAAAAACTACTAGGAATTTCAAACAGTAACTGAATAGTGTCGATTTTTCCTTTCAAGTTGGTAATTGAGTGATTACAAGAATTCTGACTAAATTAAGGAAAACTGATTATTAAGCTAATACAAAATTTCAACAGAAACATGTAATAGCTTAATGCTATGCAAAATTAGAAGTTTATTATAAATTGTACTAGAAAAAGAATTTGTTTTAAGTTTGTTAGCAAAAATTTCGCAGTACAGTTTATAATCGAAAACTGAAAATACAGAATCAGAATTATAATTTGCATAAATTTGAAAATTACAGAATTAGACTTATAATTTGCATAAACTGAAAATTACAGAATTAGACTTATAATTTGCATAAACTGAAATTACATAAGCAGAATATAAAATTGGCCCGAATCGTGTGTTTGACACACTATCCTTAAAACAGATTCGTCCCCTATTCTGGACGTTTTTTCCCAGGATAAGACGGGAAAATCGGATTACCTATACCCGACGAACTGAAGATTATGCTTGGAAATCACCATCAAAATACAATTGGAAGCCAAGGGAACACAAGAACAATATGCAAGGACTTTGGTTATGCAAGTGTAGGAGTTGAGTTGTGTAGATCGTGGAAACCATGAACCTCTTTTTTATAGGCTTCAAGATCAAGCCACATTAACTCCCCACTACCCCATGACTTGGGACATTCACTTCCCACTCCTCCATGACTTGGGAGTTTCAAGTGTCATCAATCTCCCACTACCCCATGAGCTGGGAGTTTCAAGTGTCATCACTCTCCCACTACTCCATGAGTTGGGAGTTTTAGATGTTACAAAATTAAACACTATTGGAGTTAAATATTGTCCAAAAAAATTATGCCAAAAGCACAACTCCCGTTCAAGTTTTCCAACAAAAGATAGTGTAGATAGATCCTTGATTTTTGAATTACTTGTTATCCTTTAACTTGCTATCCTTTAAATTATAAAATATATTATTAACCCAAATGATAAAATATATTATATAAAAAATGTTGATTTTTTATAGAAGATAACAATTACTTGAGTCTTTTTTTTCTTGCTTGCTCGATTTCTGTATTTTTTTTATTGTAATAATATATTTTAGCTTTAAAAGATAATAAATTTAAAAGATAGTATTGTAGATAGAAATAATAGAATCCTTGATTTTGGATTACTTGTTATCTTTTAAATTTGTTATCTTTCAAATTCAAAAATATATTATCAATTCATTTTTAAATTTATACATAGGAATGCCACATGGATAAATGTGAAGTTGTCATGTGGAATTGAAAGAATAATGAGTTGAAACATGTCCAAAATTAATGATGTGATAACATGTGTCAACTTTGTTTTTCTTTTAGTATGTAAGTTTGATTTTAATTGCGTGTCTACTCTAGTTGAGTGATTACCCCACTTAATTAACCCATACCAAAGTAGGATTAAACGTCATTGGATTTGCATATATTTGATGAAAGAGATTCTTTTTCATTTTTCGTAACAAACAAAAGGGTGAATAAGAATTTGCTTCCTTTAACTTTTTTCATAGCAGCAGCTTGCTCCCTCCAACTAAAAAAATATTATTTATTCCAAATTTATTTTCAAAAGATAAAGTTTAATAAAATATTAATATTTATTCCAAGATATGTATCATCTTGTACCCCAAATATAACTTATTGCCAAGTATATTAATGACGTTATTAATTTACACTCATGTGTATTTAAAAAAAGGCAAAACGTACAGAAAAGATAATTAAACGGGAGGAAAATGGACCATGATTTTGATCAAAAAATTAAAATTGATCTATTTCTGTGACACTTTTATGTCTGATCCAACCGTTGAGATTAATTTTGGGTAACAGAGAAAACGCAACAACAAAATAAAAAAGATATAATTGGTATTTTATGAAAAATGTAATGTCATTAACTTGGCTGACAATAAGGGAGAATGTGAAATTTTTTACATTTCATGAGTTTTTTTAGGTTATGTTTTTTTAATCAAAATGGTATTTTTTCCCCTTCTTTTCTCCAACTTCCTAAGAAAAGGGTTTTATGCATTAGTCATTCCTATATCTTTATATATTTTAATCATTTTGGAAATCGAATAATAGTCCAATAGTTTAGACTATCATGCCTGGATTGAGATCTTTGATTACCTGTACGCGCATCTGGGGGTGGGACCCTCCAGCTCTGGCCAATCATCATCAACTTAGAATAATATAAAATAATAATGTGAGGTCACAAGCCAAACAAAATTTATTGTAAGACTTGATATGTATACCACAAAATCTATTTCAAAAATTAAATCAAATATATTTCACATTCTACATCACATTTTTTTTCTACTATATTGTTTACACTCAATAAAATCCAGTATCCCCAGTTGGAGGGAACGTTTGGTTATGTTTCTAGAAGTTAATTTTATAAATTACAATATGTGTGTGTGTGTGTTTTCCATGTGACAAAAATTTGGGAGGAGAGAATCATCATATAATATATTATATTATTATTATTGATGGATAATGGAGGTGTGCTGAAGACTGGAAAATGACTTCTAAAGTGAATGATTGATCAACTTCCAATATATAGATTATATACATTATTTTTAGATTTATTTTTAAATTATTGGTATAGAAAATATATAGGTGGGTCAGGATGACGCAATAAAGTAAGGATTAGCGACTAATAATGATCATCAGTCAATTCATATACTTTTTTTTTTTTTTTCAGAAACGATATGAATTTTATTGATCTTCAATGAAGTAGTACAAATTACACGCCAACAGGCACTTGAACCACCATGAGTACATCAGAGATTTCATGGTGGGAACAAACACAAAACTTAACCTCCATTACAAGCAGCAATAGCTAATCCAAGACTATCTATATTACTATCTTGTTCATTAAGGGTAAAGAGACAATTATCAAATAAAAAAGTGATCAGATAAATATCTTCTACTAAGCTGGAAAACTCCTCCTCAACTGGTAACTTATGAGTGAGTGTATTCACTATATCCTTCTCGACAATCTTGAAGATAATTTTCTTCCACTTTTCTCTAAAAGCCATTAATTGTCCATCCCTTAACGCCAACAGATATGCTTCCACTGGATTTTTGCAGTCATCCCTAGAAGCATTCCAGGATTTAATTATCTTACCCACCTGGCTTTTTGCAATACATCCCCATCCAACTTTCCTGTCTTCTCTCCAAACTGCACTGACAGATATTTCTATCTGTCCTACCTCTGGAAATTCAAACAGATCATTATTCTCCAACTGAAGATTTGTTGCTTCAGTTGAGTCCTTTTTGCCTTTCTTAGTGCCAAGGTGATTGAATTCATTCCATTCGGAATAAGCTAAATCTACCAGTTCCTTATCCGGCATCCTACATTGTTGAAACTGTTAGATAAATGTTTTTATCATGATTTTGATGATCTTGTTCAAATGAGTTTTTATACCAAAACAATGTCCCTAAATGTTGTCCCAACACTTCCGATCGATCTAAAATATTTTTACTATTTTTCGGAGTATTTCTTGAAGTTAATATTCGATTTAAAATTGGACAACACTTTTGTTTCAGCTCGACCTGGTCGCCCTATAGGGCAACCCGTACTGAGTTGAGTTTTGAAACAGAAAATGGGACGTAAGAGAAAATGGGGAGGACGACCGGTCGACCAGGAGGTGGGCGGACGGTGAGGCACCGGTCGACCAGGCGGCCGTGCACGGGAGTGCCCTCTCAAATGCGAGACTTCTCTGTTTTGATTTTCTATCAACCCCAACCGGTCAAGACCAAGGCGGCCTGGTCGAACCCCCTTCGACCGGTCCCCGTGTAAAAATTCATGAGAATTCTTTTCAATCTTATCTCTGTCGGCCAATCGGTCGAACCCCTGTTTTGACAACAAACTATCCGTTGCATTTTTTGCATGACTTTTCTCTATTTTGTGGGATTGATTTCTAACACTATATTGATGATTTTAAATGGTTTCTTTTGCAAAGAAATCACTCCCCGAGGAGGAGCCAATGTCCGGAAATCAAAGCCAAGACCTCTCCTATAAATAGAGGCTTCATTCAAGCAACAAGATACAACACTCCATACAAGCAAAGAGCAAACAAAGCAAACACTTTCATATATCTTGTTGTATTAGCCTTAGCACTTTCACTTGCACAAATTTGAGGTCTAGGCTTTCAATTCTTGATTACACTTGTACTCATATTGTATCAATCATTATTGAGTTGTAATCTTGATTTTGGTCATCATTCAACACAAGACATCCTTGTGAGTATTCTGTGGTAAGAATACACTTGGGTGATCTAGGTGATAGGTGTTTGAAGGTTGTGGTAATCTTCAAAGGTGTTGTAAGAGGATTGTGGTAATCCTCGAGGTGGTGTAAGAGGGTTGTGGTAATCCTCAAGGTGTTGTATTAATTTTTGGTAAATTAATAAAATCTTTTTTCTTTTGAAATCCATCAGGATATCTTTGGGGTGGTAGAGGATTAGGCCCTAGGTGGGTTGAACCTCTTTAAATCGACGAGTGTTGTTTAATTTCCGCATTTACATTCTCGTCTTTGTTTGATTATTCGAAAAAGAGGGCAAAATCGAAAAACCGAGATAATCTATTCACCCCCTCAGATTATCGTAGCCACTTGGACTAACAAGTGGTATCAAAGCCAAACTCTTTGGCTAGCTCGTTCCGAGTAAAGAGGAAAGATCCATGGCTACGAATGACGCTTATCTCACCACCGCGCCTCCACCAACAAGCCACCATTGTTCGACGCCAACAACTACGCATTTTGGAAAGACCGTATGGAGTGCCTTCTACAAGGGTGCGGGTTTGACATATGGAATGTGGTTATTGAAGGAGTTGATCAACCAACGAAAAAAATGGAGGATGGCCTCGGCTCCTAAACCTTTCAAGGAGTTCGATGAAAATGATAAGAAGGCTTTCTCTCTAAACGGTAAGGCCTTAAATATTTTGCATTGCTCACTTACCGCCACCGAGTACAATCGCATACGAGGCATAAGGTCGGCACATGAGGTTTGGGAAAATTGGAGACTATATATGAAGGGACAAAGAAGGTCAAGCAAGCTAGAAAGACCATGTTTGTTAAAGACTTTGAAAACTTTAACATGTATGATGGTGAAAGCATCTCAAGATGGTGGAAAGGCTTGACAACATTGTCAATCCTCTTGTGGCCCTCGGTAAAGTCATCTCAGAAGAAGACAAAGTGACTAAGGTATTGAATGCTCTTCCGGCTCATGGTCAGAAAAAGGTGACGGCAATCACGGAAGCACAAAATCTTGAGACACTCAAGTTTGACGAGCTCATCGGGAACCTCCTCATCTATGAAGTCTATCTCAAGGAGAGGAAAAATACCAAACCAACCATCAATCAATCGGGTATGCAAAATATTCCTAAAGGTCTGCTTCTTCTTCTAATAATGCATACTATGATAATGATGATGATGATGGAGCGGCCGCACTTGTTCGAAAATTTGCAAAATTTGTGAATAAAAATAAAGCAAGAAAACCAAGAGATAATGCTTGCTTTAAGTGCGGAAAACCCGGGCACTTCATAGCCGATTGCCCAAAACTCAATGAGGAGGAACAAAAGAAAAAGAAGCCTTTTAGAAAAAGAAGGCTCTAAATGCGGATGTCAAAACTTGGGATGAGCTACTCGAGACATCCGACGAGGAAGGTGAAACCGAACATGGTCTTATGGTATAGACGATGAAAATAATGAGGTACGCTCTAACTTCTCTACCTCCTCCTTAGTTGATGAATTGCAATGTGATTTTGATGAGTTGCAAAATGAATTTCAAAAATTGATTGTTAAATACAAGAGTTTAAAGAAGGAGCATAAAGAGCTTAAAATAGAAAAGGATAAATTATTTACATCTTATGAGACTCTTGATCATGTTCATGCTATTACCCTTACTCAAATTCAAACTCTTGAAACCGAGAAACAAATGCTCACTAATGATATTGATAATTTGAAAAAGGATGTGCATCGTTTTAATTTAAGCACGAGATAAGGTTACTAAAATTTTAGATGCACAAAGAGGTGAGCATTCAAAACAAGGACTTGGTTACAAACCATTTCAAAAGTCTTTAAGAAAAATAACCAAGGTCCGAGCTTTCATACGTGTTAGTAGCTCTCATACTCCTACTTGTTTTTATTGTGGCAAAATTGGACATTATGCTAATAATTGCAAATTGAGAAATAGCTCTAGTTATGTTTGGAGACCCAAAGGTCTCAAAACTAACCCCATGGACCCCAAAATTATAGGGTACCTAAAAGAAATGCTTTTGTAGGTAATAGGGGCTATAACAACCATGGAGGATTCGAATTGGCTCGTGGACAGCGGATGTTCACGCCATATGACCGGGAGGAGAGAGCATTTTACCAACATCAAGCTCCAAGAAGAGGGTATGGTCATGTTCGCAGCAATGGCAAGGAAAAATACTTGGAAATGGAGAAATTGGTAACTCTTCTTTCTCTCTTTGTAATGTTCTTTTAGTAGAAGGGCTTAAGTTTAATTTGATAAGTGTTAGCCAACTTTGTGATTCAAATTATGATGTTTCTTTTAATAAAGAAAAATGCCTTATTCTTAAAAATGGTAATATTATTTGTGAAGCAAATAGAAAAGGCAATCTTTACAAAATTTGTACTAGTGATTTGGTTAATCAAAATGTTTCTTGTCTTGTCGCCAATAATGATTTAACGAGTTTATGGCATAGGCGACTCGGACATGTTGGATACAAGAATTTGAAAAATATTTACAAAAACCAACATGTAAAAGGACTACCCAAATTGAATTTTGAAAATCTTGGCTTATGTGACACTTGTCAAAAGAACAAATTAGTTAAGAGTAGTTTTAAGCTCAAAAATGAAATTTCCACTACCAAACCCCTACAATTGCTTCACCTTGATTTGTATGGGGATATTGGTACGGCTAGTCTAAGTGGAAAACATTACACTTTCGTTATTGTCGATGATTTTTCTAGATACACTTGGGCTCTTTTTCTTGCAAATAAAAGCGATGCCGTTAATGAGTTTGTTAAGTTGTGTAGACGCATTGAGAATGAAAAGGAAGATACTATTAAAACTATTCAAGTGATCGGCGGAGAATTTGACGGTGAGTTTAGAGTCTTTTGTGAAACCAAGGGATATACACACAATTTTTCGGCTCAAGGACACCTCAACAAAATGGTGTAGCCGAAAGGAAGAATCGGACGCTACAAGAAATGAGTCGGTCCATGCTCAATGAATTTTCTCTTCCAAAATATTTTTGGGCCGAAGCCGTAAGTACCGCTTGCTATGTCATTAATCGAGTTTATATTCGTCCTAAAATGAATAAAACTCCATATGAGCTTTGGAAAGGAAGAACTCCAAATATTGGTTATTTCAAAATATTTGGATGTAAGTGCTTTATTTTGAATACTAAGGATCAATTGGACAAACTTGATCCTAAGGCCGATGAAGGAATATTTATGGGGTATTCAACCAAGAGCAAAGCATATCGGGTTTACAACAAGACTAGCATGGTTGTTGAAGAATCTATTCATGTCAAATTTAATGAAGCCTCGGTGTTGAAAGAATACCCAATGACGATAGTGATGAAGAGGATATTGTTAAACCTATTGTTCAAAGTGATGCTCATAATGATAAACCTTCTATTTCATATGATCAACCTTCAAGTTCAAATGTTCCTCAAGAAGATAGGGGTGATACTTGAATCTTCCCGCAGCATTGAAATTTAAGGAGATCACCCAAAAGATCTTATTATTGGTGATCCCCTTGATAAAGTAATGACTCGAAGGAATTTTGCCGAGAAAGCTCTTATATCTCAAAAAGAGCCTAAAAATGCTAAGGAAGCTATTGAGGATGAAGATTGGTTTTGGAAATGAAAGAGGAGTTGAATCAATTTGAAAGAAATTATGTATGGGAATTAGTACCTTGTCCTCCATCTCAAACAATTATTGGTACAAAATGGGTATTAGGAACAAACTTGATGATCAAGGCAACATTGTTCGAAATAAAGGCAAGGTTAGTAGCTCAAGGGTATTGTCAAGAAGAAGGTATTGACTATGATGAAACTTTTGCACCGTAGCACGTTTAGAAGCTATTCGTATTTTACTTGCCTATTCTTGTTTTAAAAATTTCAAACTTTACCAAATGGATGTTAAATCCGCTTTCTTAAATGGTATTATTCAAGAAGAAGTCTATGTAAAACAACCTCCGGGTTTGAAAATTTTTCTAGGCCTAATGATGTTTATAAACTTAAAAAGGCTTTGTATGGTTTAAAACAAGCACCCGTGCATGGTATGATAGACTTAGCTCTTTTCTTTTGCAAAATGGTTTTACAAGAGGTAAAGTTGATACTACACTCTTTGTTTTTGAAAAAGGGCAAGATTGTTTACTTGTGCAAATTTATGTTGATGATATTATCTTTGGTGCTACTAATGAATCTTTGTGCAAGAAATTCTCCAAGTTAATGCAAGGTGAATTCGAGATGAGTATGATGGGGGAGCTAAACTTCTTCCTTGGACTTCAAATTAAGCAATGCCAAGAAGGTATTTATATTTCGCAATCAAAGTATACAAAAGAACTTTTGAAGAAGTTCGGCATTGAAGAAGGAAGAACCGCGAGTCTCGACTCATATGGCAACCAATGTCAAAATTGACAAAGATGAAAAAGGCAAGACGGTTGATGAATCCAAGTATCGAGGTATGATTGGTAGTTTACTTTATTTAACCGCTAGTAGACCAGGACATTCTTCATGTCGTATGCCTATGTGCTCGTTTTCAAAGCAATCCAAAAAATCTCATATGAGTCGTTAAACGGATTTTTCGATATTTGAAAGGCACTATTCAATATGGTTTATTTTATCCAAAGAATGAAAATTTTTCTCTTAAAGGTTATAGTGATTGATTTATGCGGGTAATATTGATGATCGGAAAAGTATCTTACGGATCATGTCAATTTTAGGTGATTGCCTAGTTTCTTGGTTTTCAAAGAAGCAAAACTATGTTTCTCTTTCAACTACGGCCGAATATATTTCCGCCGCATTTTGTTGTACTCAACTTCTTTGGATGAAACAAACCTTAGCGGATTACAAATGCTCTTTTGAAAACGCACCTATCTTTTGTGATAATATATCCGCTATAAATATTGCTCAAAACCCGGTTCATCATAACCGTTTAAACATATTGAGATTCGACATCATTTTCTAAGGGATTGTGTTTCAAAACGAAAAATTGAGATATCGTTTGTGCCATCTCAAGATCAATTAGCGGACATTTTTACAAAACCGCTAACTTCCGAGACTTTTGCGTCAATACGAGCTCGGTTAGGCATAATGCATATTGAATGAGGTCTACGTTTGCATTTTGCATGTTTTTAAAACTTAGGGGCGAAAAATCGGATTTTTGGTTGAAAATTCGGATTTTGAAAAATTTGACAAAACAAATTGGTGAAGAGGTTGAGGGCAAACGGTCGCCTCAACGTCGACCGGTCGCCCTCAACCACGACCCGGTCGCTTCTAGGCCAAATTTTGGTTTAAGTTCGATTCTGTCTTCAACATTTGCTATTTTCACTTCTTTTTGCCATTTTTCGTCCCCTTTGCCAAATGCACAAAATTTTCACTCAAAATTGATTTTCATGCATTCTATTCATATCTTGGACCTTATATAGCATGTTTATCATCATCATTGCTCATCTTTTCTGATCAAATGGTAAGAATTTTTCTTACTTTGCTCAATTAGGTTGAACCTCGAGTTTATGGCTTTCTTGTATATTTCTTGATATTTTTTGCTTATGATCTTGATGAGCTTAGTTATTATGTTGTATTGTATAATGTTTGATGTGAATTGGTGATGAAATTTTTTGGCTTGGATCATTTACAAGGGCTATATACAACTCTTTTTATTTTTCACGCCCACAATATGTTCGATGAAATGTCACAATGAAAATTTCAACTTCTACATGATTCTCTCGCTTCCAAAAGTCTTCAATACTCATTGAGATCATGTTTTGGGAAATAAAACGAGCGTATGAACTCTTCATGATACATTTCTCCCATTTTCCTTGGTTTTTAAGCCTAAATTGCTCAATGGTTGATAAACCATTTCTTTGGCGCACTTTGATATACTTCTATGATGTTTCTATCATCCTAACATTCTTTTTGATGATTCCAAAGGGGGAGAAACAGGAAATTGGCTCGTTAGCTCAAAGTAGCTAATAAAAGCTCATGATAGAAGCTATAAGCTATGGCTTTTTAAGGCCATAAGTTGTGAAGAAAACTCAGTCCCATGATTGTTTTATGAACTTGTTTGCATGGATAATAAGTATCTGTGACAGGGGGAGCTTCTAAGCTCATGGAGTTGTTGTTTATTTTGTAAAAGCTTGTGCTTCTAGCTTATGCAATATTTCTTATTAATGTGCTTGTTAATAGAGGAGCTTTTGTAAAATGTTTTTAAACGGATAGTTTACTCATAAACCTAGGAAAATTATTTTGTTTTTTGAAATCGTCTTCTTGAAAATTGTTTTGGTTTGTAATCATCAAAAGGGGAGTTTGTTAGATAAATGTTTTTATCATGATTTTGATGATCTTGTTCAAATGAGTTTTATACCAAAACAATGTCCCTAAATGTTGTCCCAACACTTCCGATCGATCTAAAATGTTTTTACTATTTTTTGGAGTATTTCTTGAAGTTAATATTCGATTTAAAATTGGACAACACTTTTGTTTGAGCTCGACCAGGCCGCCTATGCAGGGTAACCGTGCACTGAGTTGAGTTTTGAAAGCGAGAAAATGGGGACGTAAGAGAAAATGGGAGGCACGGTCGGTCGACCAGTGGGCGACCGGTGAGCGGCCGGTCGACCACCGGGCGGCCGGTGCACTGGGAGTGCCCTCTCAAATGCGGAGACTCTCTGTTTTGATTTTCTATCAACCCCAACCGGTCAAGACCAAGGCGGCCGGTCGAACTCCCCTTCGACCAGGTCCCCCGTGTAAAAATCAGCGAAAGTGAGAATTCTTTTCAATCTTATCTCTGTGCGGACCGGTCGAACCCTGTTTTTTTGACAAAGAAACTATCCGTTGCATTTTGGACAACTTTTCCCTATTTTGTGGGATTGATTTCTATGACTATATTGATGATTTTAAATGGTTTATTTTGCAAAGCAAATCACTCCCCCGAGGAGGAGCCAATGTCCGGAAATCAAAGCCAAGACCTCTTCTATAAATAGAGGCTTCATTCAAGCAACAAGATACAACACTCCATACAAGCAAAGAGCAAACAAAGCAAACACTTTCATATATCTTGTTGTATTAGCCTTAGCACTTTCACTTGCACAAATTTGAGGTCTAGGCTTTCAATTCTTGATTACACTTGTACTCATATTGTATCAATCATTATTGAGTTGTAATCTTGATTTTGGTCATCATTCAACACAAGACATCCTTGTGAGTATTCTTGTGGTAAGAATACACTTGGGTGATCTAGGTGATAGGTGTTTGAAGGTTGTGGTAATCTTCAAAGGTGTTGTAAGAGGATTGTGGTAATCCTCGAGGTGGTGTAAGAGGGTTGTGGTAATCCTCAAGGTGTTGTATTAATTTTTGGTAAATTAATAAAATCTTTTTCTTTTGAAATCCATCCAGGATATCTTTGGGGTGGTAGAGGATTAGGCCCTCAAGGTGGGTTGAACCTCTTTAAATCGAGTGTTGTTTAATTTCCGCATTTACATTCTCGTCTTTGTTTGATTATTCGAAAAAAGAGGGCAAAATCGAAAAATCGAGATAATCTATTCACCCCTCTAGATTATCGTAGCCACTTGGACTAACGAAACATCCACAGATTACGTGTCTTCCACAACCACCATAATATATATGTTGAAAGCGCAATTCGATCTTTACCTAGATCATTTTTTTCCAACGTACATATGTTACTCCACCATTCACGAAATTCAATTCCTTCATCGGTATATCCCACGAGACATTAGCTAATTTCCATACTTGTTTTGCTCGTACAATGGAAAAACACATGCATAATCGTCTCCTCTCTTCTCCACACATTTGTGATTTCATCTACATTCATCCTCTCTTCTCAATTGGATTGATGTTGGCAAGATTGATTGATTACACCTCCATAAGAAATGTTTGATTTTGTTTTTGATTCCCAATTTCCACATGACCGCCACTTTCTTTTTGACTTTGTTTCCATCACTTGTACCTGGTGAACCTTTGTTAATCTCTTTCAATTCTTGCAATAACTTGTAAATTTGAATTCACCGAGAATTGCCCTTTTTTGTCATGATGCCACCACACCTTGTCCCTTCCTCGCTTCTTTATTATTCGGGTAGTTGTAATATTATAGTTTGAATCCTCCGGTGAAAAAATTGATTGTATCGACTCCTTATTCCATTGCCTCCTTCGTCTATCATTAATTCGACACCCATACAATGGGATGTTATCATTTTCTTTTTTGTCAGGAAGAAATGTTGGATATTTCGGCTGACCAGGATTATCCCATATTCTAATCATTTCCCCTGTACCCACAAAGAAATCGTACTCCCAATCTCATTATCTTAATGGCTTTCATCCAATTCCTCCAAAGCCAAGAATCATACGAGTGCGGTTGGACAAACATCAAATCACCATTAGGAAAGTATCTACCTTTGATCACTTTGCTCATTAGTAAATTGGTTCGAGACAGACACGCCATAATTGTTTTGCAATTAGAGCGATTAAAATCTTGTAAATCCTTGAAACCCAATCCACCTTCCTCTTTTTCAAGATCGATTTATCCCATTTTGACCAATGAATCCTCTTTCCTTCATTTTCTTTTGTCCCCCAGAATCTTGTTGCTATTTGGCACAAAGTTTTGCAAATTCCCACTTTGGAAGTAAAAACATGACATGATATAGCAGGAAGTGCATTTTACGATCGCCTTGATGTAGAACTTCTTTCCTATTTGGATTGAGAAAACTATTCTTCCAATTGCCTATCCGATTAGCAGTTGTCTCCAATACAAAATTAAAGGTGTCCTTTTTAGATTTCCCAAGGATCATGGGGAAACCCAAATATTTCACTTTAGGGGTTGAAGTCACACCATCAAGAATCCTACAAATATCAGTTTGACAATTCATAGAAGTGTTTTTACTGAACAAAATCGAAGATTTGTCTAGATTCACTAATTGTCCAGTGGCTCTGCAATATCTTTGTAAAAGATTATTGATGACGCTCGCTTGATTGATACTTGCTTCACAAAATAGAAGAGAATCATCAGCAAAAAAAAGATGGGAAATAGTAGGACAATGCTTTCCAATTTTCAGCCCTTTGTAGAGCCCTTGTGATTGAGCAATTTTAATTAAATTGGACAAAGCTTCAGATAGAATAATAAATAAATAAGGAGATATCGGATCCCCTTGTCTCAGCCCTCTTGACGGAATCACAAAAACTGTAGGTTGTCCCTGAAGATTAAACGAGAAAACAGATGAAGACACAAAAGCCATCACCCAATGGATGAATTTTTGGTGGAATCCCATTTTAGAAAGAATTTTAGCCAGGAATATCCATTCCACTCTATCATAGGCTTTGGCCATATCGAGTTTAAGCGCCATAAAACATTTTTTACCCGATCTGAGTCTATTTAAATAATGAATGCATTCATGTGCAATAACCACGTTATCCACAATCTGTCTACCCTTAATGAAAGCTGATTGACTCTGACTGATACACTTTTGAAGAAAAGGTTTCATCCTATTAGCCAAAATTTTTGAGATAGTTTTATAAATAACCGAGCATAATCTAATAGGCCGAAAATGAGCTATCGAAGTAGGATTTTTAATCTTGGGAATCAGAGAGACAAACGTATGATTAATGCTACGAAGCATTTTACCCGTTTGGAAGAAATATTTCACAGCGGCGCAAATATCATGTTCAATTAAATGCCAGAATTTTTGGAAAAAGATAGGAGTCATACCATCCAATCCAGGTGCTTTGTTCGGGTTGAGACTGAATATTGCTCTTTTAATATCACCATCCTCCACAGGTCGGATCATTGTGTCATTCATAGAATCAGTTATTGTTCTTGGGATCCCTTGGAATATAGACTCATCATCAACGGGGCTTGACGTTTTGAATAGCATAGAGAAGTACTCCGTGATCTCCTGTGATATGTCTTCTCTGTCTACACAAATTTCCCCATTTACCTTGACAAGTTTTTCAATCGAGTTTATCTTTCGTTTCTGGTTCGTGCATGCGTGAAAGAATTTCGTATTATTATCCCCTTCTTTCAACCATTGAATTCTGGCCTTTTGTCTCCAATAAGTTTCCTCTTCTCTGTAGGCCTTATCCAAAGTACATTTCAGATTACTCCACTCCTTCCAATCTCTCTTATCTCCCTGTTTTTTCAAATTCGACATTTTTATTTTACAGAAATCAATCATTTTACTTGCATTCAGAATCTTACCTTGAGACCATTTAAGTAGGGCAATCCTGCAATTTTTGATTTTGTTGTGGACTTGGAACATTGGAGTGCCTTGAATGGGTAGATTCCATGCTTCTTGAATGACATTATCAATGCCCTCAATTTTCATCCATTTGTTATCAAAATAGAATCTTTTCTTTCCTTGAAATTTCGGGCCTTCCGTGTTCAGCAGTAGCATATCTTGACCCGAGGCTTGTTTATCGATGTGCTTCACATTTGCCTCTGGGTACTGAAGAATCCAATCCGGTGAGCCAAAGATCCTGTCCAATTTTTCCTCTACATATCCCTCTCCTTCTCTATTATTGGCCCAAGTGAATCTGCTTCCTTGGCTAGGTATTTCGCCCATTCCCATCAATCTCACAAAATTTCGGAACCTTTCCATACTTCCTTCCGTTCTCTCTCTGCCTCCATTTTTTTCCTCTTTCTCCAAAATATCATTAAAGTCACCCCCTAAACACCAAATTTTCCCCCATTCTTCTTTTCTACTCAACAACCAATCCCATTGAGAATATCTAATTGTATCATCAGTACTATTATAAATGAACACAACCCACCATCTCACTGTATCACCTTCAAACTCACACTCCACCTCTAGACTAAACTGAGAAGGAACAATACTCACTACGCGTACACTATCCGACCAACACACAAAAAGACCACCTCTAGTACCAACTGGATTCACACAAAACCATCTATCTCTCAATTTTAACTTATGACACACTATAGCAATAAAAGATTTTTTTTGTTTTGTTTCACTTAAAAAAACCAAATTTGGGAGATGGGCTCTGAGAGCTTCCTTGAACTGGGAAACTGTAGAGGGTCCTCCCAAACCTCTACAATTCCACATGCATATCTTCATTTATCACTGTGGGACCATTCTTGGCAGGTTCCCATCACCATTTGACTCCATAATCTTTCGTCCTCAGTGATTTTTTGTTTTTTCCCATTCTCAGTGTTTTCCTTCCCAAAATCAATTATTGTTGGGCTTTTTCTTTTCTCCCCGCACTGCTCCAATTGCTTCCAGTTAATTTCAGAAGAAGATATCTCTCTCTGTTTCTCCATTTTAATGATCTTCATTGTTCTTCTTTCTCTCCGTCTGGGAGTTTCCTTTTCTGTGATATTGATAGTCGAATTGTTTTCTATCTACTGCAATGCAACTCTTTTCAATTCAACTTGTACCACTTTCTTCTGTTGCTGTGTTCGCATATCAGTTTTAATCCCTTCAGAGCTCCAATTCTCCTTATCCACCTCCATATTTTGTATCTCAACTTCGAGATTGACACCACACAACTTCATATCCTCTGCTACTATATCTTTATGAGTAGAGCAACTTAGTGTACTATTTAATTGTTCCACTTTGTTACTCAACTCATCAGGGATTTTAGCCTCGCATTCTCCTCCCTCCTTAGCAGCTGATTTCTTATTCATTTCCACTACATCAATTATTTTTCTCTCTTCCATTTTCTGTGCTTCTTATCCTCTTTCCTCCCCCTCATTATTATTACTCTGATTTGTTATATTGATTCTTCCTCTTCTGTTTCATTGTTGTATCTCCCCCACCCGTAGCCAATCTCCAAATTGGTCCTCACATAAAGTTCCCTGTTCCATGTCCTCCTTTCTTCTATCACAACCTTTCTCTGCATGTCCTATACGTCCACAATAGAAGCAGAAACTTAAGAGATTTTCATATCGAAACTCTACCCAGATCGATCGATTGCCCAAGGAGATATGTGTTCCCCGCAATAGAGGTTTGTCCAGGTTAATTGTCACTTGTATTTTTATACATCTCCCTCTTATACTTCCTGAATCTGGAATGATTACATCTTTCACCTTGGGGAAGATACTTCCAATTTTCCGTCCAGTTTCCTTTGAGATCCAAGCTAGCGAAAGATTCCATATTTGCACCAAGAGATCAGTATAATTTTCCTCCTTTAGTTGTATGAGGACTTCCTCCGACCACTCCTTCAAGATTAAATACTGATTATCGAACGACCACGAAGTCGCACGCATAACTTTCTTTTTATCATTTTCATCATGGAAGACGAACTGGAATATGTTGAATCCTAGTTCACGCTGCACAAATGCGTTTTGAATCGGCCATGCTGCACTCATGGTAGTTTTAAGTCCAGTGAAGTTAGCTTTTTTAACCCCGAAAATTTTTCCAAATAAACTTCTGCTACATTCTTCTCTACTCCCCAATACATCTGATTCTTCCAAAACTATTCCAGTTTTTTCCTCTGCTCCCAAAGAAAATTTCATCATTCTCCTCGTTATATCAGAGTCCATATTCTAAGAAGATCCAAGAACTCTCTGATTCGATGATAGAACAAGTAGCCGACCTGCAAAAGAAAGTAACAAAAAAGAGCAAAAAATGAACAAGCCAAAACAAGACCCAGAAAGGAAAAGAACAAGGAAAAAGACCAAGATAATCAACAAGAAAAGTCAAAAAATCTGCTGGTCAATAGGAAAGAGCCAGCAGGCTAGGGACAATGAATCATCTACAATAAATTCTGACAATTATTCGAATCAAGAGAATAAAACCTGTGTAGATTTTGAGAATAATCCATATTAATGACGTTATTAATTTACACTCATGTGTATTTCAAAAAAGGCAAAACGTACAGAAAATATAATTAAACGGGAGGAAAATGGACCATGATTTTGATCAAAAAAATTAAAATTGATCTATTTCTGTGACACTTTTATGTCTGATCCAACCGTTGAGATTAATTTTGGGTAACAGAGAAAACGCAGCAACAAAATAAAAAAAGATATAACTGGTATTTATGAAAAATGTAATGTCATTAACTTGGCTGACAATAAGGGAGAATGTGAAATTTTTTACATTTCATGAGTTTTTTTAGGTTATGTTTTTTTAATCAAAATGGTATTTTTTTTTCCCTTCTTTTCTCCAACTTCCTAAGAAAAGGGTTTTATGCATTAGTCATTCCTATATCTTTATATATTTTAATCGTTTTGGAAATCGAATAGAAAGTCAATAGTTTTAGTATAATGCCTGGATTGGGATCTTTGATTACCTTTGCGTGCATCTGGGGGTGGGACCTTCCAGCTCTGGCCAATCATCATCAACTTAGAATAATATAAAATAATAATGTGAGGTCACAAGCCAAACAAAATTTATTGTAAGACTTGATATGTATACCACAAAATCTATTTCAAAAATTAAATCAAATATATTTCACATTCTACGTCACATTTTTTTTCTACTATACACTCAATAAAATCCAGTATCCCCAGTTGGAGGGAACGTTTGGTTATGTTTCTAGAAGTTAATTTTATAAATTACAATATGTGTGTGTGTGTGTGTTTTCCATGTGACAAAAATTTGGGAGGAGAGAATCATCATATAATATATTATATTATTATTATTGATGGATAATGGAGGTGTGCTGAAGACTGGAAAATGACTTCTAAAGTGAATGATTGATCAACTTCCAATATATAGATTATATACATTATTTTTAGATTTATTTTTAAATTATTGGTATAGAAAATATATAGGTGGGTCAGGATGACGCAATAAAGTAAGGATTAGCGACTAATAATGATCATCAGTCAATTCATATACTTAAGAAATTGAAAATTTAGCAAATCTAGCTCTTTGTCTTTTAAGGACTGAGGATATCTTGATCACTTTTTACATATTAAGGTATGAAACATCTTGTTCAGTTGTTTGCTTATGTTGATCTAGTAAAAGGGCAAAAATGTAATAACAATGCTACCTTTTTTTTTTCCAATTCCAAATTTTAAAGAGTAATTACTATGTGTATACCTCTTTTAATAATCCAATAATTGGAAATTATTCAATCTATTGAACATGTCACTCTATTTATTACAATATGCAGTTATATGTAGAATCTTTGTGTTGATCCCATGCACTTATATAACTTCTCATTTTTTTTTTGTTTTTTTTAACGGTTGGAAGTGGATTAAGATTGCTACATTTAGAATTTTCTACTTCAAATTCTATCGGACATTATTTTACAGTGTACTTACACGTGTAATCTCAGTGTAAGTTTTATAAGTGGTGGCCATGGCATCCCTTAATGTAAGTCCTATAAGAGTATAAGACATGCCATTCATGCCATCCCTCATTGTAACTTCTTTAAGAGGTGGCGACGCATTATCCATGACATCCCTCAAGTGTAAGTCATATAAGAGGTAGCTACGATCTATCCATAACATCTCTATGATTAAGTCCTATAAGAGATACCTACGCGTTATCCGTGACACTCTTCAAGACTAAATCTTGTAAGAGGTGGCGACGCGCTATAAAATGTCCCTCATGAGATTCATCATCCTAACTATAAAATGTCCCTCATTATTTATTTGTAAGTATTCTGAATAATTTTACTTAATTAAATTCTCTTGCTCTGGTTTATTCTCCTACATTCGCCAACTTAAGTATCAGATGAGTTTCTGTAGGACAAACTTATAGCCCTTTTAACCTTGTTTAGTTGTTGGAGGCTAGTAGCCACTTGAAGTTGATTACATTAACTTTGGAGTTACCTCTTGACCTGAATCTTAGAGTTGGACTGTTGAACTCTTACACTGTTAAACTTGACTTGGATTATAATACATTTTAGTTTTAAAGCATAAATGATCCTTTTTTTCCCCTACCCTGTCTTTTCTTTATTTGAAAATACACACTTTCCCAGCTGATGCAAAGAAAAAATAGGACCAACTGCAGAAATAAAGCCACCACTCAAAGATGCTTCTCCCTATTTTTTGCTTTAGGGGCACATCATGCATGCCTCTTTTCTTTTTCATGAGCTGGGTGGCTCCTAGTCAAACCAAATTAATTAGTCCCATTAATTCATTATTTTACTCATAATACCCCTCAATATATGATCCTTTAATTGTTCTCTCAGAACATATTCGTTCAATTAATTATTCTTTAGCCCAACTTTTATATATACACTACATTTATACGTAGTTTTTTTTTAAAAGCTTCCGATAATTTAAGGCACAAAGTTCTAATTGTATCTTCTATCTAGACTTGTCCTTTTAGATCATGTAAAAGTGGCTATTGATGCTCTAGTGATAATAAATACTTTAATTTGAAAGGGAAAAAAATGGAATTGAAGCAATGGCGTGTCCAATACACATTATATATTATATTGATCGAATAAAATCAACAATTTTTTTAATTAGTGGACATTCTAATAAGTCAACCTTTTTGTTGTAATTCTTTAAAGAACCAAAATCTTTGAGATTTAATTTGAACTTTAACTGTGATTTTCATTATCCTAATTATTTCCTATTCCCGGATCTTAAAGCCAAACATACCTTATATAATGTCAATATTTGTAGGGGTAATTATAAAAACTACCCTAAGGCTTCGTCTAGTTACAAAAAGCTACCGTTGTCTTTCAAAATTGCAAACAGACTCCTTAAGGTGTTACAAATTAAACACCCCTTGAAATTTGTATTTACCAAACAAAAACACCCTTCTTGATGATGCAATTTGTAAATAAAAACAAATGTGAAGGGTATTTGTAATTTTGAAAGATAACTGATTTTTTTTTTTGTAAATTAGGTTAAAAACCTCAATGTGTGATGAAAAATGGATGGACATATCACACACAGTGAAAGACGGATGAGAAAAATCAAATTTACACAGTACCTACATAGTATCCGACAACGACATTTTGATTGAAAATGACGTTTTGGTTGAAAATTATAAAGATGTACAAGATCTTGAGATAAGATTGATAATGACGTAACCTATTATAAATAAATAGGTGCCCGATTCAAAAGATATATATCTCTTCTTCATTTTCTCTGATCCTTCTTCTTATGGCTTATTTTGCAGTATTAATTTCTTATTATTTACAACGTTATCAGCACGAGCCTCTAGCCGATCTTTAATATTTTTGGTGTATATGGGAAACACCAAGAAGATAAATTATTGTCTACTTGACAGTGCAACAACGCACTCAATATTAACGAGTAAATCATATTTCTCGAGTGTGAAACTGTACAAAACACAAGTTACAACTATATCTGGTCCCGCTGAGATTATTGATGGCTCCAGGAATGCAACATTAATATTGCCTAATGGTACAATCCTGCATATTGAAAATGGATTATTATCTAGTAGATCAAAAAGAAATCTACTAAGTTTTAAAGATGTGTGTGATAATGACTATCATTTAGAGACACTAGATTACCATAATAAAGAGTGTCTATGTATCACATCATATAAAATGGGTAAGAAGAATGTCAATGAGAAATTTGAAGCGATAATTTCTGGATTGTATTATATCCCAATTTAAGCATTTGAATCTTATGCCACCATGCATTGGAAGCTGGTGAATCCTACTATATTTGGATTATGACATGATCCCCTAGGACACCCAGGAACTACTATGATGCGTAAGATTGTTGAACATACTAACGGACATCCATTGAAAGGTACAAAAATATTGATATCCAAAGATTATTTCTGTGAATCGTGTTCACAATGAAAACTCATTATTAGACCTTCAATGGAAAAGGTTGATTATGAATCGCCATCATTTTTACAACGTATTCAAGGTGATATTTGTGGACCAATATAACCAACAAGTGGATCATTTAGATATTTTATGGTCTTAATTGATACATCGTGTAGATGGTCACATGTATGTTTATTATCTACTAGAAATGTTGTACTTGCTCAATTATTAGTGCAAATTATTAAACTTCGAGCACATTTCCCTGATTATCCTATTAAGAATATAAGAATGGATAATGTCGTAGAATTTACATCAAAAAACTTTGATGTAAATTACGCAGCACTGAGAATTAATGTTAAACGAGTTGGTCATTGCTCAGACATTATTAATGAGATCAAATCTCACTAGTATAGCATGGGGTCATGCGCAAAGATTGCATGCACGACTTATCGAATATGCCATATGCTTATCATACATTCCCCGATGCAATTAACTCTTGGTTTTGAGCCAAATATTTGGACCTATACACTTTCGGATGTGCTGTTCAAGTGCCGATTCCATCTCATCAGAGGACAAAAATGGGTCCACAACTTAAACTTGGTATATACGTTGGATTAATTTGATTCTCCATCATTCGATCGTTGGAACCAATGATGGGAGATTTATTTACCGTTCATTTTGCCGATTGTCATTTTGATGAAACAATATTTTCGTCAATAGGAAAGGATAAAGATGTGTTGCAAAATGATAAACTAAAATCAGTTGAGAATCTCTCTTGGAATGAATAAAATGTATCCCATTTAGACCCGCGTACTCCTAAATATGAGAGTGAGGTGAGTAGAATCATTCGTTTACAGAATATTGCCAATAGACTTCCTAATGTATTTAATGATGCTAGCAAAGTCACGAAGTCTCATATTTTGGCTGCGAATATTCCAGCCAAGATTATTGTTCCTGAAGAACATAAGAAAATGAATGATGATGTCCCACGATAAAAAAATGGCAGACCTATTGGCTCAAAAGATATTGTTCCTCGAAAAAGAAAAGAGAGAACTGATACTAGTAAGCATACTCCAGATGAATTTGTAGAGCCTAATATCTCAGAAAATATTCAAATTAAAAATTATGATAGCACCGAGAACCTTTTGAGCTATTGTAATGAGGTATGTGATCAAAATAAAATAATCATTGATGATGAATTTGCATTCTCGGTTGGTCAAGAAATCATTGATGATGATTATGATAGTAAACCACATTCTATATTAGAATATCGTCAAAGGCCTGATTGGCATATGTGGGAGGAAACAATAAAATCTGAGTTAGCTTCCCTAGAGAAACGAAATGTATTTGGGAAAATTACTTGTACTCCAGACAATGTAAAGCCCATAGGATACAAATAGGTATCTGTTCAAAAAAGAAATAAGAAAAATGAGGTCGTGAATAAAGCCCGACTCGCAGCTCAATGATTCTCTCGGAGACACGGGATAGATTATCATGAGACATATTCACCGTGATTGGTACAATCATGTTTCATTTTCTCATCGTATGGTTGTCCATAAGAGTTTGGACATCGCGCCAATGGGACGTAGTAATGACATATCTATACGGTTCATTGGATTATGATATTTATATGAAAATCCCTGGTTGATATAAAATGCCAAAGTCAGACACTCATCGTGATCTATACTCGATCAAACTGCAAAGATCATTATATAGATTAAAATAATCTGGTCGCATGTGGTATCATAGGCTGAATGAATACCTTTCTAGGGAAGGCTACAAAACAAATCCTATTTGTCCATGTGTTTTGATTAATGATCGATCGGATTTGCCATTATTGTTGTATATGTCGATGACGTGAATTTGATTGGCACTCTTCAAAGAGTTATCCAATGTTGTTGAATATCTAAAGAAGGAATTTGAGGTTAAAGATCTTGGGAAAACCAAACTTTGCCTTGGTCTTGACTCTTGAGCTAGATAATAAAGATAATGGAATATTGGTCCACCAATCTGCTTATACCAAAAGATTAATCAAACTGTTTAATATGGACAATACTCATTCTTTGAGTACCCTTATGGTCGTACGAAGTTTAGATCCAAATAAAGATTCATTTCGACCAGAGGAGTTCGATGAAGAAATTTTAGGTCCTAAAGTACCTTATCTTAATGCTATTGGAGCATTAATGTATTTAACATAATGCACCAAACCAAATATTGCTTTTGTTGTCAATCGTACTTGCGCGATACAGTTCTAAGCCAACTAGAAGACACTGGAATGGTATTAAACATATTTTTTGATACATCGGTGGTACTATAAATTTGGGGTTATTCAACTCAAGGAACCCACTAACTTTGGATTAGTTGGTTATCTTTGATGCAGGATATAGATCCGATCCACACAAAGCTCTATCACAATCGGTTATCTATTTTGCTATAATGGCACAACTATATCATGGAGATCCACCAAACAAACATTAGTGGCTATTTCTTCTAATCACTCTGAGATAATTGCTCTTCATGAAGCTGACAAATAATGTGTTTAGTTAAGATTTGTTACAACTCATATTCGAAATAGTTGTCAATTGAAGCCATTTATAGGTATTATTTATGAGGATAATGTTGTGTGTATATCTCAAGTAAAAGGAGTTACATAAAAGGTGATTGGACCAAACATATTTCACCAAAGTTTTTCCTTACACATGAACTCCAGGAAAAATGGATAGGTGGATATTCAATGATTTGCTCATGTCGTAATCTTCTTGCCGATTTATTTACAAAATTCTTGCCAACGCGTCTACATTCGATAAACTGGTCTATGGCATTGGAAAGAGAAGAGTCAATTCAAGCAAGATTAATGAATCAATTATGCAACTAATATTCTTCATTTCGGGGGAGAGAATATCTTGTGAGTTGTACTCTTTTTCCTTTTGTATGGTTTTTATCTCATTGGGTTTTTCTAGCTTAAGGTTTTTAACGAGGCAACTTATGCACAAAGTCGAAATTTGAGAATGTACTCTTTTTCCCTTATGTTCGATTTTTTTTTTCTATAAGGTTTTTTTGGCTTGAGGTTTTAATGAGGCATACTCATCCAATTATGATACGTCCAAAGGAGAGTGTGATGGAAAATGGATGGACATATCATACACAGTGAAAGACGATCGAGAAAATCAAACTTGCACGATCTTCGAATAGTATCTACAACGACATTTTGATTGAAAAGCGGCATTTTGGTTGAAAATTATAAAGATCACTTACAAGATTTGTATAGTATTTCGATAATGACGTATACGTAACCTGTTATAAATAGCATCATTTGATTCATAAGATATATACCTCTTTTCATTTTCTCTGATCCTTCTTCTTAAGGCTTACTTTACAGTATTAATTTCTTATTATTTACGGCACAATGATAGTTTTTGTAGTTATCCTAATACTTAAAACTTCCCTTGAAAAAAACAAGCTAATTTGTTTTATACTAGGAGATGTAGAAGTTCAACATAGTGGGGTGTGAAAATATATATAGTTGTCAGAAGCTGTCCGACCTGACAAAAAGGCTAGGCGAGTTTCAACTTTATAGACTCGAGAGCGATTAGGCCTACTCGTACCCAATTGACCCAGATGCATTTTTATAGTATAGGCCGAGATGGTCTCTAAAATGGCGGCCCGGTAAAATTTTGGCCCGTCTCGTCCCGGCGGATTTTTCTCTTTGCCCATGGGGCCCATTTGACAAGTCTAGTACAAATTATGAGTAATTTCTGATCATGATAATTAGGCACATAATGAGTCACATCTTCTGTTGCTGTCTATTTATATGATGTAAGAATATGTGGGGGCGTTGCAGAGAAAAGACTGTTTGAGAATTGTACTATATCTGAATTATGGGACAAACATAAGTTCCACGAACATAATAATAGTGAATTTTTTGCCCTCTCTGAAAGATACAGTAAGTGCATTTCTTTGAAGGCCTACGATAACCCTAATTGCTCTTTCCCGAGTCACGTTTTTTTCTGATCGGAGCAATGATGCATGTAATAATTGACACGACTTTTTCACTGCTGTCTAAGTGTGATATGTCGCAATGCACTTGGACAAGCATAAATTTTTTCATTATTAATTATCATTCATACACGTTATAAAAATGAACAGCTTGAGGTTGAGGTGACCATGGCGGATTGAGCTCCCATCATAGACGGATCTATGAACCCTGTTGTGGGGGCACATATGTAGCCTTTTCCATTTTCTCACCCCATAGCTTTTTTTATTAATTATTTATTTTTAGTGATTATATATTAATTAAGTTAAAAATCAAAATGCGTTTTACTAAAGAAAAATTATGGATCCGAAAATTATGGATCCGTCCCTGGCTCTCATTGAGTCATTGTTCTTTTTAGTGCTTCATTATAGGTCAAACAAGACTCCAATTTTCTTAAATTTTGTCTTTTTTTTGTGCATTCCTAATTAATTGTCAAGACTCTCCCTCATCCAGGGGCACCGTAGCCAGAATAGTGGATTATCCCTGACGCAACTATTTTCCCTTAGCCAAAACATATATATTTTTCTAAAGAGAATTTTATGTACCTATATGTTTAATTCCCCCCCAATTTGGGGTGTGTCGGCCTGGAGAGTACCCCTTGGATCTGGTCGATTTTGTAGATGCTACAAATGGAGTGCTACAGTTAGTGTAGTATTTGCCATTCACATGTCATGTTTAGTGTGTTGATGCATTACAATTATCCCACTTCCTGAAAAATAAAGCATGTGAATGATAGATGATACACTAAGTGCAATGTCGTAGCCAGAACAATATAGTATGATGGGCCGATACACGAAAATAGGGTGGGCCAAATAAAAACCATGAAAAATCATATAAATTTCAACTAATATTTTTTTTAAAAAAAATTGCTTAGTAAAAAAAAGGTTTTTTAAAAGAGGAGGGGCGGGGCCGGGGTTGGCCCCCCTAGCTACGCCAATGACTAGTATGTATAGTCTTCATGTGTAGATCTGCAAAACCAGATCCGTCCCTGCCCTAATTTGATGTAAGTAGGCAATGAGTTAAAGAAGAAATTTAATTTTAAAAAAGAAAAATTAAGGCAGAGGCCATATGAAAATGACTCTTCAAAGCGAGGAGCTGCATGCCCATCAATTAGCTAGACAGAGACACCTCAAAAGTGCATGCACCCTTCCTCTCTTAATTATAAACAGTCCTGCAGCCCTTTGCCATAGAGAGTTTTAAACATGAGTGGAGCCACCTTCCACACACACACACATGTGTGTGTGTGTTTATGTAATTATTGTGTTTTTTTGGAACTTCTTATTCATGAATTTTGTATGTATGTACATGGTGTATTATGTGTTTTTTTTGGAACTTCTTATTAATAATACAAGAGCACTCTTTTCCATGCATGAGGGGTTCAAGTTAATACAATAGCACTCTTTTCCATGTGGAGATCATGGATTTAATTTTTTTTCTTTTTCAAGTGGAAGATCAAAAGCAGATTAAAGATATCTCCTCTCATCTCTGCTTTTGCTTTTTCAGTACTCTCTTTAGGACTATTCCATCATCAAATAAAGCACATTACACATTACTATAGTGACAATTTGATCCCATTTTTGTAGGACAAGCCAGGGGAGGAGGAATAAAGTAGGTAGGGGTGTTCATGACCCGACACAAATTCGACCTGAGGTTACTCGAGAGAAACATGAACTAGACCCGAACACGAATACGATTAATACGAATCTGACTCGAAGTTACAAATTTGTCTAAAACATTGTTGTTTTATCTTTTACTTAATTTTTAATGTATTTTGAGCATAACCCGAAATCAAACAAGAACCCGACCGAATGACCCAAATTGACACCTCTAAAAGTAGGGGTGTGATTCGGAAAGTTGGGTTCGTGATTGGTTTAGGGTTGATTTCGGGTTATGCTTAAAATACATCCAAAATTAATTAATGGAAGTTTCATGTCCATCCACGATTCGATCGTTGAACCAGACTTCAGCCCACCCTCATAGACGCTACGATATATAATATTTACATTTTAGACAAATTGGTAACATTGGGTCAGATTCGTGTTAGTCGTGTTTGTGTTCGGGTCTCTCCGTAACTTCGGGTCGAATTCATGTCAGGTTATCGTGTCGTGTCAGGAATTGTCATTCTTACCTAAAAAGAGGGGGAAAAAAGAAAATAAAAATAAGAAAAGCACATAATTATTATATTGAACATTCTTGAAAAAACATTGTAATGATATAATAATAATCATCATCTTTTCACTTCTCTTACATGTACTGTTTGTTGCAGGCACATGTCCCCAACCCTTTATTTAGCTCTGGGAATTGAAGTTTGGAGCAGAAAATTATCGTTACCCTTGATGGTTTATATTTAATTATACATCAAAATACACAATTTTTTTGTCTATTTTTTGGTATAATATTCATAGTACTATGAAAATTGATGCACATGTGCCATGCAAATTAACTTAGTGCACCAAGATTGAGAGGGATTTTAATTTGATACATATGTACCTGCATGAAAAAACCTGATTGCTAGTGGGATTTTCTGTGAGCACAAAATCTTCTGTTCATTTCCCAAAAATCATCTTCTTGAATTAAATATTTAAGTGCAGTTACAGATGAATGGTAAAAAAAAGTTTATAAGCCAAAAATAAATAAAAGGAATAATTACAAAAACACCCCTAAAGTTTGGGCTAATTACAGAAAAACCTAGAGATATTACAAAATTACAAAAATATCCCTCAAATTTGATTTTATCTTAAATTTAAGAGGGTAAATGTAATATTTTTATAGATGTCAAGAGTTTTTTTTGAAATATTTTTTTGCTTCTGAAGGAGAAAATGTAAGATGAAATCAAAATCTAGTGGAGTTTTTGTAATTTTAAAAACCTTCGGGTTTTTTTGTAATTAGCATGAACAACATGGGTTTTTTTTTGTAATTATCCCTAAATAAAAATAAAATAAATTCTGTTTTCATATGCTAATCGACTTAGATTCTAACTGCTGCCAGAAGGGGCACAAATGTATGCCATGCAGAATACAGAAAATGGTCCCAAAAACTTCTGATATTAGTATTACTTTTGTTTTCAGGCAATATTTTGCTAAAATACATATTACATAACTATTCTGTTGTCATTATCAATGGGGTCAATGATATATATACTACATGAGTATCTTTGTAATAGTGGCATGAATTGATTACAACACACTTTTTTCCCCACTTTAAACTTAAATTATATATATACATGGCAAAAAAAATAAAACCATAATCCAGGCCAACTCAGCTAGCCATTCTTGATTTCTGAAAGTGCAATTTCATTATCTCTCACTCAAAAGTAAAATTTGATTTTGATATCTCCCTTTAATTAAAAGTTGAAGTGGGGTCGCAATCCCTAACAAGACACGACAACCCGATCTGAAGTTACTTAGAAAATCGAACTCGAACATGAAAAATCCGAACCCAAACACGACTTACTCAAATTTAACACGAAGTTACCAAATTGTCTAAAAACATAATATCTTGAATTTTATTTTTTTTATGTATTTTGAACATAACCCGAAATTAACCCGAAGCTAAACACGAACACGACTCGATAACCCGAATTGTCACAAGTAAGTTGAAGGGGTAATTTGGTCATGAGAAAAAAGTGAGGGGAGCAAGAAAGAAAGAAAGTGAGAGCATCATCAACTTTACTTTTTATTTGTGTTTGTTCATAATCTTCTTAACTTTAACTCCCTCCTCCTATCTTCTGCAAAGACAAATTTTACCCCAGAAACAATTTAATCTCATCTGAGCTGAAACAAGAAAAAAAAAAAAAAAAAAAAGAGGAAATTAAAGCAAGAAAAGGGGAGGTTTATCTTCTCCCTTGAAGTTAAAGACTCTTTTTTCTTTACAAGATGATTGATTCTCTAAACCTATACAAACTTCAACTTCCTCATATTCCCTTCAAAACTCACTTTTGATAGAAATTTTCCCAACACAAAAAAATGGCACCCTTCATTGTTCTAACACTAACACTCTTCTCACTTGTCACCACCTCCATTTCTTCCTCTTCCTCCTCCTCCATCGTTTCCGATTTCCGCGCATTAATCTCAATCAAACAAAAATTCCACTACTCCAATCCATCCATATCCACATGGAACATCTCCTCAGATAATCCCAACTCAATTTGTTCCTGGACCGGAATCAAATGCCTCCACAACCGCGTAATTTCGCTCAACATATCGAACATGGCGCTCTACGGCTCTGTTTCCCCCGACATTTCAATGCTTGACAGTCTTATCAACTTATCCATCGACGGGAACAACTTCACCGGCGAAATCAGGATCGAGAACATGCCATACCTCCGGTATTTAAACATCTCGAACAACCAGTTCAGCGGGAGCCTGGACTGGAACTACTCCAGTATACCAAAATTAGAGGTCCTCGATGGATACAACAACAATTTCTCCGCGTACCTCCCCGTGCCGATCGGGTTGAAGAACCTCAGGCATCTCGAATTGGGTGGAAACTATTTCTACGGCGAAATCCCCGCGATTTACGGGGATTTAACCAGCTTGGAGTATCTTTCCCTGTCAGGAAATGATCTCCAGGGCAAAATCCCAAGAGAAATTGGAAATCTCACTAATTTGAGAGAAATCTATTTGGGATATTACAATGTCTATGAAGGTGGGATTGCAGAGGAGTTTGGGAATTTGGTCAATTTAGTCCATTTGGATCTTTCGAACTGTGAATTGGATGGTTTCATTCCTTGGGAGCTCGGTAATTTGAAATCACTTCGAACTTTATTTCTACACGTAAATCGCCTCTCCGGGCCGGTCCCGAAAGAGCTAGGCAATCTAACGGGCCTGGAAAATCTCGATCTCTCTTTGAATGAATTGACAGGCGAAATCCCATATGATTTCATCAACTTAAAGCAAATCAGGCTTCTCAATCTGTTCATCAACCGGTTACACGGGTCGATACCCGATTTCGTCGCGGGCTATCCCAAACTGGAAACGCTGGCTCTCTGGATGAACAATTTCACGGGCGTTATCCCGGGTAATCTCGGGTACAATCAAGGGCTTCTGCAGATCCTGGATTTGTCATCCAACAAGCTCACCGGTACAATCCCGAAACACTTGTGTGATTCTAACCAGCTTAGGATATTAATCCTTCGAAACAATTTTATGTTTGGTTCGATACCTGAGAATTTGGGGACTTGTTACAGTCTTGTTAGGGTGAGGTTAGGGCAGAATTACTTTAACGGCACTATCCCGAGCGGTTTCATTTACCTGCCTGAGTTGAATTTTCTTGAACTGCAGAACAATATGTTGTCCGGTTTTTTACCCGAAAACGGTAAAAATAACCAAACCAAACTAGGCCAGATGAATTTATCAAACAATTACCTGTCGGGGCCATTGCCAATGTCCTTATCAAATTTTACTTCTCTCCAAATACTTTTACTTGGTGGAAACAATTTTACCGGTCCGATCCCTGCTTCGATCGGTGAGCTTCGCCAAGTCGTAACGCTTGACCTCAGTAAAAACTTGTTGTCCGGTGAAATTCCTCGCGAAATTAGCGAATGCGTGCATCTTAATTACCTAGACCTGAGCCAGAACGAACTTTCTGGCTCGATCCCACAGGAAATATCGAATATCCGAATCTTGAACTACTTGAATTTATCAAGAAACCACTTGAATGAAACCATACCACAATCACTTGCCTCAATGAAGAGCCTCACGACGGCGGACTTCTCGTTTAACGATCTCTCGGGCAGGCTGCCTGAATCAGGGCAGTTTTCGGTCTTCAACGCGACCTCTTTCGCGGGCAATCCTCGACTCTGTGGATCCCTATTGAACAACCCGTGCAATATGTCAGCAATCACAGGTCCAGCTAAGAAATCCCACAGCGCGTTTAAACTAATCTTCGCGCTCGGCCTGTTGATCTGCTCTCTAGTATTCGCAACGGCTGCCATTGTCAAGGCCAAGTCATTTAAAAAATCCGGGACGGATTCTTGGAAAATGACCGCGTTCCAAAAGCTCGATTTCTCAGTTTCGGACGTCCTGGAGTGCGTCAAGGACGGTAACGTGATAGGCAGGGGAGGGGCCGGGATTGTCTACCATGGCAAAATGCCAAACGGTGTCGAGATTGCTGTGAAGAAACTGCTAGGACTAAACAGCATCAACAGCCATGATCACGGCTTTAAGGCCGAGATTCGGACATTAGGCAATATCAGACACAGGAACATTGTGAGACTACTGGCATTCTGTTCGAACAAGGACACGAACCTTCTCGTGTACGAGTACATGAGGAACGGAAGCTTGGGAGAGGCGTTGCACGGGAAAAAAGGCGGGTTCTTGAGCTGGAACATGAGGTATAAAATCGCGTTGGATTCGGCTAAAGGGATGTGCTATTTGCACCACGATTGCTCGCCTCTGATCGTGCATCGGGACGTTAAGTCGAACAATATACTGTTGAATTCGAGCTTTGAGGCTCATGTGGCTGATTTTGGGTTGGCTAAGTTCTTGGTGGATGGAGGAGCTTCACAATGCATGTCAGCTATTGCAGGGTCTTATGGATATATTGCTCCAGGTACAATTTTATTTGTTTTTTTTAAGCTTATTGGTGCTGTTTTTTTGCTTGTGTGATGGTGATGGTAGTTATTTTTAGTTAGTTTGATTTGAATGAGAAAGTCTGTGTTTCATGATTGAATGATCATTATAGGATCTTTGAATTCCCCTGCCAATATTGTACTTGCTTCCAGGTAGAAGAGTATCATTGTGACATGTTTTTTTTTTCAAAAATCAAAAATCTGATGACTACAAATTCTTGTCAAATCATTAGCTACACTTGTTTGAAAGAGTGTTTGAATGAACTTATTTAAAAGACTTGTAAGTTGTTTTTTCATGCTTACAAGATTTAAGATTTTATTTTGAAAATATGTTGGTGGAGTGTTTGGATAAAATAAGACGATAGAGTTTATAAGGTGTTATAATGACGTTTTTGTGATGAAAATTGTCCAAAACCAAAGGTGGTTGTTAAAATAAGTTGTTATTATGAAAATAAGTTGTTATTATGAAAATAAGTTGGGACTCACCTACTTTTTTCAGATATGGCTTCTAAATTTTTATTTTGGAAGCTTGCGGATTATTTTAAAAAAACTTACCAAACACTTATAAAGTTGAAAGAGTTTATAAATTATAAGCTAGGGGTGTCAATTAGGTCAATCGGGATGGGTTCGGGTTTGGTTTCAGGTCAGTTTCGGGTTATGCTCATAATGCATCAGAAAATAAGTAAAAAAAATAAAACAACTACGTTTTAGATAAATTGATAACTTCGTGTCGGGTTCGTGTTAGTCGTGTTCGGATTCGGGTTTCTCTCAGTAATTTCAGGTTGGGTTCGTGTCGGTTTGTCATGTCAGGTCAGGAATTGACACCCCTAAATATAAGCTTAGCAAACACCCCTAATTGCTTAAGGCCATCTTCTAATTCAAATCATCATGTACTCCATTTTTCTCAATTTACTTGTCTCCTTTTTCTCCTCATATATGCCCCAAACAAAGCTTTAAACACCCTTTTTCAATCACTATATTTAAAAACATTGAACCCAAAAAAAAAATATAAAAATCACCAGAATTTTTAGTGTCTTAAACTATTCAAGTCATAAAACTTGGAGGGTAGGAGGGGTAAAAAGGTAAATTGAGGTATAGAAAAGCACCCGTGAAGTGTGGCACTATTGGAATTTTATGGGTAATCGTACTGAGTTGTGTGGCAGTGAATCTGAGACTGACGTAACAGCGTCGATTGTCGTGAAAGCTGAAAAGACATGCATGCCCTCCTACGTGTAAATAACACCTTCTTTGCTGTCACTTTTAATTTTATTTGTATCATCTCCCAACAAAATCTCTTTTTTTTTTGCCTTTTTAATTATTTTGTCACATAAAATGATTTCTTTGGACTTCTTCTTAAAAGTTGCATGGATTTTGAAATTTGTGTTTACTTTATCTTGAATTAGAATACAAATTTCAATTTGAAATGTCCCATTTTGAACGGGTATGGCATTTTCGATGGATTAGAAAAAAATATGGCTTTTAAGGTTTTTCTATAATTTTTTGCTACTAAAGTAAATAAGCAATGCCATAAAATTACCATGTGGAGTTTTCTATCATAAATTCTATTGCATTGTGATTTTTCATTCTGTGTAAGTGGTAATTAATACAATACCATAACGAATATAATACTTCCTCCTGTTCAAATTAAGTTAGATGACTATTTCAAGGTCCGTAAGAAAGTTTTTTTCCTAAATTATTCTTAAATGTATCATTTTTCAATTAATATTAATGCCTAAATTTGTGTTGCTCCAAAGCAATATTTATGATTAACTAAGGGTACATTGAGTATTTTAACACAGCGGTATTTGTTTTTTTCCTGGATTGTCACTTATTTTGAATAGGATGAAATATAATTTACAATGAAAGCTCTTCTTTTAAAATTAGTGATATGCTATAGCCTATGGCTATATGCAACAAAAGGGTATTTCAAAAATGTGAAATTAGAACAACCTAATTAAAGAATTTAGCAACATTAAATATGTACAAATTGAGATTTATGTATTTTACAAATGGAAATAATCTAGGATAAGATCTCTGTTTCACTTTTCATATTCCATACATCGGATAAATGATATATGTATAATTGCGACATCGTTTGTGCAGAATACGCGTACACATTGCGAGTAGATGAGAAGAGCGACGTCTACAGTTTCGGCGTAGTCCTCCTGGAGCTGGTCACGGGGCGGCGCCCGGTGGGCGGCGAATTTAAAGAAGGCGTGGATATCGTGCAGTGGACCAAGTGTTCGACGAATTGCCGCAGAGAAGAAGTCACTCGCATCATCGATCCAAGGCTCACCGTAGTCCCCAAGGATGAAGCCATGCACTTGTTCTTTGTCGCCATGCTCTGTATCCAAGAAAACAGCGTCGAACGGCCCACCATGAGAGAGGTGGTGCAGATGCTGTCGGAGTTTCCCCGCCGCTCGCCGGAGTTACAGTCCTCCTCCTCCTCCAGCTACCAATTGAAGAGCCCTGATGAGAAAATCAGAAAGGATTTATTGGTCTGAATTTTGTTTTTTAAATTTCCCTTTTTGTGTTTTTTTTTTAATTTTTGTGTTTAGGGGAAATTGGGTGGCCAAAAAGTTGGTGGGAAATAACTGATTTTTATATATAGAGGGAGGGGTGGTAATTAGTTTTTTTCTAATATTTTTGTAATATAGTGTATACACATTTATTTTTCTTTGGGGTGAATATGGTTTTCTTTCCATCAGATTTTGAACTTTTCCTTTTTTTTGTCTGACTTTCTCAAAGACCAGAAACCTAATATGAATATGAAGAATGCATGAGTGGAATGGGAGATGTTGAATTTTCGGAAGACAAGTATTTGGGTTGAATTAGATGGTATAATGATTCGATCATTCTATGATAATATGACATAAAATATATTGTTGTACTCGGTTCGACGTATGCTTATCCGCATAGATCTAAACGGACTAGAGTCCCACTTAATTAAAGCTGATCAAACTGACTTTGCAAAGCGACTTGGTCAAAATATGAGGCAAGCAACGATGGGTGAAGACCAACGTCTGAGACCCTGACTTGACCATGGACCACCTTGACTGTGCAGTCCGACCTATCATATTTTTACCAGTGAGGTTTTAGATTGTCGACTTGCCTGAGGTGGCAGTTATGGCCATGGGCTATGGCTAGGGTTGGCGGGATTGCCTTTCAGAAGATTGTCTCAAAGACCAATTCGTGTTAGGCTGTAAGATGTGGCTCGCCCCATTGAGTCACAGTCACTTTGCTGCCTGATACTATGTTCCCTTAATTCTCAGAAGTCGACCGACCTAGTCTGCAGTCAATGATTATACCTAAGTGTGTTTGTACTACCAACACCTAGGTTAAAGTGAAATTCTTCTACTACAAATACCCCGACTTAATACTGAAAAGGGGTTCACCAACTTTGTAATCCAAGCATCTTAGAGCATTTACTACTAGATTTATAAAAAGGGAAATATAGTCCAACCTATCTAGTCGACCAATTACTGAATTCTTATTTATCATTCATGTTTTCTTATTTTAATCACTTTCATACATAGACTGTTAATTCATACAACTCGTTTCTTTGTTTGACACGTGGATAACCAATATCCCATGTTAATAAAAATAAAATTCAAAAATACTCGTTCAAATACATGAGAACCATGTTTTGATGTTTGATAAATTTAAGAATGAAAATAATGTTTGTTAGTTTTGTGGAATGTGGAGTGATAATACTGTAGTAATTTTTGTCATGTAACATTATTTTGAACAAGTTGTGCAGTAGAACGAAATGATGGTGTTGCTATATAGTGGGCTTTTGCTTGGGCTGGTCTGGGTAGAAAAACACGCGTTCAGCCCAAAGTTGAAAAGTGGAACTTTTTGGGCCTCTACGCTTCGATATCAATTACCTATTTTGCCCATTACTAATTTCATAAGTTCAATATTTATTTTAACACTATTCTTATTTGAAAACTCACCAACAATTTATTAAAATGTAATTTGGAAATAGGTAAATAAATAAAATGCAAGTACTAATACTACGTGCCTTAATTAGAATGAATTCTAATCTTCATAAGTCCAAGAATTTAAAAGATTGAACGTAATTCAATTTTCTTCAAAGTATTTTCAAGGGATAATAAATGGTAAAATTGTGTAAATAAAAGTAAAAACCAAAAATAATAAATAAATAAATTAAAACAGAACTCGAGGCTGATGAGTTTATTAAATTTAAACATAAGTTCATTATTATAAAGCTTATAAGTTATAACCACACTAAGAAATAAAATGTTAGAAAGAGAATTTGAAGTGGATATATTTAGTTTTACAAAAAATAATTTTAATTTCCAATGCATGGAGAAGATTATATGTTTCATGACAATTTATGTGAATATATCAATTCTCAGGTGTTTATGTAACATATATTATTTGGTATTGGTTCAAATAAGACCAATATCCTAGGGTGAGACCGTAGGGACTTAACTGATACGTTTATTCTTATTTTTGAATGCTTGGATCAATCCGATATTTAAGGTATTTTTTAAGCTAAAAAATGGTTTTAAGGATATAATTGTAAATATACATATTGACCGATTTTAATTAAGAATATCTTTCTGAATGACATTTAATTCAATAGGGAGATAAATGTTGGGTAAATTTATGTTGAAAGGTTTCTGTTTTCAGAAAATGGCAGGGATCGTGTATAGGCTTAAGTCGAGGCCAGAATTAGATTCTGTCTCCGCAAGATGAAAACGCCCCGTATACTAGTGCTTACGGTTCCGGCGCTCGCCTCTAAGATACAACGGGGATGTATGGATGTGTTTCCAAGTCCAATTTCCAGTTTCTAGTGTTGGAAAATGAATTTTCAAATTTTATTGGTTTTCGTGTGAGAATTGAGAATATGTTTGGTTTGTTGTCTGAATTTCTGTTTGAAAATGAGAATATGTTTGATTATAGTTTTTCAAATTTATTTTTGACATAGGTTTGCGTGATTGTAGTGTATTTTTACCTAGGTTTGCGTAATTGGAATGAAAAATTGTTTGGTTGTGTTTTCAAAAGAATATTTTCCATAAAAAGTGAAAATTGGAAATGACTTCATTTCTATTGAAAAACTTTTGAAACAAACATAAACCCATTTTCTGGAATAGTTGGAAAGTGGAAAAAGGGGGTTGGAAACACAACCATACATAACCAACGACTTTAACTATTCCGGTTAGCAGCACAGCAAAACCGGAACAACAACGAACAAACAAAGTGTTTGACTACTTTCAAGCTTTCAAGGAGGAAAATGGGCAAGATGCAAAATGCAATGCTCGATTTAATGTTATCTGATTATTTTTGTGTCTGATTTCATCAGTAGGGGCTCCATTAATATAGGCAACAAAATGCACAGACGGAAATCGCGTCGTAGGCTCGAAAAGGCACATTTTTTTGAAGGCCTTTCTGTGAGAGAGCATAGGGATGGCATCGGGGCGGGTTTGGCCAAACCCGGGACCCGCCCCGCCAAGGAGAAGTAAGACCCGGGACCCGCCCCGCCCCGCCCCGCCTCAAAACCCGTCGGGACGGGTCTAGACTAGACCGCCAAATATATTTTTAAATTATAATAATTTATATTTTTCTATTTGTGGCCAAATTTTCAAAAGTAATCAAATGCCAATAGATTAAAAAATAAATAAATATAATTATGCAACTTATTATAACTATTTTTTTTAGAATTGGCTACTATTAAGATTTTTTTAAAAACAAATACTATTAGTATACTACATAGTACTCAACTAATACTTAAAATGAATATTCAAAGTAGAATATTACAAGATATTATATTAGTAAATTAAACTTTAAAAGTAAATAATATTATAATAGTACTCAACTAATATTTTTAAACATATAACACTCAAATTTAAAAGTAAATAATGCAAAAATATTTTAATATATATTTAAAAATTAACATGCGGGCGGGTCGGGGCGGGTCCTATAGACCGGGACCCACACCCCGGACCCGTTTATTCGGTCTAGAGACTTCGCCCCATCGGGGCGGGTTTAATGCGACGCGGGTTTTGACCGCCCATTGCCATCCCTAGGAGAAACGGCTGACGCACGGGCGGGCGCGCCGCCGTGCGTGAAATAAGCTTAAACCCGGCACCAAAGACGACCCAAATGCACGGGCGTGCGCGCGTGCGTGTAGGTGCAAACTCCGGCGAGATAGCACGACCCGACCGCACGGGCCGTGCTCTCCCCGTCTTGCGCTGGGGCGAAACATTTTCCCGGTCGAACTCTTTTAATTAATTACGAAAATTAATTAAATCTATTTAATTAATTACAAAAATTAATTAAATATTTAATTTTAAAGGTTTTTGGTCCAAAAGAATAAGGGCCTTGAAGCCCAAGCCCAAGCCCGCGACCCGACCGGACCAGGACCAGGGGGCCTAGGCCGGGCGGGCGAATGGCTTGGCGCTGTGCGTGTGTCTTTTGACCAAACCCACAAGCATGTAGGTCTCTCCTTTAAAAACTTGGGTGCCCCCAAGGGCCCAAACCCATTTGTCCAACTTAGGATAAATAAAGTGTGCAACTTTACCTCATTTTTCCATGTGGGATGGAGCATCTCCTCCCCCACATTTTCCATTTTCCATATCATTTATTTGTATTAAGTGGCTAACTTCTAAAGCATTAATTTCTCATTCATCCGGAATCGGTTTGAGAAATTCCAAATGCTATTCTCATCTACTCTCTTAGTATAATTTTTACAAATAATTTAATTCCATTTTTCACAAATGGAAACCACTTAATTAATTGGTCAAAATCGGGTCAACACCGATTTCTCAAAGACCAATTCCAACAATCCCCTACATGAATGAAATTAATGCATGCGTGTATGCAGATTCGCTTGAAAGTCTCGGCCGAATCGTTATTGCATCAGGATAGGTAGCTTGTGGCTTTGAACCTTCCTTAGTAAGGTACTATCGGATTTACTAGCCGCTTAGTGACGCGATGTCTTGAACTACTGGTAGTTTGTGTAAAACTGCACAACAATACTTACACAATAACAATTCTAACACTTGTTGTTCTCACGTTGTGTCCATTTCGCCCTGGACCATATCTTAGATTCATAAGTGTTTCATTTGAAGCGGCCATTACTTCTCACTTATATAGGTGATCTCCTATTGAAAGATATCTGCAATACTCCACCTTTCGGTATAGGAATCATTAAAAGTCTTAAACTTAACCTCACCACATTCGGCGGGTTTAAATACACTTGGATGTATCGAGAATGAGCTAACACATTTTCCAAGTGTTGGTGAACATTCATAACTTAGTTGTCCCGTTGAACCGAGGTCTTGGGATTTCCAATTCTGAGGTTGGGTTACCGCTATGAACATTCTTTAAGTTGTGGATTTTAAACCCATTCCCCAAAGGTGTACGGTGATCTCGATTTATGCCTTTTGTAAGCGGATCCACAAGGTTTCCTTTGACTTTACGTAGTCAACCGAAATAACCCCATTCGAAATCAACCGTTTATTGGTATTATGTCTCCGACAAAAATGTCTCAGACTTACCTCTTTCCTTGCCCGAAAGGACACTTTTAATAAATACAACATTTCATGATTCAATGATCGTACCATCACTTATATCATAAATCTTTGAATTTATTTATTTCGCTTCTCCTTTTTCCAAAGCACCCCACATTTCAAGGCAATCTCCTTTATGTGGGTTGCTTAAAAGTCAAGCTCTCTTTCAACTTTAGGTATCTTTGTTTAACACAAAGTCACCTTAACTTTTATGGCTCTCGCCACTTATTTTATTTTGTTAGAACATTATCCCGACAATCCAGTCGAGAATCTCGTTCTACGATTTGAGATCTTAGTTCCAACAATTCCATCTTTTACAAGGCGTGTAACCTTTGATGTTATCACATCTTTAGTAAGACTTGATTTAACTTGTTACGGTTCTCCGCTTTAGTGTTACAACACTTTCGACTACACCTCATGCAAATGTGGTTTCGGTGTTTACAACACTTTTGGCAACACCTTACAAAAAGAAATGCAAACAGAAACTCCATTTGGTGTTCCACAAAGTATGATCATACCCCACATTTGCCGATTTCCATCGGAATCCCGGTTGTCTTCTCAATTCGAAGTCGAACTATCAAATCCTCAAGCCCCATATCCTTTCGCTTGTGTTTGAGATAGTTCTTAAAATCTTTCCACGATGGCGACAATTTTTCGATAATTGCAGCCACTTGAAAGGACTCGTTCAGAATCATCCCTTCAGACACTAAGTCGTGAAGTATGATCTGAATTTCTTGCACTTGGCTAATCACCGTCTTGGTGTCAACCATCTTATAATCTAGAAATTTACCGACTACAAATTTCTTTGCACCGGCATCTTCTGTTTTATACTTTTTCTCCAAAGAGTCCCACAACTCTTTGGACGTTTTGAACAAACTATAGACGTTATACAAGGTATCGTCTAGTCCATTCAAAATATAATTCCGACAAAGGAAATCACTGTTATGCCAAGCATCCACGGCGATTCTCCGTTCATTGCCGGATTCTTCATCACCAACGCCAGGGGTTCCTCCTTCACGAAACGAGACAGCGACCCCAAGGTAGTCACGTAGAAAGATCTTGTTGCCATCTCTTGAAGTCGGCACCAGAAGAATTTCGTTGGTTTTCGCCATGAGCGGAGCAAAGAACCTTCGAAACTTGAGTGACCGATCCCGAAGCCATCGTCTTCAATGAAACAAAAACAAAAATTTTCGTCTTGCGATTGTTGGGTAAATTTATGTTAAAAGGTTTCATTTTTGAGAAAATGGCAGGGGATCGTGTATAGCTAAGTCGAGGCGAATTAGATTCTGTCTCAAGATTTAAAACGCCCGTATATCTAGTGCTTACGGTTCGGCGCTCACCTCTAAGATACAACGACTTTAATAAGCTGTTTCGGTTAGAAAGACAAAGAAACCAGGAACAAAAACGAATAAGCAAAATGTTTGACTACTTTCAAGCTTTCAAGGAGGAAAATGGGCAAGATGCAAAATGCAATGCTCGATTTAATGTTATATCGATTATTTTCATGTCCGATTTCATCGATAGGGCTCCATTAATATATAGGCAACAAAATGCCCGCACGGAAAATCGCGTCCGTAGGCTCGAAAAAGGCACATTTTTTCGAACAGACGAGCACTGCGCAGGGAGAGCACGACCTAGACGACGAAGCGTCGCTGCCGTCGCGCGGCAAAGCTTAAACCTTCGGCAAGACCAAAGACGACCCAGGACGCACGGGCGTGCGCCCGCGTGCGTGTGAAAGCGCAAACTCTCGGCATGTAGCACGACCCGACCGCACGAGCCGTGCTCTCGCCCGTGCGTCTTGGGCCGAAACATTTTCCCGGTCGAACTCTTTTAATTAATTACTTAAAATTAATTAAATCTATTTAATTAATTACAAAAATTAATTAAATATTTAATTTTAAAGGTTTTTGGTCCAAAAGAATAAGGGCCTTGAAGCCCAAGCCCAAGCCCACTGCGACCCAGACCCGGACCGGACCGGGCCGGCCACTGGCCAGTACAGCGTGTGTCTTTTGACCAAACCCACAAGCATGTAGGTCCTCTCCCTTTAAAAACTTGGGTGCCCCAGGAGCCCAAACCCATTTGTCCAACTTAGGATAAATAAAGTGTGCAACTTTACCTCCTTTTTTCCTATGTGGGATGGAACATCTCTCCTCCCCCACATTTTCCATTTTCCATACCATTTATTTGTATTAAGTGGCTAACTTCTAGCATTAATTTCTCATTCATCCGAAATCGGTTTTGAGAAATTCCAAATGTTATTCTCATCTACTCTCTTAGTAGAATTCTTACAAATAATTTAATTCCATTTTTCACAAATGGAAACCACTTAATTAATTGGTCAAAATCGGGTCAACACCCAATTTCTCAAAGACCAATTCCAACAATAAATTCGGAAGGAGAGATAAATTCGGAAGGGATATAATGGGGCATCTTTTGGCATAACCGAGATTTATGGAAATTAGACATGCATCATAATAAATGTAGAGTTTTCAGCAAGAAATATGTGAACTAGAATACACAAAATATGCAACATATTATACATATAATACAACATTATACAAATAAATATGCAACAATTCGAGAATCATGTATTTTGGGTTCATACAATTTTACCACCAGTCGAAAGATGCAACATGGATTTGCACCATGCATTTATGTGACTTCAAAGCATTTTGCTAATTCATGAAATAATTGTATCACAATATCATCAAATTTTGCGTCAAATGCACCACAATAGCGTTATAATACATCAATATAATGGAAAAAATGAAATATTACAAGAATCATATGTTTTGGATTCAAACATTTTTTGTATCAAGCAAAATATGGAACATATTATACGTATTAAGACATCATTATATATTTTAGTATGCATTAATACGATATGAATTTGCACCATGTATTTTACGTGAGTTCATAGTATTTTGCTAATTCATGAAATAATTGCATCATAATATCATCAATTTTTGCGTTAAAAGCACGAAAACATCGTCGAACGGCCCACCATGAGAGAGGTGGTGCAAATGTTGTCGGAGTTCCCCCGCCGCTCGCCGGAGTTACAGTCCTCCTCCTCCTCCAGTTACCAATTGAAGAGCCCTGATGAAAAAATCAGAAAGGATTTATTGGTCTGAATTTTGTTTTTTAAATTTCCTTTTTTGTGTTTTTTTTTAAAATTTTGTGTTTAGGAGAAATTGGGTGGCCAAAAAGTTGGTGGGAAATAACTGATTTTTATATATAGAGAGGGTGGTAATTAGTTTTTTTCTAATATTTTTGTAATATAGTGTATACACATTTATTTTTCTTTGGGGTGAATATGGTTTTCTTTCCATCAGAATTTGAATTCTTTTCCCTTTTTTTTTTGTCTAATTACTTTCTCAAAAACAAGAAATCTCATATGAATGAATATATATGAATGCAAGACAAGTATTTTTGGTTTGTTAATCTTTACTAATAATTCAGGTTGAATTAGATGTGTTGTATAATGATTCGATCATTCTATGATAATATGACAAAATTTATATTATTGTACTCGGTTCAACGTATACTGATCTGCATAGGTTTACAACGGACTAGGATCCTACTTAATTAAAGTTGACCAAGTTGACTTTGCAAGACGAATTGATCAATAAAAGAGGCATGCAATGATGGGTGAAGACGGACGTCTAAGACTCCGACTTGGTAGTGGATTGCCCTGACTGTGCAATCCGACATGCCATATTTTTATCGAGGAGGTTTGAGATTTTTGACCCGCCGTAGGTAGCTGCTGAAACGATTGACGGGATTGTCCATCAGAAGATTAACTCAAGGCCCAACTAGTGTTAGATTGTAAGACGTGACTCACCCCATCGAATCACAATCACTTCGATGCCTGGCACTATGTTCTCCTAATCCCCGATGTCGACTGGCGTAGTCTGCAACTTGTACTACCAACACCTAGGTTAAAAGTGAAATTCTTATACTATAAATACCCCGATTTAATCTCGAAGGGGTTCACCAACTTCAGACTTCAAGATCTCGAGAAAGCATTTATTGCCCAACTAGGTTTTCAAAAAAGAAAAACTGTCTTATTTATCCAGGTCGGTTGATTACTGAATTCTTATTATTCATGTATGTTTCTTTATTCTAATCACTTTCATACTGTTAATTCATAAGACCCGTTTCTTTGTTTGACACGTGGATAACTAATATCCGATGTTAATAAAAATAAACATAGTACTCATGCAAAGACATAAGAACTATGTTTTTTATGTTTTGCAGAATATCTGTTGGGAGATAAATTTAAGAATGAAAATAATGTTTGTTAGTTTTGTGGAATGTGGGGTGATAATTTGTACTGTAGTAATTTTGTCATGTAACATTATTTTGATCAAGCTGTGCAATTGCACGAAATAATGGTGTTGATATATAGTGGGTCTTATTTTATTTTTGAGTAACAGTTAATTTATATAGAGAGAATAAAGAAATAAAATCTTAAGGGAAAAATAAAAATGAACTCAGGTTGCAACTAAATACAACGTAAATTTAACATCAATATTAGTTAGAGAGAATAAAAGAAGTAATGTATGTTGCTATGGTGCAGCCCCCCTTTCTCTATCTAAATTTCTTTTTCTACTCCTTCTCTTATCAAACCCTAAAAATCTTTTATCCCTCCCCCTCACTTCCCCTCCCCCCCTCCCTTCTCCTCCTCCTCTTCCCCTTATCCCCTCCCCTTCCCTCCCCAACCATGTTTCATGATGGGCTAATGAAGGCATATTTCTTATGTATTTCGGAGGTAATCGGAATTTCCGATCGTGAGTGGAGGCAAGTCGAAGGTTGGAGCTACATAGAGAAAAGTTGGAGTCGGGTAGGTAATGGGCTGCGGTTGTAGATCGGGTGAGGGAGAGGTTATTTTTTATTTTAGTTTTTTCTGTATTTTTTTTAGTCTTTTTTTTTCGTTTTTTTTCTGTATTTTTTTGTGTCTTTATTTTACCGATTGATTTGCGAAACTCGTAGGCGGTCAGTAATTTCTGTCTTGCAGTGCGTGATGTAGCTCGTGCCCGGATTTGTTCGAGTTGGGTAGTCTCCCTTGAGGAGTGCCTTAGTCCTCCTTTTGGAGGTGGTTTAGTTTCCTTTGGAGTGTTTAGTTTTCTTTAGTTTTGTGTTTTTTAGTTGTTTCTTGTTTTGCTCCCTCGAATTACGGTGGTTATACCTCTCGTACGGAGTTCTCCTCTTTGACATGTATCAATGTATGTATGTTCAAAGTGGTCATTTTGTCAGTTGGCAGTGTAAGTTTTGTTGAATATTGAATATATTTCTATCGTTTCGGAAAAAAAAAAGAAGTAATGTGAAGAAAAAAAATTAATGCAACTTTAATTTTGTTGCATATACTTTGAGGCCCGTTTTTGCTTGGGCTGGTCTGGGTAGAAAGAAAAATGCATTTAGCCCTAAGCTGAAAATTGGAACATTTTGGGCCTCTACACTTCGACATCAATTACCTATTTTCCCCATTTCTAATTTCATAATTTAACGCAGTCAATTTCTTTTTTCTTCATAATTTCACTATTTAGCTTGACACTATTCTAATTTGAAAACTCATCTAAAATAATTTATTAAAAGCATAAGACTCAAAAAGAAAAAAAAAGACAAGGGTTAAGAGAAAAGTGGGCTGAGTAAAGTGAAAATCAATTTGGAAATAGGTAAATAAATAAAATGCAAGAATTAATACTATGCGCTCGATTATAATGAAATCTAATACTCATAAATCCATGTTGCGAGAATTTATAAGGTCGGATGCAATTCGTTTTTCTTCAAAATATTTATAAGGTCCCGTCTAATTTTATTTATAACGAGCTAAACGGCCGATCTCAAAAACCATCATCTGCCTAGCATTTTTTAGAACATACATGTATATGGATACCTCTTAAATTCTTAACGATTAAACTGGCTTATTAGACTTTAAATTATTATGAAGTCTATGAGGAATAGATAACGGTAAACTTTTACAAATGTAGCAAAAAATTTGGAAACTATTGAAGAACAATTGTCACCTATTTCTTTTGCACTTCTAAAACTGTTTAAACATTATTAAATTATTAGATAGCTTCATATTAAATTCATTAAATGAGAAGAGAAGTGATGTGTGGAGTTTAAATAAAAAAATTAAAATTTACTAAAATTAAATAACTAAACAGAAAATCAGAATCCAATGGAGAACAATTTTCGCCTTTTTATGTTTTATTTTTTAGTACAAATCTTGGAAGGAAATTGAGTTAGGTGGAAATCGAACTCGATCACATGTCTGAATTTTACAAACATCTTGTCAGTAGGCTACTAATCATCTATTCCCATTTTCTCACCTTTTTATTTTGCACTTCTAATATTGCTTAAAAGTTATTAATTTTTATTCATTAAATTAGAAAAGGAATATTATTTTGGAGTAAAAAATCAGATTTAGCTAACCTTCCAAAAAAATTAGACTCAATCATACAATGCTGGCTGCATGCTAACCACGTCTAAATCTTGATTCCCACTTGATTAAATTATTTCCAAATTCAAATTGAATTTCGTGTCCTAGATCCAACGGTCAGAATCATTTCTCTTGCAATCAAGAGAAGAACAATAGCCGTCGGATCTCTTCAAGGGTTTTAGTCACAGTCCCGTCAGTGCACACGCCTCCGTTGAGCTATTCTGTTCTCTTTCTTCTTATTCTCGCACCTTCTCGGCTTCCCGGTTATTGGAAAAAGGAGGAAAACCAATTTGTGGAGGTGGGTTTTTAATATTCTGTTGTGTTTTTTTTGTGTTTGGTTTCAAGATTCCAAGAATAAAACACACACACACACACGCGTCAACTGTTCATAAAATTCATGCATATTTGGAGGCGAAATAGCAAATTTCATGCAAATTGAAACAGGCGGAAGATCAAACTGGTGAAAAACATTTTCTTTTATTGGTGGGTTTTCCATTTCCATTTTCATTTGCATTTTTTTTTGGGTGTGTGTGTGTGTGTGTGTTGGGTTGTTTGACTTGTTTCTAAGTTAAGCGTCAACATTTTTTCTTGGCTGTTTGTTGTCTTCAAGATTTCAGATGGAGAGTTTGATTGAACCATGCTTCATTTTGTTCTGGTTATATGATTTCCTATTTTGACCTGTTTCAAGAATTATAGAGATTTACTGTTGGTTACTTTTCGCTCAAGGATTTTCTTTTATTGGTTGTTTTGTGTTATCCATATTGTTAACCACAAACGATTTTGTCATTGGAGGCCCGTGTTTTTCTAATGGTTTATTTTCATTTACGCTATTTCTTTGGCTTAGGATAAATTTGCTCCGGCAAAAAAGAAGCGAATTTCTTTGAATCAGATATATTTTACCCTTCGACTATATCCCGTTTTTCATGGGATTTATGTTATCCTATTCTTTCGAGAAGTTAAAGAAAATATCTGTGTTCTTGTTTATATCTGGATCCACGTAGAAATCTTTTTTCTTTTCTTGGCAGCAAAAGTTGTGTTTCATTTTTACATATATCTTGAAATTCATAAAGGGATAGGAATCTTGATCTTCTAGTTTATGGGGGAAGAATTGAATCCCCTTGAATCTTGATCTCCTATCTCATGGGGCAAGAATACAATACCCTTTTGCAAGGTGGTAGGGGCATTGCTATTTTGATTTTTTCTTTAATGTTCTGTTACTTGTTAAATATTTCGATTTTGGATAATATAGCCAATATTGTGGCTATGGAAAGGTTTACTTGAATTAATGGAGTAAGTATACCTTACTCCTGTCCATGTAAAGAAGTGTGTTTATTTCTTACCCTGTCTTTATATTGGTTTTCATTTATTGTAGGTCGACGGTTAATATTGGAGATTAAAAATGCCCGGAGAGAAGAAAATAGAAACATGTATGGTAGTTCGGTTCTTTGACTGATCCTCTTCATAGTTGTGTGATTATGCATGTAGATGTTGATTACTAATTTATCTTTCTTTTTGTTGTTTTTGCGTATTTGTTCAAATTGCCATCATATCATTGCTGGGTTTAATCTTAACTAATCTGACATCCGTCCTGCAAAATTGCACCATATGTTGCTTGGAGCTTATGTGTTGTCTTATGGTGGTTTTTGTGAGCATGTATTGATATATCATTTGAGTCAATTGTCTATTTGATCGATTGTAGATTTGATAGATTTGTTAGTTGTGTGATAATGTGACTTTTGCCATTCTTAAGGTGAGGGCTGGTCTCCTGGATTTTTACTTAAACTTAAGATTTGACCTATATAATTCTGAAATCATTTATATTTTTTTTTCTTGGACATGTGTAATATCTTTTCTAATATAGTTTATAAAATAAGCTTATGCTTGCCGTTTTCTTACATGCAGCTGAGCTGAGTGCTCCTGCCAGGATGTCTGATCCCTCGATCAAACTTCCTGAAAATGACATGGTACGTGTTCATCAACATTGTTTATCTTTAGTTTAATTATTTAGCTTTTCTTGGTTTCTCATAACTTTCCAGATGGATTTTGTTTTATGATTTTTTTCTCTTGCTATATTCTTATGCTGTCTAATTGTCCTTATAGTGACACTTCCTTGTCCTACTTAATTGTCTTGTTCTTAGTGTTCTGCTTTGTTTCTTTGCCCAAAATACGCAATTAATTGTTAAACCCTACCGAAGTTTTCTTCATAATCGTAGACTTGGCAAAGGATACAAATTTGCAACCCTTCTACAGAACTGGACTAATAGGTGTTTCGTTTCTTTCATGATTGATTGCGTTTCAATGAATGTTAAAGTTTCCAGGATAGTTAAACAACTTCTTAAGTGAGCTAAGCAACCCGACCATTCCCTCCAATCTTTATCCCTCTAAAAATTATTTGCAGCTTTGCATAAGTTAGGCATACTTGCACAGAAGTTTCACAAAATTTGGAATGTGCTCAGTTCGTTTCCATTTTCTAGATCAGGACAGAAACTACAGAAATCATATCACGCGACATAACTTTAAACTTGTGTTTTATTGAATTTTTGATTGCGCATATTATTGATTACTTGTATGTATGTAGTGTTGCTGCATATGATGTGGTAATAATAGCACCGCCGTTACATGAGTGTTTTCTTGTTCTTGTATGATAAGGACATGAGGTATGTTATGTAATCTAAGCGCTCCATTTTTTCAGGGGAAAGAGGGAATACCATCGGACTCAATTTCGTCTGTATCTGGAGTCGACGGAGCAGTTGGTCAACCTTTGGAAGTTTATTATCCACCTACCAGCTGTTATGATTATCGCTATCCAGGTAAGATATTAAATTGCTTGAATCATTAGAACAATTCTATTCTTGCTACATAGTAGCAATTATGAAGTGCTGCAGAAACACGAATGATTTGGTGTCTTCAAAGGTGCTATTCATAAATGTTGTCGAATACCATATTAATGCTGGATGCTATTGAGGGGTTGATAACTGGTCCGGGCTATGGGTGTGCAATTATATAATCCAAACCAACTCCAATCCTCATGTGAAAAGTCATTGACGAATTTGTCCCTCATTTGTGTCGGTAGTATTGCGTTTCCATTTTCATTTGGGGTAATTTGGTTATTTCGGAAATTTATCAAATTTTATCATCAATGCCAAACAAATATTGTTATCCTACTAAAATAATCACACATCACAATCGTACTCTCCAAACATGTTATTGAACTCAATTATATTATCTAATCCTAACTTATCCAAATCACTTTATCAATCCAATCAACAATCGCAAACGAGCCCTTTAAGTCTCTGTTTACTATAGTGTATTTTCTATTTTTGTCTGTAGTTAAATATATATTTAGGATAAACTATACTCTTCCGCACCGATGAAAATGGGTTTTGTTTTAGGGTTGGGTGGGTGGTCCTGGTTTTCACTCCATCTTATATTGGTATTATCTGGATACTTTTAGTTGTGGAAGGGTTGGTGTTCCCATAATTTTTGTGTAGTCAATGATGTCTTTTTTCATGTTTCCGTAGGATATAACGGTACATTTCCCCAGTCTGATGACAAAGGTTATATTAACACGGTTGGTGGTTCTTACACGGTATGCTCTTCCCACAAACTTTCTTGGTGCACCTTATTTTTTTATCTTTTTTACATTTTCTGTACCCGCTCGTATGTGGACTTTCATACTGCAACAACAATGTAATTTATCATGATTTCTGATTTAGCAGGGTATCCAACCGGATAATGGTTCACTTCTATATTACCTTCCTGGGCCAGGATATGGTCCATATACGTCATCTGAATATCTTCAGCAGCCTTGTTCATATGGGTCCGAAGCCTTTCCATGTTATACATATGATTTAGCTTATGCCAGGAACGGCTTGACTAGCCCTGCTTCTAGATCTGGCTTGGTGAGGTCTGTGGTGGGCCCCAGTGACTCCGGGAAGTCAAATGGATTTAATACCGCAAAAACCAATAACAATCTCTCGAGCAAAACTTCATCTGAACAGCCTGCTTCTCATCTGTCGAGATCTGTCTATCAGAATCCGTCTCTTAATTCGCTGAATAAGGTATATTGTCCTCTCATTGATGTTTGTAGTTCATGGTGATCTAAAGTATGCCTGGAACCAGTTGTTTGTGAATAAGGAACCTCATTCTGATAGCATGTAATTTCTTTGTATCTTTATTCACAAATTCACATTTAAATCACTAAATTCACGAGGACGAGAGTACTTTGGTGCAAGTGGAGTTATGCAAATATATGTTTTATGTTTGCATCTAAGGTTAATTGCAAAAAAATACCCTTGATGTTTACTCTAATTAAAAAGAAACAGCAATCTTTCAAAATCACAATTATTCTCTTGATATATGTTTCCGTCTTACAAATTGCACTCTTAGTAGGGGATATTTGTTAAGTAAATACATGGGATAATTACACCCCCACCCCCATCCCCCGAGGTTCAGGCTAGTTACAAAATAAAATCCAGGGTTTTTTGAAAATTGCGAAAAAAATTCCGTCTCACATTTCCCCCCTTCATAAGTAAAAAAAAAAAAAATAATTTCAAAAACCCCATGATATTTATAGAAATATTATTGTTACCCCTTACATTTAAGACATAATCAAACCTAAAAGGTGTTTTTTTTTTGGTAGTTTTTGAAACATCTCTGGATTTTTTTTATAGTAATTATCCCTAAACACAAACCTGGAGGCGGAGGGGGGTGTCGTAATACCGGGGTAACTTTTTTAGTTTACTCCTTCGTATAATGCCATTAAGTTCTGGCTTCCGGTGTACTTTGATTGCTACGGTGTCTTGCAGATGTCTTATCTTGATCTTCATGTTCCAGCAGTTAGGTTCTGGTTTCCAGTCTTCTAGCCTCATAAGGGGATATCCTCATGCTGGAAAATTTTCGTCATTCCCAAACCAAAGTACTCGCGTTTGTACGTATAATAATCCAGTAAATTACCAATCACACAATAGGATATGGAACAGCAATTACAGATACAGGTCAAGAGAAAACTTCGGCAGAAGTGGAGAAACCAAAGCCGTAACAGAGCTTACACGTGGCCCGAGGGCTGACAATAAGAACAAAAACTCCTCAAAGTTGCCCTCTGATGGTGAACAGCTTGCTATTGATAGGAGTAAGTATAACTTACAAGAGTTTCAGACGGAATATGATAGTGCGAAGTTCTATGTGATCAAGTCATATGGCGAATATGACGTTCACAAGAGCATCAAGTATGATGTTTGGTCAAGTACTCCAAACGGCAATAAGAAATTAGATGTTGCTTTTTGTGAAGCGGAGGCTAAAACAAAGGAGACGGGCGTAAAATGTCCAGTTTTCCTATTCTTTTCGGTAAGCTCATTCCTTATTTTGGTCTATTCCATTTTATCATTGTAATATAACGACGAAGTTTATCAGTAGCTGGTTGGTGAAATACAGTGGGATAATTACGAATACTATCATTAAGGTTTAACTTCATTAGAAAAAACATCTACTTATATTTTAAAATTACAAATAATACCTTGATATACTTCTATATTTTACAAATCGCACCTGTTGCGGGGGGAATTTGTACATCAATCACCAATCTCGAGGGAGTGTGTAATTTTCAAAGATAACTGGATATTTTGCAATTAGACTAAACCTCAAATGTAGTTTTTGTTTAGGTCTAATGCTTACGTTGTTTACTTCAGGTGAATGGGAGTGGACAGTTTGTCGGCATTGCAGAGATGATTGGGCCAGTTGATTTCGGCAAGAATATGGAGTTTTGGCAACTTGATAAGTGGAATGGTTTCTTTCCAGTGAAGTGGCACATAGTTAAAGACGTCCCCAACACGCAGCTGCGACACATTATCCTTGAGAACAATGATAACAGGCCCGTGACGTATAGCAGGGACACTCAGGAGGTACTATTTTACTTCTTAAAAGTTCAACGGGTAAATTACACAAACTACCCCAGAGGTTTAGTCTAATTACAAAAATCAGTTACATTTCAAAATTACAAATAACCCTTACAGGTATTACAAACACCCCCCTTGAGGTTTGTATTTACTTAAAAATACTTCGTCTCTTGAGGGTGTAATTTGTAAAATAGAAATATATATCAAGGAGTACTTGTAATATTAAAGATACCTGAGTTTTTTTTAATTACACTGAACCTTGAGGCCTAAGGGCATTTTTGTAATGACCTAAATTCACATCATATTGAGATGGATCCTACAAAACACAAGCCATTTTTTTTTTAAATGTATGGGTTTGAGTGAAAATGTATTCATGTATAGGATCTGTCTCATGGAATAGTCATGAAACCGTCTCATTTAAGTTTTTGCCAATCATTATTCTTGATGGCGCATTTTTTTTTCCCGATTTAGACCGATCATTTAACTTTGTCTTCAAGAACCCGTACGTTAAATCATAAATGTAGTTAACTCTTCCATTAATTTCAATATGCTCCTGGCAGATTGGATTGAAACAAGGGTTAGAAATGCTAAGCATTTTCAAGAGCTACTCTGAAAAGGCATCTCTACTCGATGACTTCAATTTTTATGAAAGTTGTGAGAAACCGAAGAGGAATGCCAGACCAGTTTCTGAAACCAATGGTTTGAAAAATGGCGACCATGAGGTGAGTTTTCCTATTATAATATTCCAACCGAACATGGAAAATGTCGAGCCAAGAAGATTATTTACCTTTTCACGACTTGATGTTTTGATTCTTATGCCGTTGTGGTACAGAAGCATATTGAGGCTGGAGAAGAGATAGTCGGGGAACAATCTGCCAAGGACAGTGAGTCGGATCCTTCATCGCTCGTCTCTTTAACCAAAAACCTTTCTCTTGATTCGTAACCAGTGAAGAGTAGTATATGAGTACACTCAAAGTGCCTCCAAGGTTCACATCAGTTAGAATAGGATAGTATAGGAGTTGATTTTTTTTTTTTTTTTTTTTTCTCTATTGAATTGGAAATTTTTAGGGTTTATTTTGGTTTTCTTTGTGTTTTTTGGTTCATCAGTTTTGTTGCTGGTGCTAGGTAGGTTAGCTTCCATTAATTGGTTTTGGTCCCTTAAAAGAGCATATATTCAGCAAATACTTGGATGAATTTAGTGTTCATAATTTTAGTGCTGTTAGATTTCTACGAATTGATTGTTCTTCCAAGTTTGGAACTTTTCTTTGTAAGTTTGGATCTTGAATTTTAGTTAAAAGTACAGGAAATTACTTTTTTTACTTTGGAAGTTAAAGGCAATGCAATCTTAACTTCCATTAATTGGTCAAAAACTGGAACTTCAAAACCCTTGGACAGGCAGCTTCTAATAAGATTGAATTAATTGCATCAAATAGAAAACATTCTAGATAAGATTAAACAAAGGCAAAATTGACAACGAAAATCCATTTTCCATATAAAGAAAAACTTCAAAAGCTTAAACAGACATAACTGGTCCATAAATGGCTCAAAGAGTATGCCAACCCAAAATGAAAAACATTCTTAAACCAATAACCAAAACACAAAATTTATGGATGTTGTGATGTCACACTTGGTCCTTTCTGCTGATAAGACATCATACTCTGATACGGCTGAGGGTATTGTTGATAAGGTGAAGGTGGCATATAACCATACGGTGGAGGATAAAACGACGGCGGTGGTGGGTAAAATTGACCAGGAGGCGGCATACCCGGATGTCCATATTGCTGATGACTAAATATTCTTGATTTGACGCTTGTCTTCAACAACTCAATTCTTGATTTCACGGATTCAACTTTACTATTCAGCCCAACACCAAATTGTCTCAAGTGGGATTCAGTCAAGAAATTAAAGAAATCATCCCAAACTGGATATTTAGCCTCCATATTATTTTTTTTCATTTTCGAAAGTTGTTCCTCTGCTTTCCTCTGCCTTTCTTGAAAGAAATCAGACAGCCCACATGTCTTGTTGTTATAATTTCCAGATTTCTTCGCCTTGTAAAGACCGATGATCCGACGGACTTCGTCCCGATTTTGAGGCCAAATATCAACACAAGCAGAGGCGGAACTAAGGGGGGGCAAGTGGGGGCCACTGCCCCCCCAAAAATTTTCAAAAATTGATTTTTTCTACTTGTGTTTTATTTTAAAAATATACCTATACTTATGAAAAATTACATTTGCCCCCAAAATTTTGAAAAAAATTCATATATAGGTCTTCAAAATAATTTCGCCCCCCCAAGTCCCGAATCCTGCGTCCGCCACTGAACACAAGTGTTGTGATAGATGATCATGCATGCATCAACGTCGCAGAGAGTGGTGAATTCATGCAATTTCTTGAACAAACCATCTTTTCTTTTCTTGAATGTTAAGTTTCTTGATTTCTCGTTGCTTATCATCTCCATCTTCAGTTTTGCTCTCCCCATGATTTCCTCTCAGATGATTGCTTTTCTCTATTATATTAAATCGCAATTAAAGATTAATTATTGAAGTGAGGGGGTTATGTGATGTGTTTATATAAAGATATGCCCTGATTACAAAACAATTAATGTGAACGCTCAGCTCTAATTTTATTTCCTTTTTTTTTGGGGATTCTTTTGATTTCGTAATTAATGACACTGGATTTCCTTCTCCAACAAACTGGAAAAACGATTGCTGTTTTTTACATGCTTATTTAAGCCTTTAACGGCTACTTAGGTTTTTCAATTTCTTTTTTATTTTATTTTATTTTATTTTATTCTTTTGCGCTATTAGAAACGCAATATAAGGTGTTGGACCTGTCAACTGGAAATAATTACTTTGATCTAAATACATAAAAAAAATACTTTGATCTAAAATTGTGACCCAAAAATGACAAATGAGATAATGCCATTGAATTAAATATAAAGATGCCAATATCAACAAAAAAATAAACAAATAAAAATGCCAGCCCACCAAACGTAAACGAACAAAAAAAACAAGAAAGAAAAGAAAAATTTATCTATGGGAAAGTTTAACTGTAGTATAGCTTATTCGACCAAACTAATTTATCTTTGTTAATCGTGGGTGTTGTAGATGCTACACTCGATGTCAGAATTTTTTTTTTTTAACCGTGGATGAATCAATATCAAGTGTCTCATTTCTTATAAGCCGAAACATTTGTCATTCATTCATCCACATAAATATTAGGACACTTAAATACTTAATATTCATCCATCAACAAGTATAATATGGGTAATACCAAAGTGCCCATTGTCAATTTCAGTACAATGGTTATTAAAAGAATGTAAATGTCCAAAATTCTTCCTGTAGTGGATTCTAGTTGCATATTTAAGGCAATGAAGTTGTTCTGCAATATTAACTTCCATTAATTGGTCAAAAAACTGGAACTTCAAAACCCTTGGACAGGCATCTTCTAATAAGATCGAATTAATTGCATCAATTAGAAAACATTCTAAATATGATTAAACAAAGGCAAAATTGACAAGGAAAATCCATTTTCCATATAAAGAAAAATTTCAAAAGCTTAAACAGACATATAACTGGTCCACAAATGGCTCAAAGAGTATGCCAACCCTAAATGAAAAACATTCTTAAACCAATAACCAAAACACAAAATTTATGGATGTTGTGATGTCACACTTGGTCCTTTCTGCTGATAAGACGACTGGTCACCACCCGAAGGCCGTGGAGGCGGAGGCGGAGGCATCATACTCTGATACGGCTGAGGGTACTGTTGATTAGGTGGCGGTGGCCCAGAAGGTGGCATATAACCATATGGTGGAGGATAAAACGGCGGTGGTGGTGGGTAAAATTGACCCGGAGGCGGCATACCCGGATATCCATATTGCTGATGAGCTTGTTTCTGATCTGACCCACTTTTATTTTCATTCGATCCTGACGGTCCACCTGGAGCCCCGTCTTGAGACGGTATAACAGCACCCATTCTTTGGGGATCCATCGAAGGATAATACGCCCTGTCTTGCTGAGGCATTAATGGAGGAATATTGAAATACGGCATTGGCGGAGGTTGTGTCTGCGTGCCGGGCGGCTGAAGAGGCTGGCCTTGCTGCTGTGATATGACTGCCCTGGGCAATAATCCACTGTGAGTCACAGCTGCTTGCTGCTTATTTGCTTCATCAGAGCCGTCGGATTCTGGTTTCTGGGCTTGTGGTCTGCCCCAGAGAAGTTTCAGCCTCAGGCCTTTGATGACTAGTTTGTTGGAGAGCTCTTCGGCTGCTTTCTCTGCGCCTTCTCTTGTTGTGTAAGTTACGAAAGCACAAGCTCGCTGGAGAACCATTTTTACGGACTCGATTTCTCCATGAGCGTAGAAGTTGTCTCTCAGGTCCTGCTCGGTGATTCTTGCGTCGAGACCACCTACGTAGAGGGTTCTTATGCTTTCGTCATCGGGAGGCTCCAGAGAGGGCATTTCTCCAGCCTTGTTCAGTAGCTTCAATGCCACTGGATCATTGACTCTGCAAGCGCATACAACATTAGAAAAATAAAGAAAAATGGAAAGAGAAGTACATGAAAGGGATGATAAAATAAATGAAATCTGATCTCCAGGTAAAACAAAGTAAGCGTATTACTTGCATGAGTAGGTCCAAAAATGATATAGGTTCTTTATCAAGCTTGAAAGATAATTAAATATGCAAAACATGAATAGAAAATCTTAAGGGACGCGCGGAGGGGCATTGACGAGCATATCCCATGCAAAATGGACTTAATCAGCATTACAGAAGGGAACGGAAGTAACATATGATTGGGTATGGAGGTACAAATTCGAATTACTAAAGCTTAATAAACCCAAATCCATGTCGTTGACTAATAATATGATATGGAAAGAAATTGGTAAGTTTCAGAAATATATGAACTTCCAAATAAGCACAGTTGTGGCACACGCCATCCATCTGAATACCCAATATTAATTAATTCAATCATACATCACCAGCACTCAGCTGAGAACAAATGATATAATCAGCAGTCTAGTAATTTTTATTTTAACTTTTCAGCATTGACATAGAGTAAGCACCCGGAAATGTATATATATCACCTAACCAAATGTTTGAATTGCAGGATGAGTTTCTGACATACCCGTAATAACGGTCTTTAATATTTTGCTGAGACAATTCCCCTTCAACTGGCATCTCGTGCCTATAAGGGCACTCTGGACCTCTTGTACATTGGCCCCGAACATAAAAACTGCAAACATGCGCTCGGTTTCTCTTGTAGTATGGTGTGGTTCTCTGGAGCTTCAAGATAGTGTCATTTGCGCGCACCTTTCCATATGAAGATTCATAATCTATTCCAGCTCTAGCCTGCATATATCAAGTTTTAAACGGGAATGCATGGAGGAGAAAAGTTGACATGTAAGAGCTACAATCTACCGACCAAAGCACAACTCAAAGTTGCAAGTCAACTCAAAAACTAAAAACAGGAAGAGAACCATAATTTGCAAATAATGGCATCACCCAGACACTTAAACTCTTACTAATTGATGATTAGGTGTCAATATTACCAAAAAAAGTCGAATATATTACTCTGGTAGCTCAGATATTATAATGAACAACTGTGTAAAATAGAAAGATTACGTGATTGAAGAAAAATAGTACAAATGAAAGCTATACCCAACGCAACAACTGGTGTCCCTAATCACAAAAAAACCAACAGCAAAAGGCCGCCACATACTAACAGTGTTTATGTCATCAAAACTAAATTTTAACCAAGTCAACATCAAAACATGCAGTAGTAGATATAAACTGATCTCGATAGGCCTGAATTAGTGAAAAACAAAATATGAAACATACCCTGCGATCATGCTCCTCAGCAAAGTACTCTCTATTCACATCACTCTTTGGAATAGCATCATTGGAATTGATACTCAGAGCGGTATCTCGAACCTGAACGGGCAGCCCATATTCAAGATCCAAAAGGCAAACTTGACATACATTTTTCAGCTTACTGCAAGTTTGGCAAATCTCGGTCTTCTTATATCTTGCATCACGACCAGGCCTCCACCTAAACACTGTGAATGGCCGAGTGCAGATCTTGCACTCCTTATCATAATCAGCTTTTGTCTGCACCAAATTAAGTATGTTTTAAGGACGCAATCTTGCTGAAAACAATATTTGCACTTGCATTATTAGAACAATCATTCATAAGAGCCAGAAGTGAATCTGAAATAACATTCATCTTCAAAAGAAAAAAAAATCCTTACTAGATAAAATCAAATAAAAAGGAGAAAAGGGAAAGACATTATGAAAAGATTTCAAAACAAACACCCTCCGGATACAGCAAAACACAGAACAACAAAACAAGTCAACAATGGCCACAAATCCAAACCAAATAATGTTCTTAAAGATCTTTGCCATAAAAAGTTCAAACCCAAAATACTATAGAACCCAAAAGAAATTCCGAACAGCTGCGAACAAGTCATCTGCCTCAGAATCCTGCTTTGCACAATGAAGATTGTCCCTTACAAATTATTCTAGCAAAATTCTCCTTTTTCTGGAATTAATTACTTCGCAAATGAATTCATACACTTCTGTACTTTATTCTCTCAAATCCTATACCCTCAACAAATACTGCAAAAACAACTCCTCCAAATTTAAGTTGACACCGCCAGGAAGCCAGTTCTATCAATTTTCTTAAACATAGCTTCTATAAGTACAAAGTAGTTAATCCACAATCAAAACACTACAAGTGATTGAAACCATAAAATATAAAATTAACCACAAGGATTTGCAAATTACCATTCGAACATAAGGATTGTCACCAAGGCACGATTCACATATAATTGGGAAGTCAGAACGCTCCCACCCATCAGCTTCCGCGTCCCTCAGCAACCTATGTGCCATTTTATCCTGAACTTAAATTTTATTTTACCTGCAATAATAAAAAAGAAAATATAAGTAAAACAAGAAGAAACAAATAGATGCACAGAATACCAATTTCGATTCCGAACAAAAACCCTAAAATCCTAGGTCATGTTGTAACACGATGTACCTTGTAGTTGTTTGTCCACGCAAAACCGAGCTCCGCTAAGTGAGAGTTTTGAATAGTAAATAGCGTGGTGTAGATCTGAAAAGAGAGAGGAGCTGGTGGTTTACGGCCGCGGCGGAGGAGATGCGGCGGCGGAAGGGCGTAGAAATTTTAGAGAAAGAGCGAGACAAATATGAATCCCGCAAAGTGCCCAGAGAGGGCTATGGATAATACCGCGTTTGGTTTTTATATTATTGCCTGCAATAGAGTGCTTTTTTTTTTTTTTTTTTTTTTTTTTGATAAAGGGCTTTTATTTTCTAATTTCTCTTCGAGTAGTTGCTTTTTTTTAAAAAAAAAAAAAAGAAAACCTTATTTTTAAAATTTTAAAAAATAAATCATTAATATTTTTTCCAATATATAAAAATAGATAAAAGTTGTTGCCTTGAATTTATGGGTTTATAACCTAACTTTAATAAAATTATTAATTCAATCATCTCTTAAAACTTTAAATGCTCATTTATAATATCGATGCGTATTTAAAAATTTTATAACTTAATAATTTTTTTATTATTCTAAACTTCTAAAATTATTCTTGTAATTCACTCCTTTTGAAATCTTGCTAGGCTAAATGAAATTATAGTTTTTGACAGTAAAAACAGTAAAAGACGGCGCAATATGACCTTTATAACATTTCACACGTAGTGGGAAAAATGTTTAGTTTGTTGTTATTGTGTGCTAAAGACCCTCCGAACATATTCATTCTAGGGCCGCTTTTCGTACATAATCCGTATAAAAATGGATACTTATATATATTGATGTCTCTATAAATAGCATAACAAAAAAATTCTCATTCATTTCATAATCAAAGTGTCGTCCACAAATTATGTGATTTAAACATTTTTCGCAATTTTCAGTCTGAAAATGTTCATGTTTTGCTCATCAATTGGAATTACTTTTAAAAATAATCAAATAAATGCAATCATATTTTCAAAAACATATGTCTTGTTTTTCAAAAAGTGAAAAGTCGATACATATTTTTCAAAACACCGCGAGTATACTCATTCATACTCATCCCTTTCTTCTGTTAGGAAAAGTGTATGGTTTCTGTTTAGGAAATGGCTAGTGTTCGGATATAGATGGCTAGTCGAGGCCTGAATAAATTCAGTCTCCGCAAGATGAAAAACACCTCGTATACAAAGTGCTTACGGTTCGGCGCTCGTCTCCAAGATACAACGACTTTCTATTCCGGTTTAGCAGCACTTGCAAAAATTGGAACTTCGGCGAACAATAGAAGTGTCTGAACTTTCAAGCATTTTGTAGGATGGAAATGTCAAGATATTGATGATGCAAATGACCGATTATTATCTAATGAATTTTGTGTCTACTTTCAATCTGCAGGGGTCGATTTTTATAGGCCTTAGGTGCCTCGTATGGAAAGATCATGTCTTTTGGCTCGAAAAGACATGTTTACACTGAACAGACACATATGTTCATCACTTCGCATCGACGCACGACTTGGGGCACGACCCGTGCGTGGATGTGAACCAGACCGACTGACGCACGACCCGATGCACGGGCCGTGCGTTCGCCCGTGATCGGGTGCGAAACACTTCCCAGTTGAAAATTTCCGTTAATTAATTCAAAAATTAATTAATCAATTATTTTAAAGGTTATTGGTCCAAAGAGAATAAGGGCCTTGAAGTCCCACGACCCGGACCCAGGACGGGCCGAGCCGAGTCAAGCCGGCCGGCGGCGGCGGCGCGCGTGTGTGTTTTGAACCAAACCCACAAGCATGTAGGTCCTCACCCCTTTAAAAACTTGGGTGCCCCCAATGACCCAAACTCATAAGTCCAACTTGGGATATATTAAGTGTGCAAATTTTGCCTCTTTATCCTATGTGGGATGGAGCATTTCTCCTTCCCAACATTTTCTATTTTCCATACCATTTACTTTTATTAAGTGGCTAACTTCTAGCATTAATTTCTCATTCACCCAGAATTGGTTTTGAGAAATTCCAAATTAATTCTCATCTACTCTCTTAGTAGAATTTTTACATATAATTTAATTCTATTTTCACTAATGGAAACCACTTAATTATTTGGTCAAAATTGGGCTAACACCCATTTTACCAAAACAAGAATTCCAACAATCCCTCACATGAATGAAATTAATGCATGCAAGTATGCAGATTCACTTGAAAGTCTCGGCGAATCGTTATTGCATCAGGATAGGTAGCTTGTGGCTTTGAACCTTCCTTAGTAAAATTCTATTGGATTTACTAGTTGCTTAGTGACGCGATGTCTTGAACTACTCAGCCGTTTGTGGAAACCAAGACAACAGTACTTACACAATAACAACTCTAACACTTGTTGTTCTCACGTTGTGTCCATTTCGGCCTTGGACCATATCTTAGATTCATAAGTATTTATTTGAAGCGGCCATTACTTCTCACTTATATAGGTGATATCCTATTGAAGAGTATCCTGCCATACTCCACCTTTCGGTATAGGAATCATTAAAAGTCTTAAACTTAACCTCACCACATTCAACAGGTTTTTCATTCACTTGGATCCAAAGCAATGAACTCGGATTTCATGGTAGATCGAGTCTTAAACTTAACATCACCACGACACCACTCTTCCACCTATTGTGAAAATAAATCCACTTGTGGACTTGGAGTCTTTTGTGTCTGATATCCAATCGGCATCACAGTATCCTTCTAATACTGTTGGGTATCTCGTATAAAGTATTCCATAGTTCATGGTATACTTTAAATATCTAAGTACCCTTGTCACGACTTTTGAGTGATCCGTACTCGGGTTACTTATAACCTACTTAGTTTACTCACTGAATATGCAATGTCTGGACGTGTACAATTCGTTAAGTACATCGTTTGCGCTAATTACCTTGAATATTCCCGAGGTGGCGGTTCGCCTCTGTTCTTGGCCAAGTGTTGACTTAGATCTACAGGTGTCTTAGCCGGAGGACTATCAAAAGCATTAAACTTTCTAAGTATGCTTTCGACATAATGGGATTGTGGCAAGACAATTCCATCCGAAGTTCTAGAGATTTTAATACCTAATATAACATCAGATAATTTTATATCTTTCATGTCAAAGTTCTTCTTCAACATGTTCTTAGTCTTCATGATTAAATCATGACTACTACCCATAATCAACATATCATCTACATAAAAGCATACTATGACGTAATCATTTGTAGTACCTTTAATATAGACACACTTGTCACATTCGTTGATCTTGAAACCGTTTGACTTCATAGTCGAGTCAAACTTTCCATGACATTGCTTAGGTGCTTGTTTTAGTCCATAAAGTGACTTAAAAAGTTTACACACCTTTCGCTCTTGATCGGGTGCAATGTACCCCTCGGGTTGTTCCATATAAATCTCCTCTTTAAGTTCACCATTCAAGAAGGCAGTCTTAACGTCCATTTGATGTATCTCAAGGTTATGCAAAACTGCAATAGCAATGAGAACACTAATGGATGTAATCCTCGTGATAGGAGAATATGTATCGAAGAAGTCATATCCCTCATTTTGTCTAAACCTTTTAGCTACTAAATTGGCTTTATACTTGTCAATAGATCCATCTGTTTTATACTTCCTTTTAAGGATCCACTTGCATCCCAAAGATTTGCAACCCGGTGGAAGATCAACCAATTCCCAAGTGTGATTTTGCATGATGGAATCTATCTCATTATTAATAGCTTCTTTCCAGATAGGAGCTTCTGGACTAGACAATGCTTCTTGAATAGTTCTGGGTTCATTTTCTAACATATAAGTTAGAAAATCAGGACCAAAAGACTTAGCTACTTTTATCCTTTTACTGCATCTTGGTTCCTCTTCATCATTACTTTGAGGTAACCTTGCAGTTTCAGATGTTCGTTTACTCGAACTTTCTTCTTTATGTTCTTTGTTCGGAAAGATATTCTCGAAGAATACAACATTCCTTGATTCAATGATCATACCCTCATTAATATCAGGAATTGATGACTTGTGCGCTAAAAAGCGATATGCACTACTATTGTTAGCATATCCAATGAAAGCACAATCGATCGTCTTCGGACCAATTCTAACTTATTTCGGCTTAGGTACTTCGACTTTAGCCAAACACCCCCACACTTTGAGGTATTTATATGACGGTTTACGTCCCTTCCATAACTCATAGGGAGTTTCATTTTTACCTTTGTGTGGGATCTTATTAAGAATGTAATTTGAAAGTATGGTTTCCCCCCACAAGTTTTGGGGTAAACCAGAACTTAACAACATCGCATTCATCATCTCCTTAAGAGTACGATTTTTGCGTTCTAAAACTCCATTTGATTGAGGTGAGTAGGGAACAGTCGTTTGATGAATTATACCTGTTTCTGAGCAAAATTCTTCAAACGGAGCAACATACTCTCCGCCTCTATCACTTCAAATCATCTTAATTTTCAAATTAAGTTGATTTTCTATTTCATTCTTATAAGTTTTAAAAGCTACTAAAGCTTCATATTTGTTTTTCAAAAGATACACATAACAATATCTTGTGCAATTATCTATAAATGTTATGAAGTACTTTTCCCACCTCGAGTTTGCACAAGTTTTAAATCACACACATCTGTATGAATTAACTCGAGTGGTTTGGTACTTCTCGTTACCGAATGGAATGGTGCTTTGGCCAACTTTGCTTCAACACAAATTTCGCATTTGTCTTGTGAATTGATTTTAAACATAGGTATTAATTCCATATTCACTAACTTTTTAATTGTGTTAAAGTTTACGTATCCTAATCTATCATGCCATAAATTAGAACAATCCAACAAGTAAACAGAAGTAACATTTTTATTCTTCGCCTCTTGGTGGAAAACAGACATTACAGACATCTTAAACAGGCCCTTATCAAGGTAACCTTTACAAAGAAACTGACCATTCTTGGTCATTACAAACTTGTCAGACTCAAACACCAGTCTAAACCCGGCCTTACTAAGAAAAGGACCGGAAACCAAATTTTTGCGGATGTCTGGGACATGAATCACATCTACAAGCGTAAGCTCATTTCCAGAAGTCATCTTGAGCACCACCTTCCCAAGTCCAATGATGTTGGAAGTCAAAGAATTCCCCATGAAAAGCTTCCTTCCATTTATCGGAGTGTAGGAGGAGAACATCTCCTTGTCGGCACAAATGTGACGAGTAACCCCGATATCTATCCACCACTCCCTTGGATTATCCACCATATTGGCTTCAAACACAACGATGGTGAGATCGAGCTTCGACATGTCGATTGGAACCTACTTGTCCTCCGTCACATTGGCTTGTTGGTTGCCACCTTGATTGCCCTTTTTAGGGTGTCGACAATCCTTAGCCATGTGGTTCGGTTTGCCACAGTTGTAGCAATTCTCCTTGAACTTTTTGGCTTTTCCTTTTTCTTTTCCGAAGTGCTTGTGTTTATTACTAGTGCTTGATTCAGCAAGATTGGCCTTAGCCTCTATTCCAGACTTACTGGATTTCACCTCTGATTTTTGGTTGTCTTCTTCGATTCGAAGCCGAACAATCAGATCCTCAAGCCCCATCTCTTTTCGCTCGTGCTTGAGGTAATTTTTGAAATCCTTCCACAATGGCGGTAATTTCTCGATTATTGTAGCCACTTGAAAGGATTCATTCAAAATCATCCCCTCAGACACTAAGTCATGAAGTATGATTTGAATCTCCTGAACTTAGCTGATCACCGTCTTGGTGTCAACCATCTTGTACTCCAGAAATTTGCCGACAACAAATTTCTTTGTGCCAGCATCTTCCGTCTTGTACTTCTTCTCCAAAGAATCTCATAATTCCTTGGACGTTTTAAACGTGCTATAAACGTTATAAAGGGTGTTGTCTAGCCCGTTCAAAACATAGTTGTGACATAGAAAATCGTTGTTATGCCAAGCATCCACAACGGTTCTCCAGTTGTTGTCGACTTCTTCACCGCCAACGGTAGGGGGGTCATTCTTTAGAAAACGAGACAGTCCCAGGTGGTAAGATAGAATAATATCTTCTGTTGCCAATGTTTGAAGTCGGCGCCGGAGAACTTGGGCGACTTTTCGCCGTGAGCGGGAGCATCAACCATTGGTGTGAACGAGATTGATGTTGATGCCATCGTCTTCAACAGAAACGAACGGAAATTAATTTTTTCATCTTGCGATCGTTAGGAAAAGTGTATGATTTCTGTTTAGGAAATGGCTAGTGTTTGGATATAGATGGCTAGTCGGGGCCTGAATAAATTCAGTCTCCGCAAGACAAAAAACGCCCCGTATACAAAGTGCTTACGTTTCCGGCGCTTGTCTCTAAGATACAACGACTTTCTATTCTGTTTTAGCAGCACTTGCAAAAACCGGAACTTCGGCGAACAATAGAAGTGTTTGAACTTTCAAGCTTTTTGAAGGAGGGAAATGTTAAGATGCTGATGATGCAAATGACCGATTATCATTTAATGAATTTCGTGTCTACTTTCAATCTGCAGGGGTCGATTTTTATAGGCCTTAGGTGCCTCGTATGGAACGATCATGTCTTTTGGCTCAAAAAAACATGTTTACACTGAACAGACGCATAATTCATCACTTCGCATTGACGCACGACCCGTGCGCTTGCCCGTGCGTGGATGCGAACCAAAATGGCAAAGGTACGGCCTGACGCACGACCCGACGCACGGACCGTGTGTGGATGCGAACCAGACCGACTGACGCACATGTCGTGCATCCACCCGTGCTCGAGTGCGAAACACTTCCCAGTTGAAAAATTCCGTTAATTAATTAATCAATTATTTTAAAGGTTTTTGGTCCAAAAAGAATAAGGGCCTTGAAGCCCAAGCCCATGGGCCGGGCTTGGGCAGAGCCGGCCGACGGCGGCGGCGCGCGCGCGCGTGCTTAAACCAAACCCACAAGCTTATATGTCCTCACCCCTTTAAAAACTTGGGTGTCCCCAAGGGCCCAAACCCATAAGTCCAACTTGGGATATATTAAGTGTGCAAACATTGCCTCTTTATCCTATGTGGGATGGAGCATTTCTCCTTCCCCACATTTTCTATTTTTCATAACATTTACTTGTATTAAGTGGCTAACTTCTAGCATTAATTTCTCATTCACTCGGAATTAGTTTTGAGAAATTCCAAATGTTATTCTCATCTACTCTCTTAGTAGAATTTTTACAAATAATTTAATTCTATTTTTCACTAATGGAAACTACTTAATTATTTGGTCAAAATTGGGTCAACACCCATTTTATCAAAATAAGAATTCCAACATCTTCATCATATCATCGTACAATCAATAGCCGAGTTAGGACACGGTAATGGGGTTGGCCGAATAAAAAACCTAAGAAAAACCATACATATTACAACTAAAGATTTTTTTTTAAATCTCACTACTTAAAAAAAAAAAAAGGAGGAGGGCAAGTTGGCCCCCTGGATGCGACAATGAGTGCATTGCCATTGAAACCCGTCAAAAAGAATAATGTAAATCCATCAAGCAAAAACCCATACACTATCATTTTCCTCCAAGATTTTGCTAGCCTCTGCCATTCTCCCCATTTTACAAAGCCCACCAAGAACTCCCAAGGCTTGGCCAATGGCATTGAGGTTGCAATTGCATCTCGAGGTCATGGGTTCAAACCTTGACTATCGCGGAGTGAGGGTTGGAGTTTGCCCCTCCTTCACCAGAAACTAGGACCATCTTTGGGAAGGACGAATGTCCCATAATTCAAAGGAAGTGTAGAGTCTGTACCCCCGGCTAGTGTGGGAATACTCTGGGCCGTAAAAAAAAGAAAAAAACAAAGATCACCAAGCAATATGTTATACGTCACAACTCACAATATTTGGCTCAACATTATCATTTTTCATCTTTTCTCTAAAATTAAAAGCCCCCTCTAAGCAGAGGTGTCCATGGGCCGTCAAGGCGGCGTTGCCGCACAGGACCCCTCCTCCGGCGACGCCCCCAAAATATGTCATTTCTTGCATCCTTGTCATGCGTTCATCGACAAAAAACCCATCCAAGGAAATAATGTGAATGCATTTTAAATACTTTTTTTTTCTAATAAATTTGGGAAAATAACAAAATAAGTGTCACCGAAATAAATGAACACTGTCGATCTGTAACACAATTGTTGAGGTCCACTACTAATACAGGCTTCTTCAGCACATGGAAATGTTGGCTTTGAAAAAGTAGCGCAAAGTACAAAAACACCCCTTTCCATTTGCCATTCAAGGGACATATTTCATAGGGGTGACAATACGTGTCGTATTCATATTCATGAGTCATATATAAAATTTGTTTAAGATTTCTCAATCATAATCCGACCTATTTAATTATTTGTGTTAGATTTTTTAATCATAACTCGATCTATTTATTATTGGTGTTTTTTGGGGTCTACCCAAAATGATCAATATATTTTAATAATTTAAACAATTCATCTATTTATATGTATTATATTATATTATATGGATTGTATGAGTTAACACTAGTCCGAAAATAATATTTATACACATTTGCTTTTCTCTTTCTTTCTAAATTCAATTATTATACTAACAATTATTCAATCAATCAAAAATATTGTGAAAAACAACATAATCACCACATAATCGGATCAAACGAGTTGATCATGTCATTTCAAGTTAACTCTAACCCCAATGTGTTATTATTTGTGTTATTCGAACCGATTCGATTCCGACCCTAGCCCCTAAGACTCAATTCTAATATGCTTATAACATGTCAAGTTCGTATATTCGATTCATACTAAAAATTGTCACCAAGCCTTGTTTATTTATATTTCTAAGTGCATATTCCTATTTTTCAACTACTCATAAAAATGGAATCATGTTTGTTTATAAAGTTTTCAATAGAAATCAATTATTTTTAATTTTCATTTTTCATATAATACATCTCAAACATATAATTTCAATTTTCAACTCTATACACTAATCTAAAACACTTATTAATCACTATTCTTATCTTTCATCCAGTTATAAATGTGACTCACCATCAACTATATCTACTTAAAAATATTATTATTTTTAAATTATATCTAAATCTTACAAATATAATATTACATATTCAAATTAAAATATTAAAAGTGGACCCATAACTATCAATTTTTCAAATTATTATATTCATAAAATACTACTTTTAAACTACTCAATCAAACATCACAAAAACTTGTGTGACAGTCTCACGGATATAATCCATGATACAAATCCTATATTTAAATAGAATTTTGACTCAATCCCATGCCATGAAAATAATCCATATTTTTGTATTTGTTTAGAATCCACCTCATGAACTTAGTTCCATGAGACGATTGATGGCTCAAAAGCTACCTTTAAAACCGTAGGCAAGTGCACCTATCGTTTATAGTAAAAAGCGAGTATCGAGTGTCATTCCCACGAGGACTATGATTACTAGTAATTACCGTCTTTTTATTATCTAGCCTACAAATTCGTCAAATAGTTTGTTGCAAAATAAAATAAAACAAAAGCAAATAAAAGTGGAAGAGGCAACTAAGAACACGAAAGATATCGGATACACTCGGATTGGAAGATGTTGGATATAAATGTGCTTGAATGTGAATCCTCAGAACGTCTTTGTGATTTTACCAAAATAAATACAACCATAACCCTTAAGTTTTAACCATCCCTTAACATATTTTCATGCTTCATGGACCGTAGGCATTCCTAAATTAAGTTAAACCTTTCTCAAGGCGAAAAACTCCTAACCTCAAGTTGATTAATCGAAATCTCTTTCTAGTTAAAACCCCAAGATTGCATTAACGATTTGTGAATTCCCATATTAGGTTTGACCCTAATCAGGAAGATTTATGTCGCCCCTATATCTAGGATTGCATGCAACTCCTTTCACTTATATGGTTCTATTTCACCATGAATCTCTCGATTTCTAGGTGAAAAATAAACTTCAAATCAATATTGCGCATATACCAATTCGAATAAACAAGCATAACATAAGTGACTCGCATAAAAACATAAGAAAATATATTAAAACATTCAAACCAATGATCACAAATAAGTTCTAGGGTTCATCACATTCAAACACTAGCGATTTAACTCATGATGGATTTGAGAATGAAAACAACAATTAAACAAGAAGTTTCTTTCGAAATCAACATGAATATTTGAAGTTAAAACTTCCAAAACCAACATAAGACTCCCTGTTGGAAGTATGATGATGAAGTGGTGGAGTTCATCTTCTTCTCCGAGCGATCTTCAATCCTTGTGCCTTAGCGCCTCTCCATGGTGATCCAAACCTTCTAACTCTCTTCCTCACTACAATATGTGTTTCTCCTCTCCAAAATATGAACTTTCATTCCTAAAATCTGATTTCCTTGTATACCAATGAATGAATATTACATGCATTCCTTTTTTCCAACTCAAACTCTTGGCTTTTATAAGCACCATCTTGTGAAATACCATATTAACAAATGCCCCATTTCCATGCTTGTTGGTTGAATCATTGTGTGCACATTCATGGTTGAGTTGGTTGAATCATTGTATACACATGATGATTGAGGGAATATGGGGACATGTTGTGCAAAAAAATGGGTGTTAAAGGTGTATAAAAGTGGTCAAAAGGCTTGGTAGGTGAGTTTTCCATAATTTTCACATGGAAAAGTTGGGTCCGGACACGCTCAGTCGCCGACACGGCCAGGCCGTCTTGTTTAATTGTTCGTGCACTCAGCCGACATGGCCGTGCTTCCCAACACGGCCAAAGCCGTGTTCCAGACACGGCCAGTGTTGGGAACACGGCCAGTAGCCGTGTTGAGGGTTTTGTGCAAAAATTTCGAGTTTTTGGCTCCGCGAACACGGCCGTGTTGCCCGACACCCCGCCCGTGTTGGACCAAAAGGCCCCGAAATGACGCGTTTGGCTTGGAATTTCGAGCGTTTTGCATCCTTAAACTCCGGTATGTTTTGACATGAATCAATCGTCCAAAATTCACCGAAATTGGCCCGAATGGTCAATCTACATCAATAAAATCACCCCGGAGTAATATGAACTATGTACAATCAAAAATTTACAAAACTAACAATAAAACAACTCGAATACTACTCAAATATACACATAAAACATGCATAAAAAGACCCTTATCAACGATCTCACATGGCCATAAGACCTCATAAAATATAATCTTATTTCAAAACCTACACAATTCCATTTTTCACAACCAAAAAATTCTCAAAACTCATTTCTCAACACTAGAAATGGACAATGAAAAGATACTTTAATATTGGATAGTGGATACTCTATAGCTGTCAAACAGGTTGGCCGGGCCAATCCATTGCCGGCTCGACAGACCAAGTGGAAAAATTGACTCAAATTGAGCCGACGAAATAGTGATCGACTCGCTACTTTGGAGCCTAACCCAACTCAATCCATGAAATTACACAATAAAAGTAGGGCCGGTCAAGCCGGACACATTTTGACGGCTCTACTCCATTCTCAATTCTCAAAAGACTGAAGCGCAATCGGTCCCACGAGAATTCCATATATGAGCCATACCTATACGACCAAGCAAGCATAGCCGCCTGGATTTCCACGGGCATTGCGCGTCCATAAATGTTCCTGAATGAATTTCAATATCTCCTTCATTCAAGAAATCAAAAATTACACAGATCCCATTTCGAATAAAAGCTTTTTACAACAGAAAAAAACGATTTTTTTTTTTAACCAATCTAACAATGTCTCTTTCTCTCTGCTTCACCCCATTATTGTACCATCCAAAACCAAGAATCCCACTCTACAAATCCATTAAAATCTCTGCCAGGCCAAAGCTTACACATTCAAGATTTACAAGTAGCGCAAATTGTGGTGTTAATGAGAATTTTGAAAACTTAGCGGCGGTTGTACCTTGTGATAAGAAGCCCAGATGGGAAAATTGGTTGTCCACTGCTGCTAGTTTGTACCCTCTTTATGTAACTGTTGGAGGGGTGGTGGCTTTTTTCAGACCCTCCACTTTTTCATGGTTTGTGAATTTGGGCCCAACTTCTTATAGCTTGACTCTTGGGTTTATTATGCTGGCTATGGGGATTACATTGGAGCTCAAAGAGTTGATCAGTCTGTTCAGGCAAAGGCCTCTTTCTGTGAGTTTATTTTTTTTTTATCTTGAATCTTGAAAAAATGTGTTTGTGGTGTATGACTTGAAGTTATCATAGAAAAATGGAGATAAAATGTGATGTATCTATGCTATGACACTATTGATTTAGAATTTGATGGCTTGTGATTTTTTTCTGAATTTAGTATGTTCCTATTTCAAGAAATGCCTATTGGTTTATGACTTGAGTTTACTCAGAGGATTTTGGAGTTCTCAAGTAGTAGTGTTAAATGGAAGTGAATGTTCTTTTTAATAAGTTGGGAGTATAGGTTCGAGGGGAGGGGTTAAATTTCAAAGAAACTGAATGATACCGGGTTCGAACTATGGCCGACACCCTTACAAAGGGTGAGCGATATCACTTGAGCTACAAGCTCGTGGTCACTTGAGCTTCCAAAAAAAATAAAAATGGAAGTGAATATTCTATTTTCAGACTTTTGGTTTCTTACTATGCTTGCTAGATTGCTATTTCTCAATATCTTGTCACTAGTTTCAGTTTAAGTTACAAGCTACCTATGGTTGTTTCAAGGATTCTTGTGCAACAAAATTTAGGGAATTGCAGCTAATGCTGTTTCTGACATTGTTTTCGGAAAGTTGGAAGCAGTTAGTTTTTTTTTTCTCTGTCATTTTCCTTCTTAATTTGGAACTATTCATCTTGGAATCGTTAGGAGCTGTTGACTGTTGTAAGTTTAAAAAGAACAACAAAACATCGGTGTGCTGTCAATTTTTCTAAAAACTTGGCATTTGCTTACGAAGATTCATCAGCGCATTTTGCGTTGATCTCATTAGAGGAAAAATTATATAACTGTTGATTAGAATAAAATCCATGCACTTTTGAGAAGCACGGGAAAGTTCTATAAGGAAAAACGTGACGAGATTTTTAATTTTACTTGTATCAGATTCTTTACGGCTGTGCTGCTCAATACACCATTATGCCGGCTTTTGGATTGATAGTTAGCAAGTTGTTGGGGCTCTCTCCTTCACTTTCAGTAGGTTTGATATTGCTGTCTTGTTGCCCGGGAGGGACAGCATCCAACGTGGTAAGAGCAATCACTTATAGTTCTTTGCCGTAATTCTGTGTTGTCTCTCTTATTAGAGTATTATCAAAAGGGCGGGAGGGTCACTATATGACCTCATGTACTTGCTCACTTTTCTTTAGTTTTTTCATCATTATGGATGGATGCAATATCGAAGCCGTGAGGGTCAGAAAATTATTATAGGGAAAATTACAACCCCCCTCCCCCCCGAGGTTTAGGCTAATTACCAAAATTCTTTGAAAATTACAAAAAACCCCTTCAGGTTTGATTCCACCTTACATTTTTCCTTTCATAAGCAAAAATATTTCAAAAAAAACCCTGACATTTATAAAAATATTACAGTTACCTCCTTAAATTTAAGACAAAATGAAACTTGAAGAGGTTTTTTGTAATTTTGAAACATATGTGGGTTTTTGTGTAATTAGCCCAAACCTCAGGGGTGTTTTTGTAATTATCCCATGATTATATTAGAAACCTGCCACTTGATAAATGATAAGTTGAAATGCATATAGTTGCCTATTTTACCGAAATAGCAAGATAACAGGTAAGCAAATAACAGTGCCTATGTTTCCTTTATAATTACAGCACCTTTGCACTTAGGCCGCTTGAGATGCATTTGAACTCACATATGTCGTCTGTTTAGGTAAAACCTTGCAGCATAAGCTAAATGTTTCAGCCAACAAATGAGTTATGCTAGCTGAATATGTTTTAGTTATTAATTTGGTGTGCGTTTGTGGAATAAAGCATTGGTGATATAAGCAAATGATTTAATTACATTGGAGTTCAAAAGATGACGCTTCTGGCTTCCTGCTGATGGTGATTTCTTAATTACTGATTCAAGCCGAACAAATTAACAAAAAAGAAAAATTGTATATTGGTGCTGAGAGATTGTTGATAAGAACAAAATAAATGCTTAATTGATATCAAAAGTGCAGAAGTTAAGCAAACAAAAGCTGAAGCATTTAGCAGAGCAATCAGAGAATCCGGCTTACACCTTTCAACTGTTAGTGTTTCAGTTAACATCAACGAACCGGGATTAATTATTGTTATCCATGTCTCTATTCAATCATGGGACTCTTCTATTGATTCCCCAATTGTTTTCATGATTAACCTTCCACAACTATGGTCTTATTTGCCTGATGATTTCTCATAGTTAAATTTGCAGGATTGATTCCTGTTAGTTCTTTAATAAAGCAGTAAGGGATAATTACAAAAACTACCCCTGAGGTTTGGGTTAACTACAAAAAAACCAGAGATATTTGGAAATTACAAAAATACATTTGATGTTTGAGTTTCTGTTAAATGTAAGGGGGTAACTGCAATATTTTTACAAATATAAGGGAGGCGTTTGAAATGTTTTTGCTTGTGAATGGGGTAAAGTGTAATACATTGTAAAAACCCGCGGCTTTTTTTCTTCGTAATTTTCAAAAACCCCGTGTTTCTTTTTGTAATTAACCCAAACCTCAGTGGTAGTTTTTGTAATTATCCCAAGCAGTAATGAAACATATGCACAAGTGGGTATTATCTTCAATGCATACCTAGTTTTTTTCATTTGCTAGCGATCATTATTCACAAGACTTCCATTTCATGCCCTTTTCTGAAAATAGTGTTACAGGTAACCTTAATTGCTCAAGGAGACGTTCCGTTGTCGATTGTAATGACAGTATGTACCACCCTTGGAGCAGTGATTCTTACACCTCTATTGTGTAAGATTCTTGCAGGAACTTATGTTCCTGTCAACGCCGTTAATCTCTCCGTTAGCACTTTGCAGGTAAATTCAGCAAATATATTCCGATTTCTCAATTTTCTTCCCGCTTAATTAGTTTTAATGGTTTTTTTAACCTTTCTGTGTAGGTGGTAGTTGCTCCAATTCTGCTAGGTTCTTATCTGCAGACCACATTTCCTGAAACTGTGAAACTACTGACTCCTTTTGCTCCGCTGCTAGCCGTTTTATCTTCGTCACTGCTTGCTTGCAGGTCCTAATTTTGCCATTGATTTTTGGGATAATTACAAAAAGCCCCTGAGGTTTGGGATAATTACAAAAAAACCCGGAGATATTTCAAAATTACAAAAAAAACCTTAGTAATTCTGTATTAAGTTTTAGGGGTAACTGTAAATTTTTTATAAATGTCAGGGTGGTTTTTGAAGGGGAAAATGTCTGGGTGTTTCTGTAATTAGCCCGAACCTGGGGGGGCTTTTGTAATTATCCCTTTTAATTTAAAAACTAGGGATAATTACAAACTGTACCTTTATCTCAGTGTGTTCTCAGAAAATGTTGTTCGTCTGAAGTCTTCGGTCTTTGGTGCATCATTATCATCTGATCTATCTCCAATTCATCGTGCTCAAGCAATGCTTTCCGGAGAGTTGGGTGTTGTAGTACTTTCGGTCCTATTGCTACACTTTGCAGGTTTCTTTGTGGGGTAAGATTTTCCATTCTCTTTCGCTGCTCGCTGTCCCTATGTGAACTTACTTTTCTAATCGAATCACTAGTCTCAAGTAATTGGGTTGTGCGATTAATGTGTGATTGTACTTTCTATCACGCGCTAATATGAAGATCCAGTTTGTGTTGCAACGATTGTGATAGGTCTGTTATCAGTGAGATATTACAAAATTAATACTAAATACAATAATAGTATATGTTAGGCTTAATTGCAAAATTGGTCCCGCTACTGTGGGGAGCTAGCAATTTTGGTCCAGTAAATATCTTAGGTAGCAATTGTAGTCCCGTAATTTTATTTTTCAGCTTCTTGAGCCTTCATGTCCCTTTGGCGCACTCTATGGGAGTGTTTGCAATCACCAAAAAAGTGTTTTTCAGTTTTTGGCGTAAAAAAATCACTTGTTAGTATTTGTAAATGCCAACTTCTGATTCTGATTCTGCTTCATTTAATCAGAATCTAAAAGTAGGGAGATAGGTGTTTTAGACTGCGATTGGATGTACTTTCATTCATCCATTTTCATTTTTAAAGTGAATAGTGGTGAAAAGTTGTTTTTCAAAAGTAGCGATTTTTTTAGTTGTGATTGGATGTAAGATGAAAATGTTATGATGATAGTTGATTTGATGATTTTTTTAGTAAAATAGTGATTTGATGTGATTGATGATTTGAAATTAAGAGAGTGTAAATAGTGTTTTGTGATGTAATTGTGTAATGATGATAGTTGATAACGATGTTCTTTTAGTAAAATAAGAAATTGATTGATGATTGGAAAAATCAGAATGAGTGAATAGTGTATTTTTTGAATTTTTTTTTACAACCAATCACATTTTGGGTCAAAAATATTTTTCGAGAGAAAATTTTGTGAATTTTTTTCACATCCAATCACAACCTTAGAGTTCTGATTTTGCTTTTGGTTTGCCTTTTACAAACAAATAAGCACTTTTACAACTTTTTCACTGATTACTTTTAACGTCTGATTCTCAAAATTTGATTCTATTTGCAAGCACTACCACCTTCTAACATCTGATTCTCAAATCTATTTGCAAGCACTATCACCTTCTAACGTCTAATTCTCAAAATTTGATTCTATTTGCAAGCACTACTAGCTTCTGATTCTCAACTACTTTTACTCGTGCTATTTTAAATCACTTCTTCTAAAAGCAAAATTTTTTGCAAACACTCCTTGTATACAACACCAAATTCTTTGGTTTCCTGTTTTGTTTTTCAATACAATAGTTTTCCCTGGGGCTCGCTATATATCACTGTATACCTCGAGTCCTTTTAAAAACAAGCTGAAGCGTCAGAACTGCATCTTCCGGCAAATAACATGACTAAATTCAACAGATTGCTTTATGGGTTTGATAAAAGAAGTTGATTATATTACAGTCGAGGCGTGATATGTGCTTGTCATCCCCATTGGCTTGCCCTTTCGTCTCTAGTCTTGTTATGATCTTGTGTTAATTCTTTTTTGCTTGATGATTTCATTCCCATGCAAAGAGTTCCATTTGGCGAAAAGAGTGTTGTTGTGCTCGCGTTTTCGTACCCGATTTACTTTTTTTATCGAAGTACATAAATTAATTTTGAGTTTCCCATACAGGTATCTATCTGCAGCTTTCGGTGGATTCAAGGAGCAACAACGGCGTGCAATATCAATTGAAGTAAGAATCCTTCTAATGCCCCATCTCTATATTCAGCAAAATCTTAAGATTTCATATGAAAGTTGGCCTGAAATCAAAATTTTCAGATATGCATAAAATTAAGGGTAAAATACAAAAACTACCCCTTAGGTTTAGCCTAATTACAATAAAGTCCCTGCTACTTTCAAAATTAAAAATACTCTTCAGATTTGTATTTACTTAACAAATACCCTCTTGAGTGTGTAATTTGTAAAATGGAAACAAATCTCAAGGGGGATATTTGTAATTCTGAAAGATAGCTGGGTTGTTTTTATTTGTAATTCTGAAAGATAGCTGGGTTGTTTTTATTTGTAATTCTGAAAGATAGCTGGGTTGTTTTTGTAACAACCCAAAATCTCAGGGGTACTTTTCGTAATTAACCCTAAAGTTAATTTCATACTCTTTTTTGGCTTGAAAGTAGTTTCAAAGGTGTTGTAAAGCCCTTGAAGTTTGTTGATTTTTCGTTGTGAATTATATGATATGAGTTATACTAAAACTCCACAATATAGTTACTCGTTCCTCATTTCCGATAGGTCGGCATGCAAAATTCGTCGTTAGGAGTGGTTTTAGCATCCTCTCATTTCAGCTCACCCATGGTTGCATTACCTTCGGCTATATCAGCAGTGATTATGAATATCATGGGCAGCAGTCTCAGTTTCTTTTGGAGGTATATCGACCCTTCTGAGCCGAAGGATGGTCGTAAAACTGTTGAAGATTGACTGCAGTCGAATACTTTACTCTTAACGAATATGGTACGTCTGTATGTTCAACTAATTCTTCATAGAAAAAAGCAGTTTGATTCGAGTGTTAATTTGTCACAATTAATTGAAAACAATGTATGAATCGGCTCTGGAGAAGCAGTTGGACTTTGGTCTTATTGACAGAAAAGTGAATTCTCACAAAAGAAAAATTACCAGGTTTTTAATATCAATTCAACCACCTAAATTATCAATTCCGTATATATTGATGAAGGCAACATACACGCACACACGTGTGTGTGTAGGGATGTCAACGGGGCGGGGGCGGGGGAGCGATCCCCATCCCCGTCCCCGCGGTCGCGGGGAATCTCCGTCCCTGTCCCCGCGAGACAAACGGGGAAAATTTTTCCCCCATCCCCGTCCCCGCGGGGATTCCCCGCTCCCCGTCTAACTTTTTTTTTTTGCAAAAACTTAATTTTTTTAATAAAAATAACCATTTTTAATATTAATAAATTATATAAAAAAACTAATAAACCATTAATTAATAAAATAAATTAAATATTTTGTCATTTTTCATATTTAATTTGGATATATTTATAATATAATATATATTATAAATATTATAGTATATATTTAATATGCGGTTCCCCACGGGAACAGGGGCGGGAGTATGATCCCCGTCCCATATGGGAGAAATTTCCCCGTCCCGCCCACTGGGGAAAATTTCGGGAATCCCCCCTTCGGGGTGGATCCCATGAGGAACAGGGATTCCCGCCCCACTGCCATCTCTATGTGTGTGTGTGTCTGTATAATTGCATGTACTAGGTAGAGCTGGCAATGGGCCGGGCCGCGCTGGCCCAGCCCAAGCCCGTCGGGGTTTTGAAAATTTTGGGCCGGATCGATTTTGGCCGGGCCACGAAAATGCATGGCCCATCCCAACCCATGTATATATTTTGTACACTAAAAGCGTCGGGCCGGGCCAAAAGTTGGGCTAACCTCGACCCATGGGTCATTTGGGCCGGGCCAAGAAGCCCGAACATTTTCGGTCCTAAAATATTGCGGCCGATCCAAAGACAAACCCGGCCGACGTCGGCGCCTAGTGGCCGAGTTGGATTTTGCCAGCTCACTACCAGGTAGCAAGTAGCGGAGAAGAGGGCATAAGCTGCGATTGGATGAGCTTTCATTCCATCCATTTTCATTTTTAAAGTGAATGGTGGTGAAAAGTTAGTTTAAAAAGTCGTGAATTTTTTTGAGTGTGATTGGATGTAAGATGAAAATGTTATAATGATAGGTGATGTGATAATTTTTTAGTAAAATAGTGATTGATGACTTGAAAATTAAGAGAACTTGAATAGTAATTTGTGATATAATTGTATAATGATGATAGTTGATAGTGATGTTTTTTTAGTAAAATAATAATTTGATGCGATTATTGATTGAAAATGAGAATGAGTAAATAATGTATTTTTTCTTGTTCTCTTTTCGCAATCAATCACATTTTTAAGTCAAAAATATTTTGAGGAAATATTTTGTAAAAAAATTTAACAACCAATCACAACCATATTGTCCCCAATTTTTCATTTTTCCTAATTTCATTAAGAATTAAAAATAAATAAAGAGTTATTGTTGATATATTGATCTCTCTCAGGTCGTCAAATGTTCGGGAGTTCCTTCAACCAATCCTTTTAATTTGCTGCTTCTTATTGCTAGATACCCCATGCATATATGATTTATCTTATATGTTTTATTTTTTTAGTTTTAATTTGACTCACCTCACTTTTGTGTGCTGGCTCCGCCATTGCATACAACCCCTAAAAACATGTCAATTGGACAACATTTTGATGGAAGTTAGACAATCACTAAATGCAGGGGCAGTCCTGGAATGGATAACGTGGTGCCGCTGCATAGAGACCCCGCCATCAATGACCCCAGAGTTCTATATATATATATATATATATATATATATATATATATGATCAAATGAGACCAAACCCTTTAGGTAAGAACATGAGACCACATCTAGACCATTTGATTTAATAATCAATGGTCCATATTTTACTCTCCATTTTGAGCATGGGCGGTTGAGGATAAGAGTAGAAAAGTAATTTTGTGCTTTAAGATAAGGGATATATTTGTAACTACTCACTTTTGAATTTTGGTAGGTCAAAACTGTATCTAATCCCGCGATTTTCTCTTTCTTCATCTTTCAAAAAATCCAAAATTGAAACTGCTCCAACGTCTCCATCTCCCTCTGTGAAAAATTCGAAAAGCTGAAATTGCATCCTCTATCTTCCTCTTTCAAAAAATCGACTTACTGAGACTGCTTCTACTTCTCTCTCTTTCAAAAAATTGATATATGAAGCTTCTAGGGCTCAAACATCTCAGAATTTGGCGTCTACTCGTTGATACGGTCCGTGAGTCTCTTAATTTCAGTGTAAGTTTTTTTGATCGATTTTAGTGTTTCTTACTGATAGGGTTCTATTTTTGTGTTTCCGTTCTATTGAATTTTAAGTTATACACATATATTGGATTCGTTCTTGCTGATAGGTTTGATGAATGATTTTTCTTGTGATTTGATTTGTTGTTCTTATGCTGTGTGCTTATAGTTTATATTTGTTTCGACTTCTCAATTTCGATTTATCATGTTCGATTTTCGCATCTTGTGCACTGTGTTGTTTGTTGTGTAATAATGTATATATAGTTACGTAATTATGCATATTTAGTTATGTAATTTTGTATTTGTAGCTTTTGTGATAATGAACTTTTATGTATTTAATAATGTATGCTCAGTTGTATGGTATTGTATATTTAGTTGTATAATTATGTATGTTTTGTTATGTAATAATATATATTTAGTTATAGAACACTTTATATTTTTACTTGTGCGAGCATGTATACATGTTATGGAATTATGTATATTTAGTTATAGAATAATGTATATTTAGTTTTATGATAATGAATAGTGTTTTTTTTATAATGTACAGTTAGTTTCGTGACAATGTTATGAAATTATGTATATTTAGCTATAGTTTTGTGAAAATATATATTTAGTTGTATTTTTTTTTTGTATAATAATTGGTTCTATGTTTTTTTGTAGCTTTGTTTTATCAACTAAATGGCCAAAAACAAAGGAAAAAGGGTCGCGGAGAGTTAAATTTCGAAATTTTTCCGACGACCAGCTCGCTCTTTTTTCAACCAAGGTTGCCAGGGTATGATCACACCAAACTAAGTTCCTAACATTACCAACATCTTTGAGGCTTTTTAGTAAATGTGGATTCACATATCCACTAGTAATATTCCCAATAAGAAGGTAATCGACCAGTATCAAGAAGAGCCTTCTAAACCATTCTCCACCATCCACGAAGCTTCGCATTTTAGTAGCCACATGTTTCGCTGAGAATGCTCCAAAAAAAAAAAAAGAGGGGGATATATTACCATAAAAAACAGCAACGGGACATTAAATTCCGGATTTTTTTTTCGGGCGACCAACCCACTCTTTTTTCAACCAAGGTTGTCAGGGTATGATCACACCAAGCTAGGTTCCTAACATTGCCAATATCTTCGAGGCTTTTCAGTAAATGTGGATTCACATATCCACTAGTAATATTCCCAATAAGAAGGTAATCGACCAGTATCAAGAGAGCCTTCTAAACCATTCTCCACCAATCACCATCCACGAAGCTCTGTATTTTAGTAGCCACCTGCTTCGCTGTTATCTTGAAATCCTCCCTCTCAAACATTGTTGATCCATTGTACAAGTCACAAATCTCCGATTTTGTTTTCTTCACAACTACCTCCTGGCCATTAGGGAACCTCAATACCCTCTGGACATCAGCCGGTTCAATGCGAATACGTCTAAAACTGTTCAATAACAACTCCTAGCTAGCTGGGTTAAAATTTTCGACTAACCAAAACGTTAGTTGGGATGGGAAGTCAACAATTGGAGCGAAAGCAAATTTCTAAATTTCATATCAACAATCGCAGCGGTTTGTGCATGGGAAAGATCAACCAGCGCGTTTACCAACACCTTGGGATTTGATCTAGTGGATAATGTAGGGTATGAATACTTTGCCCTCTTCCCCCGCCCGTCTTCAGCCCCACTCTCCACGACCCTTTTTCCCTTGTTTTTGGCCATTTAGCTAATAAAACAAACTTACAGAAAAATATAGAACCAATTATTATACAAAAAAATACAACTAACTCTATATTTTTCACAAAACTAAAAATATATTACCATATAGCTAAATATACATAATTCCATAACATTATCACGAAACTAACTGTACATTATAAAAAAACCAACTACTCATTACCACAAAACTAAATATACATTATTCTATAGCTAAATATATATAATTTTATAATATATACATGCTCGCACAAGTAAAAATATAAAGTGTTCTATAAGTGAATATACATTATTACATAACTAAACATACATAATTATACAACTAAATATACAATATCATACAACTGAGCATACATTATTAAGTACATAAAAGTTCATTATCACAAAAGCTACAAATACAAAATTACATAACTAAATATACATAATTACGTAACTATATATACATTATTACACAACTAACAACATAGTGCACAAGATGCGAAAATCGAAACTGAAAAGTCGAAACAAATATAAACTATAAGCACACAACATAAGAACAACAAATCACAAGAAAAAACCATTCATCAAACCTATTAGCAAGAACGAATCAAATATATGTGTATAACCTAAAATTCAATGGAATAAAAACACTAAAATCGAACATAAAAACGCAAAAATAGAACCCTATTAGCAAGAAACACTAAAATCGATCAGAAAAACTTACATTGAAATTCAGAGATGCACGGACCGTATCAACGAGTAGACGCCAAAATTCTGGGATGTTTGAGCCCTTGAAGCTTCAGATATCGACTTTTTGAAAAAGAGAGATAGTAGAAGCAATCTCAATAAGTTGATTTTTTGAAAGAGGGAGATAGAGGAGGCAATTTCAATTTTTTGAATTTTTCACAGAGGGAGATGGAGGAGCAGTTTCAATTTTGGATTTTTTGAAAGATGAAGAAAGAGAAAATTGCGGGATTAGTTACAATTTTGACTTACCAAAATTCAAAAAGTGAGGAGTTACAAATATATCCCTTATATTAAAGCACAAAATTACTTTCCTATCCTTATCCTCAACCGCCCATGCTCAAAATGGAGAGTAAAATCTGGACCATTGATTATTAAATCAAATGTTCTAGATGTGGTCTCATGTTAACTACACAAAGGGATTGGTGCCGTTTGATAATATCCATATATATATATATATATATATATATATATATATATATGATTTAGTTATATATACATATACAAGTTGATATAAGTAACATAAATGTGAGTTGGTGGAGTGACATAGATATAATTCTTAAGCTTGTAAAGTTTAATTTTGGGTTGATGCAAAGTTGTAGAGATCTTTTTTCCCCTTTCATCTAACTATTTTTTTTTCTTTTTCCCACAACGGCAACAAATATATTGAACTATTTTTTTTTTGTAATTTTATTTTAATGAAACTGAAATCTTAAAGTTGTAGTATGATATTTTTATTAGGGATAATTGCATTTTGCTCGCCAAACTATCGTGAATTGTGTATTTTGCCTACTAAACTTTGAAAATTTATCTCTCGCATGCCTAACTTTGAATATTTTGCATTTAACCCCGTGGGAGCTGTTTTGGACCTATGATAAGTTGAAACATGTCAACTTTTGATTGGTTCAGGGGGACAGAGTGCAACAAATCATATAATTCAAATGGAAGAATATGTATTTTCAAAGTTCAGTAGGCAAAGTGCAAAGAAGGTTACAGTTTGGAGGGCAAAGTGCAATTAACCCTTTCCGTTATTACATATCTTATTTTAAATATCAAATCAATGAAATAACATTTGAAACATTGATTTAATTATTTTTAATTTTTTATATGTAACCCATCAAAACTTTATTCGGCTCGACTAAATGTATATATATCTATATATAATTGTATAGATATTATATAAATATTGTAAAGAGTGGTTGAACGTCCCCCGTCCACTAGTGTCACTCTCACTCGCATAATAAAGATATCTACATACCCATTTCTTAAAATATATTTGAAATAGGATTTTGAGACGTAAACACGCACATTTTTAAAGTCCAATCATATAACTTGGACGTACATCATGTTAATTAAAATTCATATTCTTAATACAACTTGCAAGCCTAAACAATGACTTTGAGGATCGCCCATGAATATGATGGTGCTTTATTTATTTATTTATTTAAATCTTAAAAGCTTTCCATGAATTAAGTATCAATTATTGCCCTTATATACTACATATGATCTTCTATTTCAAAAGGGAGTTTTCCAGTTCCGTCGGATTGCAATGTGTATTTTTCTATCATATTTAAAAAAATCCAGAATTTAAGCTTAATTTATGCTTCAAAATTAATATTTGTGTAATTTTAAAATAATTAATATCCCCGTTTGAGCATAAAAAACAACTGCTCACTTTCCTTTTCATGATTCAGTTGGATCTTGACATCTTTCCCAAAAGAGTAGGGAATATTTGAATGTATTTTGGGTATCTTGAGTTAGAAAAAGTATTTTAAGGAGATGAATTTAGAACGAAAATAATGATTTTTTTTTGGGGAGGCAATTATGGTTGTAGATGTCTTGTTTGGTAAGGTTTTGCCTAGTTAAACTAACCTTTCATAATGTTTTATATTGTATTTTTAGATATAATTCTATAATTTAGTAATATAATATTTTTGTGGATGAAGAACGAACATATTTTTGTCCCAATGTAAAGAAAAACTTTCTCCAATCACTATAAAAAACAACCAAGGTAATACTTTTGTGATTTGTAGGTTATTGCGTTAAGACAAAGACAGAAGATTTAACAGTACTAGTCAAAAGGTAGTGGCTACAATATTTAATGGGTCTTAAATTTACCAGAAAAACAATCCAATATAGTTGATGAATTTTTCTTAAATTAAAACTCATAGTAATTCAAATAAAATGCAACAATTTCATACAATTTCCCCAAACAAATATTTTACGAAATTCAAATTTATTGTATGGCTGCTATGATCTGGAAAAATAACCTCGTATCATAAAAAAAAAAATCGTTATAATTAAGAAATTTAAAGTGGAAAGACACAAAGATGTCACTATAAAGTTAATTAGGACCTAAAATCCCAGCAACCTAATTGACGTTTTATATGACAGTATAGCAACTTTGCACCAACCAACGTCTCTTCACGCCTTTAACCTTTTGGCCCCATTACAACCTTTTTATTAATTTGTTTATATTTATTTAATTTGGTTTCTCAAAATTGCTTTATTATCCCTTCAAGAAACCAATATATAGGCAATAAAACCAAATAACTGGTAGGACACCCGAAAATAACTACTCTTTTCAATGTGAGTCATAAAATGATAGATGATATAAATTAAGACATAATATAAAAATATAATAAATAAATTGTGGTATGGATTATAATCCTTTCCACGTAGAAACATTCAGACCACGAACCAGAAATTTCGTGCAGATCATTTCACTCTTTATAAGGGTATTGACCAGGGTTCAAATCATATATCTTCCGGTTTGTTTGAAATTTATCTCCTCCCCTCCAACAACTACTCCCAACTTATTAATTGTGCGTCGATTGAGCCACGAGCAAACTGCTAACAAAATCACGAACTGTCTTTGTCGTAAGTTATTTACTTGTTAATTTTGGCATAATATATATATTTTCTAACATTAACGATCACATATTAATAAATTTGGATCCTTATGGTGACACTAAGGGTGTAAATGAGTCAAGTTGAGCCGAACATAGTACTAAGCTTGTTCGAATTTTAACCGAGCTTCAAAAATTGTGTTTGGGTTTAGTTTGATTATTAATTGAATCGAGGTCGAACGAGCTTTAGTCGAGCCGAATACGAATCGAGCTTGAGTAGCTTGATATTTTTACACATATTTTATTCATTTTTTACTAATCAAGTCACGCTTGAGCAGAACTTTACATCTTATTAAGCTTAGATCATTATATTAACGGATCAAACTCAAATGAACTGTTAATGATCGATCTCGAATCGAATATTGAGTAGTTTGGTTCATTTTCAGCCATAGGTGTTACGTTGAAATTGAGGTGATATATAATATATACGACCCCCCTACTTTGATACATCATTTATGTAACTATGTTTTCATAACATGATTTGATAAGGCTACTTATACATCCTTACAAAAACGTGGTAATTAACATAAAATGGCTTATCATGATACCCCACCATAGTTCTTAGAGTACTATGATCATGTATAATTTTCACTTTTTCCACATAGAAATTTGTTGTCAAAGAAGAAAACATATTTGCCATCTAATCCTTGATCCATACAACCTTAAAAGGGTGGGTGGGGTGGGGGCCAAGGGGGTGGGGTTTGTATATATATACATAAAAAATAAATGAAGTGACATAAAACAAGAATGAATTGAGAACCACTCACTTTTTACACAAATTTGGACAAGGGAGACATATAATAAATTTGGGTCATCCTATTAGGTGAGAGACACATATATATGTTTGAATTGGGTGTTAAATATTTTATTTTATACAGAATATATAAAAAAGATAAATAAAATTTGATTAGTGTGATATCTTGTTATAAATTTCATTCAATTGATTGACTTGAAGTTCAGTTGAATTTTAAATTTATTAAGTGGGAAAACAATTTAAACTTTATTGTTTTGCTTAATGAATCGATTGTATAATAGATTTTAACAACTATTTTCAAGCTGAGTATTGAAAAATTAAATTTATATTCATTGCCAACTTAATTATCATGTATTTGAGCTTTTGGGTTCGTCTTTTCGAGATGCAGATGATTAATGAAATTAAAATGAGACATAAATAAATACTCCACCATTTGGAAATTGAGTTTTGTATGTTTAACCACTGTAAATTGCACATTTTTACAATGGTAATTTTTTTTTTTTGCATTTATGGTTTTCGGGATATTTTATGTACGCAAAACTAACTTTTCAACATTAGACTTAACATTTAGAATTGAGCACAACAAATAATCTTAAATTGATCAAAAAATGCACAAAACAAAAAGCGTATCATGTATATATGTGACAAAACTCCAACTAAAAACTCAACAATATGGTGCTCCAATTGCAAAGTGCAAAACAAGTGTAGTACAGATAACAAAGTGTAGCAAAAAAAATAACTTCCAAAGTGCTAAAAAGGTCACAGTTCGAATGACAAAGTGTTTTTCCCCGTATTTATAATATAGTAGTTTTTCCTACTTGTCTATGGACGACCCCAATTTAAAATGAATCATGTAAATCATTTTGTCAAATTCTAATTTTCATATTCTTGATTTGTGCTTATTTCAATTATTATATGCATTGATCCATGTCCTTGAAATTTTTTAGGGAGAATACACACACTCATATAGGATCAAAACCGGTTAAACGTCCAGACAATACAAGTCTCAACAATTAGAGCACAATGTTGAAACCTTCGAATTAAATGTAGAAAGCAATATAATTGCACTTTGGTACCATGCAGAAAACCGGATGGGATCTTCTATTCCAAAATCGTGTTTCATCTCCTATTCCAACTATGTGGATGATTGACACGTGTATTACACTTACCATTTTAGAACCCTACAATTTCTGCCTGATTTATGCTTGAAAATTAACATGGTAAGTGTAATACACGTGTCAATCATCCACATGGTTGGAATAGGAGATGAAACACGGTTTTGGAATAGAAGATCCCATCCGGCATAAAACTCTTTAATTTTAGAATGGATAGAGTACATGTTTGAACATAGCTCAATGTTTCTCACAATAGAAAAAGACTATTGACCAGTCTAAATTATTTATATATATAGACAAATAACAAGAAATAGTAAAATGTGCTACCTACTACAACTTACAATTTGCTCACCAAAACTCCACCACACCCAAATGAAATTACACTTATACCCTTGGTGAAATAATTACAAATAATCTTGCATTGCTGTCAAATAGAAATATTCATCATGTCCATTGCCAAGTTCTCAATCATCAAGGCTTCAACTTCTCCACTGCATTTCATCTTTCCTGCTACATATTTGATACAAAAAATACATCAGTACTGCACTTTTATTTTAATTTACAGTTCGGATTCTTATTTTAATATCACAATTTAATGTTACATCTTATATTTCACCGCCTAGATATAATTTATAGATAAATAACAAGAAATAGTAGAACGCCTCCAGATTTTCTGTGCCACTTTTTATTTCAATTTGTTGGATGAATGACACAAGTTTCTAAAATAAATACTACATGTAGTTGATTATTTGAATATATCTAATTTGACGAATACGTGCCATTCATCCGAACGATGAAATACAAAGTGAAATAGGAAATCTGAAGCCAAAAGAATGCGTTGATATACACAACGCGTGATACTCATTTTAATCTGATTGGACCGACATAAATAATTGAATACATACATAGAATTAGGACTAATTAATTATAAATGTTTTTCAGAAATAATTTTTCGAAAATCATACATCTTAAAATCAACCCGGATCCTCTGTTTTGTACTACTATAGAAAAGGGATTTTACGACAAGATTTTACATGGGTTATTAAATAACCGATGAAACCATCTCATATTCCAAGTATCTTAAAATACACGTAAAATGTACAATAGTAACTTCATCCATAGACTTATTGTGTAGTGATGGTATTATGAATACATGATGATACACAATTTCGAATAGAAAATACGTCGTGTGTTCACTACAAGAAAATATCAGTTTACCTACAGAAAATATGTAGGTAAATATTAAGACAACTGTAAGATGTATGTAAAATCGTTGTAGGTAAATATTTACCTATAAAATCTAAAATATTGGTAAATACCTACAGTATTTTTGTCGGTAATTTAAAAACTACCGATGATCTATCGGGATAATTTGGGGGGAAAATAATTTACTTTATTTTATATGTAACTGAAAAATTTAGTTACAAAATTATTTATATCGGTAAATTCTGTCGGTAAACTGGAATTTTCTTGTAGTGACGTTAAACTAAGAACCTAATAACTAAATGTGACAAAACCAAATTAAATTCTAAAAATCAAATTTATAAGTAACTTACCATATGAAGAGGATGATGATGTTGTGAGGTTATTAATGTTGGAATTTGACATCTTCTTTTCCAGGGGACAAGATGAAATTGGAAGAACAGGTAAATTTTGGCAGTTGCAAATTTCAATCATATAGCCATCAGGGTCATGGAAAAAAATCTGATCCACAATAATCCCACCTTCTTTAACCACTGCTTTTGCATATTCTATCTTCATTTCTTCCAATTGATGAATAATTAAATCCATATCTGAGCACTGGAATGAGATGTGGTTGTCTTTTGGATTTATTTTCCCTTTCTTTTTTGTTGTATTTTCTGATTCTAGTAAATGGATTCCAATCCCATGGTTGAACAACCTGGAAAAAAGACAAATTAAAGAAAAATTAAGACATGATTGGCATAATTATTAGTGCAATTAATGAATGGTTTGGGATTATCACATGACTAAGGGAGTGTTTGCAAACACTAAAAATAAGTGTTTTTCAGTTTTTTGCTTAAAAAAAGCAGTTTTTAGTGTTTGCATATACCAATTCTCGCTTCTAATTTCGCTTCATTTAATCGAGAATCTAAAAAGCGAGGAGAGGGTGTTTTAGATTTGCTTGTTTCTAGTTTGAATTTTTTTACAAATAAATAAGTTTTTTACTACTTTTTCACCAAGCACTCTCAACTTCTCATTCTCAACTTTTAATTCTATTTTCAAACACTACCAACTTCTCGATTCTCAACTACTTACTCGCTTATAATAAATCACTTCTTATAAAAGCAGAAGTTTTTGCAAACACTCCCTAAGACAGGAAGGGGTACAGTACTTGGACAAGAAACGTCAACATAAATAAATAAATAATAAAAATGAATTAGTAAGTTTGAACTTATTATTAGTAAGTAATTTAATTTTCTTTTTTGGTCATTGGGTTTGTTTGGGGTCAAGAGAGTAAATTGGGTTTTTAAATCTTACTTTTACCTCTTTGGATTTAATTATTTGTAAGATAAAAATGTGTTGTTGAACATTTAATTTGAAGGAACCCCCAATAGTCTAGCGACTTTGAGGTTGCAATTGCACCTCAAGGTAAAAAACGGATATCCCATAGTCCACAGACCTCGACTGGTTTGGGCATAGTCGTCAAAAAAAAACATTAAGGGTCACCCCCCAAAGTTCTATTTTTTTTTAACTAGGTACCCTATTAAACTTAAAATTATTAATAATAACCAGTATTTAGCTCCCCAAAATTATTCATAAATGTATTTTATATAAATTAGTGAGCGCGCCAACATTGACAACATAACAAAAATAGTTTTTTCCCAAATCATAATATATTGCGTCCGCCACTTGATTAGTTCCATTAAAGGTGACAAATTTATCTATCTATCTATCTATCTATCTATATATATATCTATATATATATATATCCATTTTCCCTATAATATATAAGCTGAAAAAGTTAATTCTAAAAAAACAAGGGATGAAATATAAATCTACTATAAAATCAACCTTAAAACTAACTTTTGAATTAGAGTGAGAATTGGCCAAAAACTACAAAGTTTTGATGTTCTAGTTTTGTCCTAAACTTGATGTACTTTAAAAGCCCAGAACCCCAAAAAAAAAAAAGATTGTTATGACTTAATTATATTTTCATGCAAATTATAAATAGAAAAAAAAAAGAAAAGGGTCTGAATTAAATGTACATACCAAGCCCCTTCAAAGTCAAAGGAAGAGGGCCTTTTGATGAGCACAAATCCCAGAACTTGTTCATAGAATTGAACAGATTTCTTCACTGATTTGCAGACAAAAGAGACATGGTTCAATGACAATAAAGGCATATCCTTAATTGCTCCAATATTGGTAGTAGTGTTATTACCAGGAATTAATGGTAATGAAGTGATGTTGTTCACCACTTCTTCTATTTCCTCAACAGTACTCATCTCTCTCACCACCTCTCTTGATTTGTTGTGTGTGAAAAAAATGTATGTGTGCCTTTGTTGTGGATAGATTTGGCTAAGTATGAGAAATATTAGCTAGTAGCTATTGGGCTAGGTGATGATGGTGCATCTATGCATGTTGAGGTGTATATATAGAAGGCAAAAGTGATACAAAAAGAGCTAGGGTGATAGAAAACGAATCTCACGTATCTAGTCTGAGTTTGAGAGTCTTAATCACTTAACTACTATTCGATATGAAGATTAGGAATATACAGACTCTCTATAGGACCCATTTTACTAATGGGGTCCATCACAAATTTAGCTACTTTAGCGGCTTGGCTGGTTACTCGAGATTCTCGATTAATATTTCATTTCCTGATATTAGCAATGTACAGTGGAGAAACATGATTATCCCTAATTTAGATCTTCTTTTTATAATAATGGAATCATGTTGTACGCGTGTGCCATTCATCTAATAATTGAAACATATGATGAAATAGGGAATGAAGCTGGTGATCGCGCACAAAATCATATTGTACACGTGTATTCATCTAATAAGGAATGAAGTAGATAATCACGATGGAATCATGTCATTCATCTAGTAATTGAAACATCTGATAAAATAGGAAATAAAACGGGTGATCAAGTATGGAGTTGGGGATTGGGGTCGATGGATGAAAATTCTAAAAGGGATTAAAAAAATCCTCCATTCATTCAAATTCATTCAAACTATATCGTTTTTAGCACTTTAATTTCCCGCTAACTTTTTTTCACTAGCTATCTCATATAAATTTTGTGGGTTTTACACTCTACCCATGGAGCCAGCCTGGGGTGGAATCTTCCGTCTAGATTCCATCACATGCTAAAATTATTGCACTTTATCATTTAAATTTTGATTAATTTTGTATTTTGCCACCTCATAATTAAAAAAATAAATAAAAATTATTATACGGATGTAATTGGTCTTGTTTAAGTGTAAAGAGTATCAACTTTACTTTAGATTTTCCTAATGTAAAAATAAAATTTATAACTACATGTCTTTTTAATTTATTGTAATTTATAGTTATATTTCTAATTTAATTAAAAAAATAATAAAGTAAATACACATAATAGAATTCAGAATTCACTTAGAATATAAAAGGTTAAAATTAATTTTGTTGAAAATATCTTTTCAAGTAGACATTAATTAAATTTATTTTTGGGATGAGTTACAAGAAGAATATGATCATTGATCACATACATCATACATGCATGGGCATAGCCAGGATTTTCGGAGAATTTTTTTCGTTTTGGAACTGCACTTATCAGGCCAAATTTGAAAAAATATAAAATAAAAATGACAAATCTAAAGTCTGTGTTGCAATAATTCTTTTCGGGTTTTCATAATCTCTAATTCTAGCTTCTTTAGAAAGAACTTTTTGGAGAAAGGACTTATCCAAAATCAAATTCTAACCACCAAGCAACTATTATTATTATGATGATAAATATACTTTTAATTAGATCCAAAAATTTATTTGGAAAGTACTCCCAACAAAAATTATTCATTATCAAACTGGAAACATATACAAATAACTATAGTCTATATCTTTTTATCTAACAAACATGACAATCATTCATCTACTCATATACAATAATTGGGTCATGTAATTCTTAATTTTTTTTCTTTTCCATTCTAAATCTTGACTTGTAAGTTTGTAACTATAATGCAAAATAACTATAGTCTATATTATAACTCTACAATACCATATATGAAATTAATTTTCACCTGAGCATTCACCTTATTACTATAGATTTCATATTCCACATTGTGTGTTCCACTTTTTATTTTATAATTATAAATGATTGACAAGTGTAACAAAATAAATATGTATTGTTGATATTTTAGATGTATATATATTTGTCAATAATTTACAATAATGGTAAAATACGAAATGGTATATCAAGCGCAGAGCCAGGAATAAAAGTAGGGTGAGCTAATAAATGAAAATAATATAAATTATAATTAAATTTTTTAAAAAACATTCTCGTGTAAATTTCTTTTTAAGAAAAAATAGGGGGGGGTGGGGCCCGGAGTGCCCCCTCCTCCACCCTTGTGGTATATCACTTGAGGTAGTCTTGTCTGGTGAAAATTTAATATATTGCTGACTAGGCAGATCTATTCAACTTGTTCAATCAGATTGAAAGAAATTTCAAATAGAAAATAAAATATGATTTATTAGTTTACTTGTGGCAGCTAGTTAGCATGAAATGTTTCTAACATTTCTTCATGAAATTAATAATGTTCATAATTATGGTTGGAAATTTGAATGTCAGCAAGTTATGCACATGCTTTCATGTAATACAAACCTATCATTTATAGTTGATCCACTTTATTATTATGAGACTAAATAAATTAGTACCCCCCCATATTTAATTTCAACATAATTTGTTCCACTATTATATAAATATAATGACAAAGTCAATAACACATAATAGTGGGGTGGGCCGAATAGAAATCTTAAGAAAAAATCATATAAATCCTATTTTGTTTTAGATTTCTGATCAACGGAAATTAGGTTTTAGAAACAAAAAAGGGTAGTAGGGGGCCAATATGTATATACATAAAAATATAAAAATATATATTATGTGATTTTCTAACTCCTTTTTTAAAAACCAAACTCAATATCTATTGGTGAGAGTGAGTTTTTTTTTTATTTTGTTTTCTTTTTTTCGTTATTTTTTAGATCTATTCAAATATTAGTAGATATGTTCTTTTGGGGTCTCATTCGAAGTTGTTCTTCAGTTTCTGGTAGATCTGTAGATTAGAAATTAAAGAAGTCTAGTATGGATCGTCCAACCCTTGATTGGAAGAGCAAACAATCACTCATACAACCAAAAATTACAACCCACTAAGTTTTAATCGGTATTTTATGATCTATTGTATCTATTTGGTTTGTATTTTGTTTGTCTTCCGATTTTTCCCTTTAATATTTGAAATGTGAAGTTTATTTGGGTTTTTTCTGTATGCTTCAGGATTTTATATCTTGATTATAATAAAAACGCAATTTCTTTGTTGTTAAAAAGTTAAGTTTATTTAAATATATTTCCAAATTATATATGGTTCCATAATTACTCTTTTTATTCTAATAATTCGAGTTAGACTATTTTTTTTTATTTCAATATCATCTAGAATGTTAATCAAACTGATAATTATTTCTGGAATCAATATATAAAATGCACGTCTCCTTTCATTGCCAAAAATGATTTGTATAGTAATTGATTAATGATAGATAATTAATTGTATATTATAATCAATAATTATTATTATTTTTTTATTAATATATGTTGAAAAATGTACTGATTGGTTCACTTACACACACTGACACACACAAACACACACATATATATATAATAATAGTCGTGGTAGTTCGTGCATAGCTGCACACTCGAGATTTTCTATTCCAAATTGTGTATCATCTCGTGTTACAAATATCACCCCTACACGCTAAGTGTATTGATGATATCATTAATTTACACTTGGCGTATATTTAAGATACTTGGAATACGAGATGAAACAGAATTTGGAATAGAGGATCCTATCCGATAGCTGCAGCCTCTGTTGCAATTTGTACATTGTACTTTATCTTGTGATAAGACATATTGAGTGTAGAAAATTAAACTTGCTAATTAAGATTGTTAATTGCGGACAATTAGAGTAATTAGCTTGCTGAGTTGTACATAAGATTAAAAAAAAGGGATAAGGTTTACTAAATGAATTGCACAAGAACTGCTATTTTATTCTGTTTCTAGAAATATTTTATCTGGTGGAAAATAAAACGAATATGTAAATGATTAATAAGTTTTTTATTTTATAAAATGTGAAATACTTGTCAATTACTTATATGACTAGTGATGTGGTATCAGTGTATCACTTCGAATATCAAACTTTAAGCTGGACAAAATTCTTATAACACCATCTCCCGTAGTTTGCACTAGTTTAATGCATAATTTACACTATTTTAGTGCAAAATCTCTATTCCATCTCTAGCAGATTGCACTACTTAATACACTAAAAAAGAATATTCTATAAAGTTCCTTCTTTTATTCATTTAATATTAATTTTTATTACATTATAACTGATATCGTGGAGTCATTTTTATTCATATAATGTTTATTAAATGTTTTATTCTTGAAATTAAACAAACTAAAAATGTTAAATTTAATGAAATTAATGCAAAATTAAACTAACAATTCATAAAATTGCATATTATATTATTTAAAAAACTATCATATATAACTGAATTAATTTTAGTATTTTTTTCATTAGATTAACTGAAAAATAATATTAATAATAATATTTAAAGTTAAACAAACCCAAAACAAATTAAACAAAAAAATAGAAAAAAATAGTGTTGCTACAGTTCAACGCAATTTTTGGTGTTGCACTGTAGCAAATGACATAATATCGCCAAATTTGGTGCATTGCTAGAGTAGAAAAATATGACGATGGGCACCACTCTATAACCCTGTTGGAGATGGTCTAACATGAGTTATAGTTAGACCACAACAAGTCGTTAGGAGCGTCAAGATCACTGGCGAAGCTAGACATCACATTGGGGGCTAATTAATTTTGGGGAGCTAAATAAATAAAACTAAATATTCTAATACAAAAATTAATATTTAAATATAAAATATATATCGAGTAATGAAATTTTTGAAAAGTTGGGAGGGAGGCATTAACCCACGAGCCATCCCTGGTTAGGATTATCCCAACGAAATTTCTTCGATGCACAAGTCAGCTCCAGAGTGAATAGTTGTGTGTATCTTCAATTGTCCTTTGGGTATTTATAGATTTATGGTGGATGGTTTTCTTCTGGTGTCATATATCCAAGAATTACACGGTCCATCTGAGGGAATGAGATCCCTTGTTCCACATTCCTGTTTCACTCTATATTCTACTATATATTGGATGAAAGACACATGTACAATTACGACATCATCTAGTACACATGACAACTGAAAAGAATATAGAACATGAAATCTCAATCCCCATCTAAGTCCATAATTTTGGGTTATTCAGTTGGATTTCTTTAATTGATCTTGTTGAGTCTATACAATTAAGTTATATATAGTATCTCATGGTAAATCAACCATATATACTAAAATAAAAAATAGCAAGACACGTGTTAGTACCTCACTATTACTAGACATGTGGCAACCATTCATTCTCCCAATTATACATAGCACTTCACATTAATCTATTGTTAACTATTTTTCCCATATTTTTTACATATATAATTTAAAAGGCATAATATAAAAGATAAAAAAATCTAAAAAATCTATCTATATAATCTAAATAAGTAAACTACTCAAAAAAAAACGAAAGATATATTATTAAATACTTTAATGCTTTAACACTAAATCAAATATCGGAGATTGCAATATACAATTAATTTGTGAAAAACTGATGAGAAAATTTAAAAATTCACATCATTTTGACAAGCCAAAACACACTGAAAAAAAAGCTCAAATTTATTAATAACAAATTTATTTATTACTTACTAAATATCATGCGAATTTAATTGAAGTGTTTTTATCCAATTACATCGTGTGCAAAACCAAGTAAATAATATTTGTACACCTATTTAATACTTGTAGAAATTAAAAAAATAAAAGATATTTTTATTGGATACTTTTGAAAAATAAAATTACCAGACTTAAGTAAGTGATTCTATAAAATATAGAAATACTATATTCATTGGTATATCTAGAGTAACTTTACATTGTTGCCATGACAAGGACAGTACACACGAAAATAGAACAAACAATGTAGTGAACAAAGAAGTTCTTCAGAATTTGAAGAGAAAAATTTGTACGATACTTTTCTTAATTTTGAATTTATTTTTAGTATATCTAATTAGCTAGTATATTATATCTCCTATAAATATAACAAACAAATTTGCGATATTAAATATTTTGTCTTCTGACAAATTCCGTGTAAGATGTGGGTATTGTTCAAGTATTGTATTACACCCGTTATTTTTTCTTCTAGAAGATTTCCACTTACTTTACCAGCTTGTGTTAATAATAATTGAGTCAATCCCACGTGCTTTCATTCAAAGAAAACAAGATAGAATTAGTCGTTGCGGTAATAATGTATATCACGAAATCTACTGATTTTTTAAAACTTAAACCAACTAATTACTTGGCTTGATGAAGATTATCATTACCCTAAGTTTTATGTAACTAAAACATAATTCTCGTCTTTTCTCAAAAAAAAAAAAAAGCATAATTCTCGTCTTTTCGTGCTTGATTATCATTATTTATGACGTCATCTTTACAAAACAATTTTGATGCCATGTAATGTTTTTTTTTTTGGTCACATATTTTAAGTTTAATGGTGATATTGATCAGTTAGCTTGATTTGTTTATTATCGTGCAATTTACATTTTGTTCACGAGAAACTAAAGAATTATTTGGAAAAATACTAACCAAGAATTTTAGTAGGTAATCGGTCGCACCGTGAGACGGCGTGCGACGGTGATATTGTTAGTGTAAAAAGTGATGTTTTGTTTGAATACACCGAAATTAGTGTATTCAGACAAAGTATCAAAATATCACTTAATGTATTCAGATAAAGTATCATTTTTTATACTAAAAGTATCATCATCGCACGGTACGACCGTCTCACACAAATTTTTGCGTTTCATTATTTATATCACAACTGTATACAATTTACTAGTTAGAAGTTAGAATTATGTAAGCATATTTATATACTTAGTCTTTCCTCGTAGATAATTATTCACACATTAGGAAAAATTTAAATCCAATATCTGCAGATTTCAAGACTTCGACTTTTACCACTAAAACAAAGTCCTTTGATATATATTTATAATTACAACATTGTGAAATTTTGCGATAACTTGTCATGGTAATCTGTTTAGTTGACAAGTTAAGACATTTATTATCTTAAGAAAGTTGTTGAATTTTTCATAAAATATTTCTGTTGATTATCTACATCGTACGGAACTCATGAAATATGATATAAATCGCGTTAAAGTTACCCTTATACCCTCGTGAATAAGCTAAAAGGCTAAAACACACAAAGATCCGCGTGTTTCATATATGGGTCACGACCCGACCCAAAGTCATGAGTCTGGTCGCCCCGTGTCCCGGCACTATTGGTCTTCACTACAATGTGACTGAAAAACGAATCAAGCTACTCGATACTCGATTCGAGATCGATAATTTAAAGCTCGTTTGAGCTCGATCCGTTAACATAACGAACCAAGCTTGAACACATTTTCTCGTTCGATAAGATGTAAAGCTCGGCTCGAGCTCAACTCGATTAGTAAAAAAATAATAAAATATGTGTAAAAATATCAAATACTCGAGCTCGATTCGTGTTTGGCTCGACTAAAGCTCGTTCGAGTTTGACTCGATTAATAATCAAACCAAGAAACACAATTTTTGAAGCTCGATTAAAATTCAAACAAGCTTGAACAATACCATGTTTGGCTCGACTCGACTCGTTTACACCCCTAGTGACATGTGGGCTTAGGGGATCTCGGCTCGTGGAGCTAGGTCGTACGATCCTACTGAAGTCAAACCTATAAATACAACATGGTTTTTTTGCTACAGGTATCTCAGTTATTATTGCTCGAAACGACATTACAACATATATCAGGCCATAGCATCACAGTGTCTTAGCTGAGGTTCCACCGACTAGTCTAACGCTCGCTCTTATATAGGTCCCTCGAACTAAGAACCTAGACTCGTGGCAAAACGGCCTGAATCGAAACACATCTGATTTATTCACTCAAACCAAAATATAATTATCAGTGAAAGTATGTGTATTTTTTGTTTAAATTCTAAATACGAAAACCTATATGTCTTGATCAGTTAATTAAATATAAATGTTTATATTGTTGTACTAAAATCTAATTTAGATTTTTCATAATTATATTTATAACATTTATATAATAATTTATACCTATTTTTATGTTAACACTATAATTCTATTATTTAGCTCACCTATGACCCAGCTAAAAAATTAAAAACAGTACATTTATAGTTTTATAGTTTAATTTATAATCTATTCTCCTTTTATCATTTTTATGTTTACAAAATTCAGTTACCCAAAAAAAAATCAAAGCGAGAAATTTAAGAAAAGGATAAAAAAACATATTGGGCTATGACTTTAGATTACTTTAATTGATTCCATTTGGTTACAAAAAAGGGAAATAAAGTATAAAATTACTAAAAGTTAGGTGCATATGTTTTACAAAAAGAAAAATGTGCAAACTACTAATTTCTTGTTTTGATCATCTAGAATATTGCATTTTTTTTTCTTTTTTCCCTCTTTTTGGCATTTATTAATTTGATTTTTAAGAAATTTTAGTTATTCCTAAGAAATCAAAAGTAAATTAACTCTTTGACAGAACGAGAATGCACACACATTTGATGGATAATGAGTTCATAACATGGCATTGAATCAAATTTGGCACTCTGTGCTTTAAAATTACAATTTTTTATAACTGAAGCAAATAGTTTATAACCAAAAATATTATATTTTAAATTATTTAATAAAAAAATTGTGGTTAATATTCAAATCAAATTTACTGGACTAATGTAACTAAGTTACTACTTTTTTTTTTTTAACAAAATTAGCAATTTTCAAATGAAGTGATATAAGGGGGAAACATAATATATATCTGGCAAAAATTATTTTCCAGCATATTTTTTCTGTCGAATGTTATATTGAGGATGCAATATGTCATCCTTGCAATTTTAGAGTAAAGTGTAAAAAAAAATGATATAATTTACCTGAATATTAGGCCTGAATATTATGTCACCAAAATAGATAAATAAAAGTTGTTTAAGAAATGAATTTATACACACTAGTATTTTTTTTTTGGAAAAATATGTTTTTTAGTTCTGTAAGTTAGACCTTTTTGAGAATTAGTCCTCTAAGTTGTCACCTTCATGTATTAGTCTTTAACATTCAAATTTCTAGATATCTTGTCCTTTAACTTAGTAATTTTACGTTTGGTCCTATAACTTAACATATTTCATAAACTTAGTCCAATAATTGTTTTTGAGGGGATTTTTGTCCTATAACATAATAATAGTTAAATTTAATAAATTTATTAAAAGGCTATTTTTTTATTAAAGTTTAATTTTTAAAATTGAATAATTTTAATAAACAGTTAACTTTTTTTAAAAAAAAATTCATTTTTTCATTTAATTAATTTTTAAAATATTTCAAGCATTAAGTTTTTGAACCTTCTGAATAAAGGAATCTTGTACACTACTCCACATTCATTTCTTGGAGATAAATCTCCTCACCAAAGGTTAATTACATAAATATGAAAAATTATTCTTAATGTACTAATTTGATGTAATTATTTTAATTTTCCTAAAATTCGTTAATTGTTTTAGAAATTTCTATTTATTTAATTTTTTTATTAATTAGATTAATTTAATTTTTAACTGCTTTTATAATTTAATTACTTTCAAAAATTGAAATCTAATTATTTTACTTTTGGTTATATAAAAAAATGTGAAGTGTGGGTACTAACCTTTTAATAAATAGTTAAATTTAATTATTGCTAAGTTATATGACTAAATACCTAAGATTTGTTAAGTTATAGGACTAAAAGTAAAATTGTTAAGTTAAAAGACTGAATATCTAGAACGTTTAAAGTTAAAGGACTGAATATCTAGAAATTTGAAAGTTAAGGACTAAAACATGAATGTGACAATTTAAAAGACTAATTCTCAAAGAGGTCCAACTTACAGGATTAAAAATCTTATTTTCCCGTTAAATTTAACTTATTTATTAAAAGGTTAGTACTCCACTTCATATTTTTTATAGGACCAAAAGCAAAATAACTAAACTTAAATTTTGAAAATTAAATTACATTATAAAAGCAATTAAAATTTAAATTAATTTGATTAATAAACAATTTAAATAAATAGAAATTTCTTAAATAATTAACGTGAATTTTATGAAAATTAAAATAATTACATCAGATTAGTAAGTTAAGAATAATTTGTCATATTTATGTAATTAACCTTTGGTGATGAGAATTATCTCCAAGAAATGGATGTCGACTAGTATACAAGATGCATTTTTTTTTCAGAAGGTTAACAAAATTAGTGTTGAAAAATTGATTAATTATTTTACTTAAAAGTTATCTGTTAATTAAAATTATTCATTTTTAAAAATAAAATGTAACTAAGAAATTAATACATGAAATCTCCGTACCAAAGATTAATTACATAAATATAATACATAATTCTTAAAAGTTTTTAATAAATCTAGTCTCTAATACCATTTTAAGCACCAGGATAAATAGATTTGGAAACTTGAGATAAAAAAATGTCTATTTTAAACTTAAATGATCAAAGCGCTTAACATATAGGTCTAAAAGTAAACTAATAACGATGCAACTTACAAGACCAAAAAGCTAAAATGCAAACATATAGGACTAAATATCCAATTCCATACAAATTTCTAGGACTGAACCACAAACTTGCCAAGATAAATGGCCAAATCTCAAAATAGGCCAACTTACAGGATGAAATTTCTCATCACTACTACAAAAATGCTAATAGACACTGGTTAATCGTTGTCTATTAGCAAAACAACCGTTGTTAGAATCACTGGTGTTAAAAGTTTAAACATTTGACAGCGGTTTAAAATCGGTATTTTTTCCTTGAAAGACACTGGTTTTAAACCGTTGTTTTAGAGATAAAATATCCGATTTCTAAGGTCCTAATGTCCTGATGACGAAAACAATGAAGGCACTGAAACAAAGCTAAAATCACACATTACTTAAACTAAAATCAAACAAAGCAACATTAAGGGTGCCCTAATTCATTAGTGTGAAATCACAGATCACTTAAAGCTAACTTAAAAATATGTAAATAGACACCGATTTATTAAACCGGTGTAATAAGTATATGATGAGACACCGGATTTGCAACCGGTGTCTAAACATCTGGTTTCTAAATAATTAAAGACACCGGTTTTAGAACGATGTTAAAACAACTGATGTCTAATGTAAAATAATATGTATAAATCGACAGCGGTTCCGTAAATCCGATGCCAAAAACGATGTCGATTTGGGGATTTGTTACAATACACACCGGTTTTGAACAACCGTTGTCCAAAAGACAGCGCTAAGTAGACGTCTTTTTTTCTATAAAACCGCTGTTATAGGGCAGAACACACCAGAAAAGTCTTAGAAATGGTGTCTTTTTGGTGATGTCTATCAGCAGTTTTCTTGTAGTGCGTTTTCCCTTTTTTCTTCTCTTTTGTGGAATTATTTACGTACATTATTACACCAATATGAATCATTAACAAATTTATTGACAAGTAACAATTATTAGGAAAGTATTCATCCATCTAGTATGATTCAACTCTAAACTTCAGCTTTGCCACTTGAGGGCCTTATCAGAAGTCAATATTTTAAATATCTTACCCGCGATCAAATTGATCAAGCCAACCTGTAAACGATTCATCTTGTCGGATTGGTTCAACGCTAGTTTTTCCGATTTTAAGAAAAAGTATTTATATTTTGAATATATTATATAAAATTAAGTGAGGGTCCCGTGCAATGCATAAATTGTTCTGGAATTTTGTTTGATAAGCAATACATTTATGTTACATATAAATTTTTTAATTTATAAAAAAAAACCCGTTATTTTACTTCCATAAAGATAATATTATCAATTTCTACCTTAAGTTGTGCTAATCAGTAATAAAAATGGAGAAATATATAACATTGCATACATCAATAAGTAGATTACAAACTTTATGAATAACAATTTCTTGAATCTAATGAATTGTTGAATTGATCAACTTTCTCTTGATCAGAATCAGATTAAAATGTCACATTTGTAACATGAATTAATACTTATATTTTGATTGGAGTTGATGAGTATGCCCACGTGTCAATATTTCATAGAGTAGACATTATTTCACTATCATTTTGGTATATATACCTATAGATTTTTAAAAAATCATAATATATTTTTTGAGGTGATAAATAAAGAATAATAATATTACTTCACCTTTATGCTCATAGTTAGGGCCGTAGAAGCCAGAAGGTCATGACAAACTTTGTGTAGTAAAGAGATGGACTAGGTAGAGTTGGCTTGCCTGCGTTTTAGAAGAGCACCTAACAATAAGGGAGTATTTGCCAAAACTTTTGCTTTTAGAAGAAGTGATTTATTATAGCAGAAGTAGAAGTAGTTGAGAATCAGAAGTTGGTAGTATTTGAAAATAGAATTAAAAGTTGAGAATAATAAGTTGAGAGTGTTTGGTGAAAAAGTAGTAAAAAAACTTATTTATTTGTAAAATTCAAATTAGAAGCTGAAGCAGAATCTAAAGCACCCGTCTCCTTGCTTTTAGATTCTGATTAAATGAAGTAGAATTAGAAGCAGAAATTGGTATATGCTAACACTAAAAACTGCTTTTTTAAGCAAAAAATTGAAAAGCGCTTATTTTTAGTATTTACAAACACCCCCTAATAATGTTGCAAGGCTACTCCATGTTGGTAAACATTGTGGTTTCGTATGAATGTTAGGTAAATTGGATTGTTTGCATTGTAGGTGGACCCACGACTTGGGCAAGTAGTGGATCCCCAACTATTATCGTTGAAGTTGTAGTTGATTATGATATTTGGATATGATATGCAATAAACCCAATTAAATGCAAATTTGGCAAAAAAATATTTATTTATCAGTTGAATATTGTCAATAGTTTTGAATTAAAGAAAAAAAATTGGACGGTCACCTACATGGATTTCAAATTTCAAACGAAGAAATTATATATCTGATTTAAACTAATTACAAGAATTTAATTATCATGATGTTAAATAAAATCCATTTGATCAGTATTACTTAACTTCAGGTTGTGATTTTAGTATCAATTTATAATCACGAGTTTTAGTTTTTTATTTTATTTTTATTTTTGTAATTGTATTTGACTAGGCCTGTGTTTATTATCAGTAGCCCAATTTAGAGTCATAGACCCTCGCCCAATCCATACCTAATTTTTGGCCCAAATCCAGAACCCCACTCCATCAAAGGTCCCAAAACCTTAGATTCCATCATAAATGTGAGTTGGCCTATTTCGTTTACATTCATTCCTCACTACATAATTAAGTAAAGGGATACCATTATATAAAAATACATATCTAAATTATATTTATGAGCATTTTGGAAATGAACCCATTTGAAACCTAAAAGTCCATTTAGAAAAAAATAAAATATGTTTGGCGGTTATTTTTAACTGGACTTACAAAATAAATCACTTTCCAAAAAGTCTACTTTGAAAAAATGTTAATTAATGACGTTTGATGTTCATTTACTGCACTTTTGCCGAATAGATATTAAAATCAATATTCGCCAAACACTAACAATACTCATAAATCTTGTCCCCAAAAAAAATATTCATAACCATTTCTCTAAAGATTCCATATCGAATTTTGATATGTCCATTTCATAGATGAACTTTTTATTCTAAAAGTAGTTCCAAAATTGCATTATATATCACCAATAGACGACAATTCTTTTAAATTAGTTAATAAATAATTGCGATTGATGTTGAATATTTTATACACCAAATAAGATTAAATGCTTGTTTGAGAAGTACATTGAGAAAATGAATTTTTTGACAAGTGACTTTTCAAAATATCTCTAATTTTTGATTTCTCTAAAATAGTTTATTTGGGACAAAAATTTGTGTGAGAGACGGTCTCACGGATCTAAATCAGAGATAAGGATCCCCGCCCGAATCCTCTATGAAATTTTGAACTATCACGCTGTGGCAATTTTGTAAATTCCTACTCCGGTGAATCTTTCATTATCCTCCCTTATCACACTAAGGCCATCTCCAACCGAGGAGATTTTTTGCGCCAAATGCCAAATTGAAACAAAATGTTGGCTCCAATCTAGCGCTATCCTTTGCGCTAAAATAGAGAATGAACGATCTTGCTTTGCGCCAGAGATGGCGCAAAGATCAGAAAGCTGGCGTTATCCCTTTTTCATTTTTTTTTAACTTTTTTTTGTTTAGTTTATTATATCAGATTATGTTATAAAAAATATTTTTGAAGAGTTGTCTACTTTTAAATATGTTATAATATGATTTATTATTAATAAAAAAATATAAATATTACTAAAAATAGTAAATTGAAAAATTATTTAAAAAGAGTGATAATTAGTATTTGTAATTTTATCTACCTGAATGCCACATATTTTTCTCTATTTAAATCCTGTTATTAATTGTTTAAATTCTTTAAAGGATAGTATTTAATATATTATAGATTAGTTATAATAATAAAATATATTCTTTAGTTTAGTAATATGAATTTATAATATTATGTTAAAAATAGTTGTTTTTAATAAAATAATTTTTGTATTGAATAATAAAGAATATTCAAAGAATATTCCTTTTATTGCAAAATTTGAAGTAGATGGGTTGGAGATGGATTTTATGTTTAGTGCAGAAATTGCACTATCTTAGTGCAAAAACTGCACTAAAATAGAATTTTGGGTTGGAGATGGCCTAATAGCCAAAGCCACCGTTTCATGCTAAGCCTTTATTAACACTTCTAATTTGATATGGAATATGGCCTAGAAAATGCTAAAATTAGATCATAGTCCAATAATATACTAAATTTAATTAAACTCTTAACTGATAATTATTACAGCTCAAAGTCACTCATACTACTAATAACCTCAATGGTTAATGTTGAACTTCAATTCTAATGACTCACTTTTAACTTATATTCTATAAATTTGATTTACCACACAATAAGAAATAATATGCCAATTAGAAAATAATATGATTCTAAATTAGATGTATCAAACTTATGGTACTAAAATATTAATTTAGTTTCCAATGTTTTCGCCCACTTGCTCACCATTTTTTTTAAATGAGTAGGATCAACACCATTTGATTTACCTATTTCTTTTTATATTTTTTTTATTTGTTTTCCCACCTCCTTTTCATTGGACTTATTTGATTTTATTTTCAAACACTATTAATTTCTGATTCTCAATTACTTTTACTTATACTACAATAAATCACTTCTTCTAAAAGCAGAAACTTTTGCAAACACTCCCATTATAGCCTAGTAGAATAAGTGATTTATTGTAATGTTTGAATACTATAATGGGAGTGTTTACAAAAGCTTCTAATTTTAGAAAGTGATTTATTGTAGTAAAAGTAAAAGTAGTTGAGAAACAGAAGTTAGTAATGTTTGAAAATAAAATTAGAAATTGAGAGTATTTAGTTTAAAAGTTGAAAAAAACACTTATTTATTTGTAAAAATCTAACCTAAAGTAGAAATCTATGACAACTCTCCCCAAGTTTTTAGATTGTAATTAAACACAACAGAATCAAAAGCAGAATTTGATATTTATTTTCCTACGCCAAAACTAAGAAGTATTCATTTTTTTTTTTGATTTTCCTACGCCAAAAACTATTTATAAGCATTCCTGGTTAAAACTTAAACCCAACCCCCCACATCACCCGGTATTATCCATGCTACACCTGGTGTATTACACTTGGTGGATGGATGAATGACATGTGTCCCATTATTCACATGGATGAATGACAAGTGTTTAATCTTATAATTAGTGGGACACTTGTTATGCATCCACCTACCAAGTGTATGTACACCTAGGGATGGCAATTTCCTCCGAACCCGACGGAGGATCCGATACCCGACCCTAACGGAGGAGGGTATGGAGGGTAGTTTTGTACCCGATTAAATAAATGGGTACGTGGGTATGGGTATTTTCGGGTATGGGTATGGAGGTGGGTCTAGGTACATCCTACCCATACCCTACCCGATACCCGATTAAATAATAATTTTATATATATAATATATCTACATATATATTTATTTATAATATTTTACATATATTTTTTTATTTATACAACTCTATTTATTTATATTTAAAGAAAATGATTTTTCCCCAAGTCTCAACCAAAATGTACTAACCCACTAACACTTTTGTTTAATCTTTTTTAATATTTTGCTATATTTTTATAATATATAGTTCGCTAATTCTTATATGTATTCTTTTTTCCTTATTGTTTCCTTTAGAATTTAGTAAATATCTATATTTTTATTTAAATAACTCAATTTTCTCTTTAAAAAAAGAAATAACTAAAATTTGAAAAAAAATACAATTGTAAGTGGTAAGAGGGTATGGGTAGGGTATGAATACCCGATCCTCCGATGGGTATGGGGATGGGTATGGCGAATCGCGATGGGTATGGGTATGGGTATGGGTATGAATATAATAAATGGGTATGGGGATGAAGGATGTAGAATCCTACCCGAATCCTACCCATTGCCATCCCTATGTACACCTGGTGTAGCATTTACAAGACCGACATCACCCCCACCAACCCCACCACGTGTAAATCAATTATTGGTTGTCAAGAAATCAAAATTCAAATTGGTCATCGGATGGTAATTGGTAAAGCCATACAATTTTGCGTCCGCCATTAACAGACACACGCGCACAGACACACGCGCACACACACGCGCGCGCGCGCGCGCGCACACACACACACATATATGTTCGCTGTATCATTTGTTTTTCATAATTTTTGGTCGATAATGGATTTATTGAATCCCACAGAGTTAACGGCGGCTGAATCTCCGTACAAAGTGCTGCTCGGAGCGGCGTCATTGATACCAATTTCTCACTATCTATTGGGATTTTGGTTGATCTTGATTGTATTTCTATATAATTTTCTCGAAATTCATATTCTGCAAGATTTATTCACCGGGTTCAGGGGACAGCCGGTGGTTTTGACTTTCAATCCTTGCTCTAAAGTGTATAGCGATGTTGTTTCCAAGTGTAGAATTCTTCATGGAAGGTATGAGAATAGTAGTGATACGGACGAAACCCGGAGAACGATTCGAAATTTATACATTAATTCACGGTTGAGGATGCAGTTTTGATTATGCCTTTTCTTTTTTCCGGTTGAAAATAGGTATCTGTCAACTCCATGGTTGTGTAGTCCGCACCTTCAGACTGTTTTTCTGCAATATTTCGGAAATCCGCCTGTTGTCAATTACAGAAGGTGACTTTTGGTTCAAGATATATTGTTCTCTTGTATTTAAAGTTTGATTGGATGGATTTGAGTATCTGGACTTGTTGAAATTGATGTGATGGATAATCAATTAGCTATTGTCCCTTGTTTACTTTTGCATAAAGTGGTACTAATTGAATGCAGTGTGCAGACAGATCTTAACGACCTCTGATGGTGGAACTTTAGCTTTAGATTGGGTCAAGAATGCCAAAGGTAACAGGCCTTTCCCCTTTCTTTCTTGTCCAGCTTTGAAAATCATTGTGAGGAATATTGTGCACTGAAGAAAATATTATTTGTCGTTCAAGTAACCCGTGATCTTATAACTATTTTTGATAAATATAGGAATATGGAATCGAGGAGTTGTTTGATTTTATGTTTCTGAGACCTTGTCGTTTCTTGATACCTTCTTTAATGATCTTCCAGATGTAATATTACAGTCAAAGCAGTGAGCTGCATTTTCCTTTTGTTCAACATTATTGGTTGTGTTACAAAGAAAAGTAAAAATATAAGTGATTACCAGTATCGAATAATTCTCCAAACTAATTGATCATCATCATCATCATCATCATCATCATCATCATCATCATCAACCTCACCTTATATAGTTTATACTGTCAATTAATTGTCTAAAATTAGTTAACACTACAAAGTCACACAAAAAAGCAAAGTGACAAAGTTTTACGTCGGATGCCCTTCCTGACGCAACCTTCATACGGAGGAGAAATGAGATGAAATTCCAAACCATCATCATCTTAGGTTTTTCCACTTACATGGAAAATATAATGAGATGGCGATGAGTTGAGATAGTTGCTCTAGTCATGTCTCATTACATAATTGATGTGTAGTATCTGTTCTTATCAGTTTAAAATTCTCCAAACTAATTGATGTCAGTGCATATTCTCCTTCTTAGCCCCGTGACTGTTAGGACCTTGGTTGGTTGATGGTCTAACCTTCAAATAACTTCATTGTCATCCATAATTTTTGAACTGATATATATAATTTGGTGGCACACTAATTTTTACAAATAGTTGTATTAACGTCTGACTTTGAAAAATATCATTTGCTTGGCAAATTGTCATCATTATGTTATAAATTCTGGATGAATACATCTTTATTCCCACAATTTAAAGGTCTTGCAGTTTCATGTATTGGCTTATTCCAGTCCCGCTAGTTATCAGCTAATCTTGGCCTTATCCATTTTAGTTAAGAAACAAGCCTATCAAGTGAATGATGCACTGGCCCTGCAGCAAGATGAAAAGAATCCCATCTTAATCATCATTCCTGGCTTGACAAGTGCTTCAGATTCTGCTGTAAGTTATTTAGATCATTTAACCATCCTTTGCTGTTCACTTACTTGGTCAATACATTATATTCCTATCAACGGAATGGGGTACCCATATCATTCATGGTTTAATGCATGAGCTAGGCAGTGACTCGTCTAGTAAATTAGAAGAAGATAAAATTTGAAATGTAGGTTTCTTTCTTATCTGGTCTCTCCCTGAAAGGAAATTATAGAACTTCAGCAGTCATCTAGCCAAATATGCTTTTGTTTTATTGACACATTTTCTTTCAGAAACTACAACGCGCAAGTGAATTGCCAGACAATACTTTAATTGCTGTCAATGATAAGTTTTATCATCTGTGCAAAGTTTTGAACAATGTTCGTGCTGCAAGCAGAGAACAATATAATATTTAACTTCAATTTAACTAGCATAAATTATGTTTTATACTGGTTTGGTTTATGATTTACATGATTCATTAAATTAACTAGCATGAATTATGTTTCATACTGGGTTGGTATGATTTGATGATTTATGCTTGACTGCATTTCTGCTGGGGCTATACATAGGTTTAGGATTGTCATTTCAATTGGTGGCATGTGTTCTTCCTGTGTCTTTTACCGAACCATAGAAAGAGGAAAACTGTAAGCAACAGAACTACAAACATTTAATAAATTATTGGATGTTTGTGAAAGAGTTAAGCAATGAACTATTATTGTGATGTTGCTAGTTTTAAACTATACAACGTGCAGTTGATGTGCACTAAGGACAGTGAGTTTTGTCCTTATTTTCACTATTTTCAAAGTGAACACATGTAGTTGTCTGTTAGAACATATGCTGTAAATTTTAAGACACTTTTATTTTTGTATCTTTAATATGGTAAACAGTGGGATATTGCCTTAATTTTCCCCACTTTTAAACCTCTTATTTTGACCAATACCACCTTTATCACGATGTATCTTATTTCGGAAGTATATTTGAACTCTATTCAAAGTCACAGAGATATGTTTGCTAGTTAGCATTGTGTTATAGATATTTTCCTCTTTGAATTTTTATCATCTCCATGATCTGATCCTGATGTTGCGACCCCTTAACTTTGAGATGTGTAGTTGACATCCATTGAGAAAAAATGGTTTTGACCTTATTTTCCTATTACGGCGATTACACTTATAATATGCTCAAGAGTTTAAAATGTGTTACTCTAATATGGTAGCTGGTGGACTGTTGCCTCTTTCTGTTTTTGTCCCATATCATCTCTCTTATTTTGCAAATACGACCTTATTCACCAATATCTCTTGTTGTGGAAGTATATTTGAACTCTACAGAAAGTTACGGGGCAATTTTACCAAGTCATCATTGTGTGCACGTATATCCTCTCTGAAGTTTTATCATTTCCATTTTAGAAAAACTAGCATTTACAATGCTTTGCATTTATTTCAATTACCATCTTTCCTCCTGATTTGTAATATTATTACAGTATATCAAACATTTGGCTTTCAACATGGCAAAACGTGGCTGGAATGTTGTTGTGAGCAATCATAGGGGACTTGGAGGTGTATCAATTACGGTGAGCATAACACACTAAAATGTTGCTTGGAATTTGATAGGTTTGATTTTGAATGTGGGAGATACAAAATCATTTATTGTGAAGTACCTTCTAAATTGGAATCATTTTAATTATCAAATTTGTGTATGAGGTCTAATTGTGCTATTGTAACATTTAGGTTTTAAATATTTGAGGGATCAGATGCACAGGAGTGAACACCAGGGCAAAAGAGAGGAGCTTTGGAAGGAGGGGTGTGTGTGTGTGTGTGTGTGGAGATCTTGAGATTACCTTTGTTCAAATAGTGAATTAAAAATCATTTGTACATTCTTTCTGTTGTTTTGTTTTAGTTACATCCTAGACACACACATATACACACAAGATTCGAATATTAGCTAGTTAACTATACAGGATTGAATGCTATAAATCAACCTATAATGTAGATATTGCTGTTCGTAGCTAATTTAGTTAAGCACTAAAATATATTGCTAACGCTCACCCTCAAGTTGGAGCATAAATGTCCATAATGTGAAGCTTGTCACTCAATTTAGTGAAGTCATCCTTCGTGGTGAACATATTAGCAATTATAGAATTAGTTGAGCCCTATAATATGTTACAACTTACACGTGTTTTTAAATCCATTTGGTTCTAACTAAATTCTCCAGTAGCTGACTTTTTGTCAACGTAGACATTTTTTTGTCGAAAGGGAAGTTCATTGGAGAACACATTTTTTTTTAGTGCAAATTCAAACCACTACAAAGGCATTGTGGGGGAGGGATGGGGTTTGAACCCTTGACCTCATCTCTAATAGGTGAGACCAAGTAGCATCTCTCCTAGTGATGTTGTGCATTGGAACACTCTGTTTCTTGATATGTTTAACATATCACGCATCAAAAATTGCATGAAGTTTGTGTGGCGCCAGTGCTTGTTTTTGCTTGTAATGGTTTTATCTCTGTGAATTACATGTTAACAGTCCGATTGCTTCTATAATGGTGGATGGACGGAAGACGTAAGGAAAGTGATTGACTATATTCACTGCCAATACCCGGAAGCTCCTCTATTTGTTGTTGGAACTAGCATCGGAGCTAATATTCTGGTACAATTATTTGTTAGCTATTTAACGTTTCATAAAAACATAGTTATCTAGTATGAATTTGTAGTTTTGCTTCTAGTTTATACTGTTCAATGTTTTAGTGAGATTTGCTGTATTTCTTTTTGACGAAGATTATGAAGGATCTATAAGACATGCCTTCACAATTCAGGAGAGAGAACTGTACATTTTGGAAAGATTTTGGTTGTAGATTTAGGACTGGCTAAGAGGTATTCAGGTTATAACACTAATGGATTAGCGCTCTGTTACCGTTCATGTATAATGTAAAACTTTCCTGTTTGTAATTCTTTCTTTTGGGTCCCTGACTGATATGTGGCTTGTGGTCCGAGAATAATCTTATTGTGGCCAAATGTTCTGATGAAATATAGAGGTTTGGTTTGACAGCATCCAGCTTCCTCTCATTGTCACTTGGTGAGAACTTGAATGGATGTGGCTCTTCATTGTTCTTCTTTCTAATTGATTCCTCACCTCTCTTCAGTGGTAAATTTAGCTTATCAAATTATGAAAATTACATAGGCTCAAATGGAAAGCTGTCATATCTTTTGAGAATAATTTCCTTTTTGGTGCCCTCATTTTTAAAGATATTAAGTCCATTAAATACTAGTGGATGCAAAAGTCCAAATTTAGAAAAAAAAAAAAAAAGAAGCAACGACAACAACAAAAATGTATGTGGTTAATGGTTATCTAGGGTGATACATAAGCAACACGAGTACTTGAACTTTTCTTGAAAATCTTTGCTCTCTAAATTCTTGTGTAGTATGGTGAAATTGTTTAACGAGGTCTTGCATTGTTCACACTCATATTTTATTTCTCACCTAATTGATTAAATTTCAGGTAAAATATCTTGCTGAGGATGGAATAAATGTTCCCATAATTGGAGCTGCAGCAATCTGTTCTCCTTGGGACCTTTTGGTGGGTAGTTTTTCCTCTTTTGTCTTCTTACATCTCCTTGCATATATGAAACTAAGTTTTTCTTAGACAGCATAGATGTCATCAATAGATTTTCTTTCTCAAATCAACAATTGCTTTTTTCTTTCATCTCTTCCGTTTGTTCCTGTCCACGTTTCATTGAATGATTCATATCCTGTCTTTGTTAATTTTCTTCGTCTAGAATTGGTTAATGTGGTCCACACCCCAAACTTGTTGGACCTGAATAATTTATGTGCGTGGTATATCCATATGTTAGAGGAAAGGTTGTGTGCTCAATAATTGCCTTTTTGTGGCCTTGTGATATGCACTTTAGCTACTCTAAATTAGATTCTTCTTTATCTTTCCAGATATGTGACAGATTTATGACCCGTAAACTTGTTCAGAGGTTGTACAACAAAGCTCTTACAATTGGCTTGAAGGATTATGCCCAGTCGTATGTCTTTATCACCTAGTTGTGCTCTTCTCTTGAAATTACATGTCACTTTTGCATTGAACATTTTCCGACGTAATTTATGTTTTGAGCATTTTGTCATTCTTTTGCACTTCCTTAAGTTAGCCGGCAATTTGATTTGAATATGGAATTTTGTAGGCATGAGGCTGTCCTTTCTCGTCTTTCAAACTGGGAAGGTGTTAAAAAGGTATTTTTATGTTTTACAAATTCCTTGATGCTAATATATACTCCCTCCGTCCCAAAAAGATACATCACCTTCCCTTTTTCGCGCGTCCCAAATTATAGGCGTATTTCCTTATTGAGATTATTAATTATACAACAATATACTAAATTACCCCTATTTAATTCACTTGGAATGATATACTACAATTTAATGCAAGGGCAAAATAGGAAGAATGTGGAAAAAAATTATAATCCCAATTACATTTATTTTGTTTTCTTAATCTGTGTGAATTCTTCTACTTGCCTATCTTTATGGGACGGAGGGAGTATATTATATATATATGGGGAGATGCTTACATGAGCATAGAGATAAATCCCAACCATAGATCTAAATTTTTCAATGGCCTATATTTAACAAGTTGAATTATGATTTATTACCTAATTAATTTAAAGTAGGGGTAAATTAGTCCACAAAAAATTAGTCCATACAACAAAATAGGAGACGGTTACGTTGGATATTTAAGAAAATCTTCTCCATTGTCTCCTACCATCTATACAAAATCAGTCACGATAAAAACGAACTAAAATCACTCTTATCTCCCACCAAACAAACAAATATTATCATCATTGTCGAAGACACAGTGCTGTGAGAATAAAAAATTCACTCAATAAAAAGCAGTCATAATTGCTATAGAATCAAAATAGTTCCATCAAAAATCGATTTCCATCACACCATCACAATCTAGAAAGAACATTGCATGTTCCACAATAGCATTGTGATGCAAACAGAATATACACAATAAATGCAACACAGATACATTAACTGCATAAGCAAGTAATAAGCAACAAACCTATACTACATAAGCAACGAATATACACTACATATGCAACACATATACATTAAGTACATAAGCTAGTCATAAGCAACAAACCTATACTACATAAGCAACAAATATATACTACGTATGCAACACAGATACATTAAGTACATAAGCAAGTTATAAGCAACAAACCTATACTACATAAGCAACGGATATATACTACGTATGCAACACAAATACATTAAATACATAAACAAGTAATAAGTAACAAACTTATACTACATAAGCAACAAATATACACTACACATGTAACACAAATACATTAACTTAGCACCGCAAAAATATTTTATATAAGCAGCATCGACATATTACACAAGCAACAAACCTATACTACATATGCAACACACACACTTCAAATAAGCAAATTATTACTTACATACACACACCTACTCAAATTACACCATCTTAATATTGAATATGCAGGAATTGCATACTACATAAGTAGTATATTTGCACTAAACATACAACTTAAATGTGTACAAACAATATGATTAGATTACATATGCAATATTGTTATACTACATGTGCAATATGATTATATTACATAAGCAATTAACAATAGAATACGCTGGAGAAAAAAACAAACAAACAAGAGATCGTGGAGAAAGTGGAAGCCGAAGAGTCAGATATCATATCTATTGACTGAAAAGAAAAAGACACGTTTAAAATTTAATCAAATCTGACTTGTAACTGTTTTAAATGCAAAATGACTCAAATAGCATTTTAACTACTTAAAAAAATTGTAATAATCCTTTAAATCTGGACCATTAAAAAGAAGATCACAACAATTAGGATTTGTCCCCGCGTACTCACCCTAAATGGGTGGACTCATAGGATCCAAATCCCTATATATATTATATTCTTTTTCATGCAAAACAACAAGTTCTAAATTAATTTTATAGTGGAATTTCAACTTTCAACTTCATCCGCCTTTACAAATATACTTCCGTTTAGGTTGATCAAGACCTATGAGTATAGATCCATGCACCAAGGGGTTTAACAAGGCATCTAAACAAGCGCAAGACAATCATTATATTTGCTAGAAATCTTGTATGAAGCGAGAGGCATGCAAAAGCGGCATGAGTTTTATCTTGTCTTTACAACAACAACAACAAACTAAGCGTTTTTTAATCCCGCTCGTGGGGGAGTAAATTTATACGGATCATATCGCGCCATCGTTTACGGTCATAAGCCATATTTTCGTTTATTTCTAGGTATAACATGTCATGTTTAATAGCTTCTTTCCAAGTCTTTTTAGGCCTACCTCTTCCTCTTTTGATTTGTGTGAGTGATTCTCTACCTTTCTAAACGTCGCACGGGTGCATCTAAAGGTCTCCTATAAACATGTCCAAACCATCTTAATCGTGTTTCTCTAATTTTTCGCCTATTGGTGCTACTCCCACTTTGTTTCTAATGTGTTCATTTCTTATTCTATCTAATCTAGTGTGTCCGCACATCCATCTTAGCATTCTCATCTCTGCTACCCTCATTTTTTGTTCGTGTTCATATTTAGTCGCCCAACATTACGCTCCATAAAGCGTGCGGCCTTATGGCGTTTTATAAAATTTTCCTTTCAATTTTTATGGTATTTTACGGTCACAAAGGATAGAAGACGCACTCCTCCATTTATTCCAACCCGCTGGATCCCCATGTGTGACATCTTTATTGATTTCTCCGTTCTCTTCAATTATAGATCCTAAGTATTTAAAACTCTTTGTTATACTCACTTCATGTCCATCAATTTTAACTTTCGTTTCATTGTTCTGTTGTTTTTACTAAAGTGGCATTCCATGTATTCTGTTTTAGCCCTACTTATAGTAAAACCTTTTGATTCGAAAGTGCTTCTCTCCAAACTTCTAATTTTGCATTTACTCCTTCCCTGTTTCATCAATTAAAACTATATCGTCCGCAAATAACATACATTCAGGGATGGATTTTTGTAAGTGTTTAGTGATTTCATCAATTATTAGGATAAAAGGTGCGGGCTTAGAGCGGATCACGATGCAAACCTATATAGTGTTGGGGAATTCACTAGATATTCTGTTGGTGTCTAACGCATGTTGTTATACTATCATACATATCTTTTATGGCATCTATGTATTTATTTTTATTCCTCTTTTTCCAATACGCGCCACATTATATCACGGTTGACTCTATCGTATGCCTTTTCAAGATCAATAAAAATCATATGTAAATCTTGTTTTCTCTCATTATATTGTTCACATAATCGTCTAATTAAGTGTATAGCTTCAATTGTTGATCTTCCGGCATGAAGCCAAATTGATTATCTAATATACTAGTTTCATTTCTTATTCGCTTCTATAACTCTTTCCCATAGTTTCATTGTATGACTTATTAATTTAATTCCCCCGTAATTTGCACAATTTTGTATATCCCCTTTGTTTTTATATATAGGTATCAATATACTTTTTCTCCATTCATCGACATTTTCTTAGTTTTTAGAATAACATTAAATAATTTAGTAAGCCATGCAATTCCAACTCCACCTAAACATTTCCACGCTTCAATTGGTATATCATCTGTCAGGCCAATTGCTTTTGCCGAGTTTTCATTTTGTTTAGTGCTTTTTACATTTCATGAAGTTGAATTCTACGATAAAAGTACGGTTTCTATTCGATTCAGACTGGTTCCCCTAATGTGACTTCATTCCTCTTCGGTTCATTAAAAAGATTATTGAAATACCTCTTCCATCGATCTTTTATGTCCTCGTCTTTCACTAAAATGTTTTCATTTTCATCTTTTATGCATTTAATTTGGGTTAGATCTCTTGTTTGTTTTTCTCTAAATTTTGCTATTTTATATATATCTTTTCTCCTTCTTTAAGATCTAGTTTCTTATAGAAATCTTCATATGCCTTGGTTTTTGCTTCATATATTGCTCTTCTTACTTACTTTTTTGGCGTCTTTATATCTTTTAAGGTTTTCTTCGTTTTTACAGAATACAATACTTTATAACTAGTTCGTTTTTCCTTTACCTTTTCTTGGATTTCTTGATTCCACCACCATGACTCTTTATTCCATTTATTACCATTTGACACTCCTAATGTTTCTTTTGCGATCTTTTTCATTTGAGTAGTAACATAGTTCCATGTTTCATCGGCTTTGTCTTCCACTTTCCAATCAATGGTTTCTACTAGAGATTTGACAAAACTATCTCTTTTTTCAATATTCTTTAAGTTCCACCACTTAATTCTCGGTATGTTAATTTTTCTCTCTTTAAGTGTATGTTAATAAGTTTGATATCCAAAACTAGTAGTCATGTTGGGTGGTGATGCTTTCTCCAGGTATTACTTTGCAATTTTTGCATATTTTTAAATCGTTTTTACGGTTAGAAAGTAGTCGATTTGTGATTTGTTAGGACCACTTTTAAATGTGATTAAATGTTCGTCTCTCTTTTTAAAGAAGGTATTACCTATAATAAAATCATAAGCAACTGCAAAGTCAGGATGGTTCTACCTCATTGTTACGCGAGCTAAAGCCATATCCTCCATGGACCCTTTCATAATCTTCATTATCCTTCCCAACATGTCCATTTAAGTCTCCACCTATGATGACTTTTTCATTTTGAGGATTGATTGCATTAGAGTTTCTAAATCTTCCCAAAATTTAAATTTTTAGTAGCATCATCTAATCCTACTTGAGGTGCATATACACTAACAATATTTATAAGTTCGTTACCTACTACAATTTTAAGGGATATGATTCTATCTCCTTTTCTAGTTACTCCTACTACTTGATCTATGAAGAGAGGATCTACAATGATACCCACCCCATTCCTAGTTCTATCCTTTCCACTATACCAAAGCTTATAACTGTAGTATCTAGTGTCTTAGCCTTCTCACCTACCCGTTTAGTCTCTTGGATACACATAATATCTATGTTTCGTCTTTTCATAATATCTACGAGCTCTATAGTTTTACTGTCAAAGTACTATGTTCCAACCGCCAATTCTATACTTTCTAATTTTCTTATTATCATTTGTGTTCCTCTTATTAGTGTGTGAGGGCTCTTGTGTATTTTTCACTACACCCAAGCCCTTATGGAGGTGTAGCGGTCCTTGCAAGACACGCATGATCGGACCTGCAGCGCACTCCTTACGGGGAGCATCTAGCCTTTATCACGATGTCTTATATGATCCATACCATAAGGAAATGACAAGAGTTTTTTACGCTGGCTGTCGACCTAACGCAACCCTCCTCCTTTATCCGGGCTTGGGACCGGCAACATATAGACGGGTTGCCCTGTCTATATGCAGGCGGAGTTTTTTATCTTGTCTTTAATGAAGATAAAATAACCTGAAAAAATATTGCTTAGTTCTGCATCTAGAATGTTAATTATAGTTAAGTGAATATATGAAAACGTTCAGTAGCCTTCTTAACAGTGTCTATTAAAATCTGAATTTGTATTCTCGAATGGCAATCCATTTTGTCAAAACCTTCAACTCTATAACTTAAAAGTCACGGAGACTAGTAGAGAAGAAGTCTTTTGAATGATTCTGGAATAAAACATTTGTTCTAAATTATAGCGTAGGATGAAGGGAGATTTATAGCATCACTTTCCTCCCTATGATAAGGGAAATTCTAAATTCAAACTTTTGCACTTTACATGGTATTATATTATCAGAAATATTTGACTGATCCATCTGCTGACATATGTATCGAACTCTTTTGTTTTGACATTGATGACTCTAGAATTAATCATTTATTCTAATGTCCACAGTCACGTTCAGTTCGGGACTTTGATGATTGTGCAACTCGTGTTCTTGGTAATTATGAGGTAATAATACTCAGCATTCTCTTTTTTTGACCAAATGCTCAATGAATGAATCGTTTCGCTTTTCCAGACCGTGGATACATATTACAGGCGTTGTAGCGCTTCTAATTTTGTTGGAAGTGTAATGGTGCCCCTTCTTTGCATTAGTTCTTTAGATGATCCAGTATGCACAAGGGAAGCAATTCCATGGGATGAGTGCAGGTATGTAGTCAGAGTATCAACTTTAAATGAAGTTTGAAAATTTGTAACAATGAAGTGAGGAATATTAGCAGTTCAGTTTAGAGGAGATAAGTTAGAGAGGACAACAAACAAAAGTTAAAATGAAGATATCTGGCAGAACCCAAGTGGTTTTGTCTTAAGCCAGCTTCGATGATTATGTTTTTATAGAAGTTGCACTAATCATAAAGTTGGTGCAGCGAATGAGTGCAATATATTTTTAGTGGAAAAATTAAGGACTGTTTAAATAAAATTTTGAGGAATCGTTTTATTTACATAATGCATTAATCTTTGCCTATAGTTGCATCAAGGAAATCTTGTATCATGAGTCTGAAAACTGTTGAACCGCTGATTTGATGACATCCAATTTGTTTTCATGATATTGAGATTCGATAGAAGACATTACATGTTAAATTAAGATAGTTCTTGATTTTAATTTTGTTGAAAAGGTTGTCTATGAAGGTATGACAACATGGTATTGTATGCCTTTTGTCTTATGTTCTTTTCTGTGTGTATAATGCATGTGTTGTCAGCCAATCTAATGATGAAGATTTGCAGGTTAAATACTAATGTTGTCTTGGCTACTACACAACATGGAGGGCATTTACCTTTTTTTGAAGGATTAGCTGCAAAAAGTGTATGGTAATTTCCTTTTCCGTTTTTTACTTTAGGGTTTCTTTGTGTTCTCATTTTAAGCTCTCCATGTTGTCCTTGAAATTTGGGAATTATCAGGTTGGCGACCAAATTCATTTATAACTCACATTCGAAATTAGCCAACCTGTGCCACACTCTGATTGAGGTTGAATTCAAGTTCGTACCTTTGAATCTGGCTTGACTAGTTTGAAATTGTGTAAATCTCGGCTTAATTTTTACTTGCAAGGTTTCAAGCTTTACTGGGTTTATAGAGAGTCCTAATTGTGAAGGGTGGTGTTGAAAAGCTCAGTGTTGTCCGTACTTGCAAGAGTTAAGTTCGTTACGTGTTACTAACTTGGTAACTATTTCGTGGCAGTGTTTGTAAACTCTGGGGGGGAAAGAAGTGAGTTTCAGCTTCTAAATGCAAAAAAAACAACTATTTTCTTTCATATAGAAGCTGAGAATCACATTTTTTCAGAGTTTGCAAACACTTCATTTTTTCATTTCATTTTGAATAAAGTTCTGCATGTGAACACGCTGGTACCAAACATTTTGGTCTAGTTTGTTCATACATATAGGTTAGGTTTGAATGCTCATAAACAAGCACAACCATATATACATGTAAAATTGTGAAAACACACATAATCTACTATTTTTATTCAGTTGCTTATTCCATAGTTATGTTCCGTGATGTCAGGACAGAGAAGATATATTGTAGTTACACATATAGTTATGCATGATGTGGCAAAGACTTATCAGCAGTTTTCTCTACTTTCCTTGGGTTTAATACTTTAATAATTTATCTTGCGTAGGTGGGTAAGGGCTGTTGATGAATTTTTTGCTGCTTTGCAGTCCAGCCCTCTGAGTCACCGGAAAAAAGAGGTGACGAAATAATTGCAGATTTATATTTATCACAATTATCATTTTTTCCTGATTTTGTTTGGCATAGACTTGGTGGTAAACCAAAAACTAGAAAAGCAGTAATGGTGTCTAAATTTGAGTATTTATCTTTTATACAAAAGCTAAAATATGTGGTGCAAGTAGGAATTGACTCCCTGCATACCAGTTTTGGAAAATATAGAATTCATGTAAGAGATGGTATTTTGCACGCGTGAAGATTCATTTAAACTCTGTCATTTCTATCAAATAGGGTAAATTACAGAAATTGCTCCTGAGTTTAAATTAAATTGCAAAAAGAACTCCAGTTACATTTCAAAATTACAAGTATCCCTTAAGGTATTACAAGCATCTTAAGTTTTGTATTAACTTAACAAATGGGCAAAAACTTATATAGGACCGTCTTACGGATCATTGTCAGTAAGACGGATCACACCAGGCCCCCTTGCGCCCGCCTGACCCGTTTTTGTTTTTGGGTTTTTAAAGGTTTTTTTATTTTTCTCTTTCTTTCTTTTTACTGTCCTTTTCCCGATTTCCACCTCTCTCCCTCTACTTCTCTGCCTTCTCTCGTATTTTTTTCATCTAGTTTTTCTCTACCTCTCTCCCTCTCTATCTCTCTGTGCTCATTTAGAATTCACTGGTAATTGTGCATTTCTCGTTGGTTGCTCTCTGTTTCCTTTTATCTCATTGAAGTTGATGTATTGTTCACGTCTATGGAGAATAGTTATGATTGCATAGTGAAAGAATGAATGTGCGGCTGTGCTAGGAATAAGCCATATACAGATGCATCAAGGCAAGGAGATTTGGTGTGCATATTGTTGAAAGGCCTGAGTTTTAGCATACACCAAGGAGTTATATCGCTGCTCAAAGATATAAGAATGTATCATTGCAATATTAAAAGTAAAAAGTATTACATGTTGAACTAATAAGTATTATTACACATTGAACTCAAATGTACTACATCTATATATGTGAAAAGTAAAACTTTTTATTATAAAAGTATCACTTTTATTCTAAAAGTATATGTTTCAAAGGAACAAAAATGATAGTTTACTTACAATGTTATATACAACCTTGTTCAAAAGCATCACATTTTATTTCAAAAATTATCACTTTTTCTCTGAAAAGTACACGTTTTCAAAGCAACAAAATTACATTAGTAGCTCCCCTTGACATAGTATCACTTTATACTCGAAAAATATTACTTTTATTTGAAAAGTATACGTTTTTAAAATAATAAAATTGATTATTTACTTGGAAAGTTATATACAATACTGTTCAAAAGTATCACTTTTTAGTGAAAAAAGTGTCACTTTTACTCTAAATGATATGGAAAATTACATTAGTAGTTCCCCTAACATATCATCACTTAAAACTCGAAAAGTACAATTTTTTATTAAAAAAGTACAATTTTTATTCTACAAAGTATACGTTTTTCAAAGTAACAAAACTGATGATTTTACTTGCAACCTTGTTTAACAATATCACTTTTTATTAGAAAATGTATTTACTCTAAAAAAATATATGTTTCCAAAATAACAATACTAGTAATAGTAATTTCCCTGAAAGTATTAATTTTTCCTCTCAAAAGTATTAGTAGAACCCTTAAATCCATGGTCGATTCGAGAAAGACATAGATCTGTGTTACAACAACAATTTGAAAATTGGGGGATGGAGGAAGGAGGAAAGACGAAAATAAGGGGAGAGAGAGAGAGGGAGAACATGATGAAAGAAGAAAAGGAGGGGAGAGAGTAGGAGTAAAGCAGAAAAGGAGGAAGAAAGAGAGAGGGAGCGCGAAAGAGGAGGGAGGCGAGAGAGGGAACGTGAAATTCCTTTTTTTTTTTTGTACATGAACAAATCCGGATACCTTATCCGGTTTGTGGGATCCGTCTCACGGATGAGGATACGTAAGACGGTCCTATGAAAGGCCTGCTGTAAGAGCAAATATCCCTTTTGTGGATGCAATTTATAAACAAAAACAAATGTGAAGAGGATATTGCCTATTGGTAATTGTAAAAGGTAGCTCAGTGGTATTTTTTATAATCAACCCCAAAATAAATTAATTAATATTCTGTATTATTTTTGGCAGGAATTAACATTTTGTATTATTATTAGTGATAATTACAAAATTACTCTTGAGGTTTGATCTAATTACAAAAAAACCAGCTAACTTTCAAAATTACAAAAAGTACGTCTGAGGTTTGATTTAGTGTTAAAATGAAGGGGTAAAATGTAATATATTTATAATGAGGGGGGAATTTGAAATGTTTTTTTGCTTATCAAGGGGGTAAATGTTAGACAAAATAAAACTTCATGGGTATGTTTTGTAATTTTCAAAGCTAGTTGGGTTTTTTGTAATTAGGTCTAACCTCAAGGGTACATTTTGCAATTAACCCTTATTATTGTACCCTTAAGTCTTCTGATTTACACCTGCTTCTCAGCTAATAATTCCTCTGCATGATAGTGAAACTCTTCAGTTAGTATAAAAGATTAAAATCTGCTTGAAAGTTTTGCTTATGAACACAAAGCTGTAGCCAACATTTACAACTTTATCAAGTACAATAAGAATTAGGGATAATTACAAAAAATACGCCTGAGGTTCTACCTAATTACAAAAAAAAAAACAGCTAACTTTTAAAATTACAAAAAGTACCCCCGAGGTATGATTCAGTGTTAAAACTACGTGGTAAACTGCAATATTTTTATAAATATGGAGGGGGATTTTGAAATGATTTTTCTTATGAAGGGTTTAAATGCTTGACAACATGAAACCTCGAGGACATTATTTGTAATTTTGAAAGTTAGGTGGGTTTATTTGTAATTAGGTCAAACCTCAAGGATACTTTTTGTAATTATCCCTAAGAATTAACATGTAGCTTTTTTTGTCATCCTTAAACTTATCCTGTTTGTCAAGTGCAGATTTCAGTTTCCTCTGTCAATCCTCTGGAGTCATCCATCGATCACGCCCCATACATGCATGTTTCGGAAGATGGCATGGTCACTGCAGTAAACGAAGAAGTAGCTGAAACAATAGAAATTCGACACCAAGAGAATGCAGATGAAAACAAGACTGAAGACGAAATCAATGCCGAAGAATGTGTCCAAGAAAAACAAAGCACAGATATTAACCCGACTCAGCCAGAACGAGATATCAGCGACTTAGTTGCTCCTGTGAAGAAATGCTTAACTCAGCTTTCGCGTCAAAATCGAAAATCTTTGTGGCTGCTTGCCTACATTGCAATCATTACCACTTGGCCAGTCGTGGGTTCGGCTCTGACAGTTTTCTTGAGGAAAAAGTTTCAAAATATTTTCTCCAGAGCATCGGTTAGGAGGTAGAGATCAAAGTTACGTTCGTTTATGGAAAATATAAGAGATCGTTTTAGGAAAGGATGTTGTTGACTATAGGACCTTACGTGCGTCGTATTATGACGTATCGAAGAAAGTCCATTCCAGATTCAAAAAACGATGTCTCTTTTGATGTATGAATTGTGTTGTTGTACTACAGTATAATTGACCTCTAAATTGGATTAAATGGGAAACAATAAAAGAAGAAAGCAGTTTTAGCTTTCTTCAGTTATATCAAATTGTATTCAATTATATCCTGATACCATTTTGGTATCAGAGCCGAAATATATACGGTATATACAGTTAAATTGCATTAATTTATAAAGAAAATTTTTGAAAAGGTTTAATTAATCTTTTCATTTTTGATAATAAGTTTTACACGGAGTTTCTCCAAAGTCGCGCAGCTCGTACACCGTAAGGCCCAGATAGAGGCAGGTCAGAGTGTGTAAGTCGTTGACAGTATACTTATTTTCAAAATGAATCGATTAAGTAAATACTTTCCAAAAAATTCTTTAGAAAATTTGGAAAACCAGAAAAATAAAGAGATAATAATCTCTGAAAATTTTGAGAAAAATCTCCAAAACTGGTCATTACCAGTCGCTTCTAAACAGAAGATTTATAGATCTAATCATTTATCATTTAGATCTGATTATATTGTTAAAACAATAGAAGAATCTATACCTTTAAAAGAAGGTTATGATAATTTTAATTTATTATCTAAAAAATTAATAGAACTTCATAAAGTTCAGTATAAATATATGCATTTAGGCATGATACAGATAGGCTTAAAGCCTTTAACAAGATTAGGTTTAAATACCTCTGCCTTAATTATGGTCCGAGACCAAAGGCATAGAAATTTTGAAGACTCTCTAATAGGGATTGTAGAATCGTCTTTATGTGATGGTCCCATTTATTTTAGTTGCTTTCCAGATTATACAATCTCCTTATCTGATCCTAATATACTTCAGGCTTTAACATTAAATGTTAAAACTGAAGGATTTGATATGTTATCTGGATCAGAAAATGTTGTATTAATATATCGTATTTGTTACAAAGTAATGAATACTACTGTTTCAAATTTCAGAATTGGATCTACGTCTAAAAGACAAGAAACCACTCTATTTATCACTGATGTTACTAAAAGTAATACTGTGGTTCCAAAAACAATTTCTTGGAATCAAATATCTTTACCAGAAATTTGGAAAATGGAACAAGCAGTTCCAGCTCAAAAACCTGAGCCTAGACAGGTTGAGAAAATCATCCAATATGATGATGGTGATGTTATAATAAAATTCACTTCTCAAAGAAGCTGTCGTTTAAAATTAAATGAGTCCAGTGAATCTGGATCTAGAAGATTTTCTACATCTTCTATAGAAAGTCTTAATATAGCAGGGTTAAATAAAACCTCTGAAAACATTAGTAAACCAAACTATAAAGTTGAAATACCAACTACAAGTTTTAATACTAACAGACCTTCGTCTCCATCTTTTTCCGATATGGGATATAGTATTAATACTATTTCAGAAGAATTGTCTTATATTCCAGAAGCTATTCGAAAAGCTTTTAAAAAGCCAAAAAATTATTTGAAAGCCCAATGGTTTTTACTGACTTATAATAAGTCAAAACAAAATAGATATTTTAATAATTTCATGAAATGGATCGAATTTAATAATAAAGATCCATATGAACATGATTTTTTCAAATGGTTAAAATTTATTTATTTCCCATACAGAGGAAAAGAATTTCCTAATGTTAATGATAATTATACGCAGATGACTAATACTGTTGAATCTGCTTATAAAAAATATTTATCATCTTCTGGAGAAGAAGCTAAAAGCATACATCCTCCCTTTACTACTTTAAAAGTAGAAAAAGGAAATACGACTACTCTAGCAACACCAATAAAATTGGAAACAGGACAAGCTAACACCAATAAAATTGGAAACAGGACAAGCTAATTTTGATGTGCTAATACAGCAAAATAATTTTACAAATTTAAATCTTCAATCAATTAGTAGTCAAACTACTAGAATTGAAGAACTATTAGAATCACAAAGTAGTCAAACTACTAAGATAGAAAATCTATTAAATTCTCAAAAGAATATAAATAAACAAAATGAAGCTTCGACTTCAAAATCAACTCTTATGTTGATACCTCCTCCTACTCTTAAAAAGGAATAATACAATTTGATTCCTAAAAAGGATACATTTTATGAATGAATTGATAGATAGACTTCAGAAATTAAAAATTTCAGAAGACAAGTCTAAGAAGACTATTTCTATGGTGAATAAAGAAGAATCTTCTGAAGAAAATACAGAGAAAGATTCTGACATTGAACATATTTCTGGAAAATCTAATTCTTTACCAGATTTTCTAACACGTGAATTCTTGCAGGGAAAATCCTTGGAATACCATCCATCGAAGGAATCAGCCTCCAAAAAATCAGCAAAACAAGATGAATAAAAATTCATCAGGAGTTTCAGTTTCAGGCGCTAAAAGCACTAAAGAAAACAAGACTACAGAAGAATCTTCTCAAATGAAGAATTTTGATCCTACAAAGGAATTTGAAAACGATGAAACTGCTTATGATATTCATGTACTTAAAGATACCATATTTAAAGAAATATGTGCTGATACTCCCAATGCATTTTGGGATAGAAAACAACATATGGTAAGTTTACCATATGAACCAGATTTTAATGAAAAATCTATTCCTACCAAAGCAAGACCTATTGTAATGAATCAAAGATATATGGATCTTTGTAAAAAAGAAATTCAAGAATTACTTGAAAAAGGTCTAATTAGACCTAGTTCTAGTCCTTGAGTTGTCCAAAGATTTTATGTTGAAAATAATCTTTGAAATTGAAAGAGGAATTCGAGACTAGTTATTAATTACAAACCACTTAATAAAGTGTTAAGATGGATAAGATATCCTATACCTAATAAAAGAGATTTGCTTAATAAGCTATGTGAAGCAAAAATCTTTTCAAAATTTGATATGAAATCTGGATTTTGGCAAATTCAGATAAAAGAAGAAGATAGGTATAAAACTGCCTTTACAGTTCCATTTGGACACTACGAATGGAATATTATGCCATTTGGACTTACAGATGACTAATACTGTTGAAGAAAGCAGTTTTAGCTTTCTTCAGTTATATGATGGTTCTGCACTTCAGTGAGGAATTTGTTTTACAAGGAAACTGGCTCAAAACCGATCCAAATTGATAACAAGAACTTTTATTTTTGTACGTGTGTGATCGTTAAAACAACCTTAAATAAATTATAGCATGACGAAAAAAGCAAATAAAAGTTGGATTCTTAATTAGGGGTGTCAATTTGGGTGATTGGGTCGGGTTCGTGTTTGAGTTTGGATTGATTTCAGGTTATGCTCAAAGTACATCAAAAATTAAGTAAAAGATAACATAATTGCGTTTTAGACAAACTGGTAACTTCTTGTCGGGATCGTGTTAGCCGTGTTCGGGTATGGTTCATGTTTCTCTCAATAACTTCAGGTCGAGTTTGTGTCGGGTTAGGGATTGACACCCCTGCTTAATTGGCATTAAACAAAATGAACACTAAAATAATGCCACAAGAATGAAGAATTGATGTATTAGTCGGACTATGAAAAGATGACTAGAGAATGGCTAATACGCAAATGAACAACCCGAAAGTAATGTGATTCAATATACCTTAAACCAACAGAGTGAAACTACCCTAAAAAAGTTGGAGGGTATCTTTATGATCTCTGAGGCTGAGGCATTGAACTTGAATCTTGTTTCTACATGATTTTATCAATTTCATCAAACATTCAACATCTATTTTCTTTGTTCAAATATTTGATTATATGAAAAATCATTGTTCATATCTTTGAAAACATTAAAAATCCAAAAGTTGTGCCTACACCTCTCTATCCATCAAAGCGACAGAGGGTATCTTTAGAAGGGACCCAAGGGCAGATGCCTTTGGTGTCTTCATGGAGCCTCACAATTCCTAGCCAACATGCAAAATAACTCTTAAGCAGTGTTCTAAAAAGCGCTAAGCGCTAATTAGGTAGTAGGCTGAGGCTGCAGCGGCGGAGGTGGACAAAGACTTGGGCGGGGTTAGACAATGCCTAATCAAAAGAATAACGTAAGCAGACAAGGGGGGCCTAGCACCTAGGCAAGGACGAATCGGAGCTAGGCAGTATTTTTAAAATAGTGCTTAAGAGTTCACAATCACTAGCCAATCGCCATTATAACACCCTTAACAGCTTTAATCACTCGTTGCTTTGATTTCATATGTTATGACAATAATACAACAGTGAGTCAAGATTCTATTATCAAAACAATTACATGAAATAGAGGAACACAATTTTCACATATCAGACATTAACCAAAACAAATAATATCAGTTTTGCAGAATCATATTATTGCATCAGTTATTTCTCCAGTCTTCAAAGTGGAACAACTGACTCAATGACACAATACAAAATTACAAAAAAAAAAAAAAAAGCAGCAAAGACCAAAGATTTCTGCAGTCTTGACTTCTAGTCCCTAGACTCTCTTTAAATACTCAATCTGACCACTTCAATCTGTTCTATTCCTTCTACCAGTGATATAAATCGGAAAAAACGATACCCATAAAAGAACCCTACCGGTTTCTTCATATTAGGACTAATGCTAAAGTGCTAAAGTTTTGAATGAAGAGTAACAGTACTCAACTGCCGACGGTACAAAATAAGATCTTCTCTAAATGGAAGTAGAAGGGAATGTAAATGACTAACAACTGATACGAGAATACAACTTCTAAGCTTGAATTTCAGGATCTAAGCCTTAGTCATCTTCATCTTAGGCATTGCCTTCTTCATTTGACGAGCACGCTCTTTAGCTTCTCTTTTGCGAAGAGCCTCAGCACTTAGCTTTGTCTCGGCCTCTTCCAACTTCTTTCTCTGCTCGGCCTTCTTTTTCTGCAGAGCTTCTTGCCTGGCGTTCTGAAGTTCTTTGTAGATCTCTTGGGCAACCTTTGATCTGGATGCTTCTGTTTTAGATCGAGCCTGATGTACAACTCAGCAGTTCAGAAAGTTATCTTTAACACCAAAATGCTTTAAAATGTTACAAATGTATTGTTATACTTACATGTGAGCTGAGCTTGTATCGTCCAATTAGGTCAATGTAGTAAGGTACAAGAGCAACCAATCGAGTCATGTCGGCCATCTTATTAGCATCAGGAAGAGCAAACTTAAACACCAACATCTTTTTGGCTGAGCCCAAGTGTTGATCGGAAAAATGCATTGAGATGAAACCCTTTCCGAATTTTTCAAAAGCCTTTTCACCAAAAACCTTCATAAATTCCAAAGAAAATATTTATTACACGCTCAAGGCGAGACGAGGGAATCAGTTAAACACCACCTTTTTCAAGTAACAATAAAAATACATAATATGATTTATTTTTAATCTGAAGTAAATGTAAATGTCACAAAGAAATGACGGGGGAAAGTTTGGGGAAGATAGCAATGTCAATCACACATCAAGCATACAAGTGCCAAGTATGAAGATAGTTATGCAAAGAATGTGATGCAAATATTACATCAAATTAAACATGGATTTGGAAAACAAATTGATAATATTTTGTGGAGATTGATGACAGTTTGGAATGCATGAAACAAACTTATGGCTTAGAAAGCCTGTCATGCTTTTACCCTGGAAATGAGAAACAGAACCAGATCAATTAGATTGTTTAGTACATTCAATAAATCCAAAACTGTCAGGAATGTTGTTTGTTCCAAGTGATTCTTTATCACCAGTGAAATCAATCCACATTGTTCATTTGCACAAAAGGCAAACCCACAGGAGAGTATCACTTGCTAATCGTTTCAGCAAACACCAACCACCAAACCCAAACAAAAGTAAAAAAGACAAACCACCAGGTATTTCAACTCTCGACAGGACTTCACAGTAGGGACGAAAATAAAGACAAAGAGAGGCATACTTCCATTCCCTTTTTATATTGTACGAAAGCTAGTTGCTTCCACCTGTCAGTGAATTCCATGGGATTGCAATATCTTACAAAGCTAACTCCCCCAGTTATAAACTAATTCTTTTGCTTTAGAAAAATTTATCGACCTTTAGTTCCTCGGCAAAGGGCATCCAACTAGCCAAGAGGGTAACTACAGGTACTTTTGATGGTATGATCTGTGTGCCCATTTGCTTATCTCACGGGAAAAGAACAAAGTTCAGTTGATTAAATATCTTATACATGAGATTTTCTAGGACTTTAGGACATGCTATCATCAAATTAGCTCTTAGAATATGAAAGGATCAGGAAGGCACAAACCTAACTTCACATCCAAATATTTATACCTGAATTTCCATAATCATTAGAAGGTTAAAATAAAGAGCAGAAATTATCACAAGAATTTAAAAACTCAATTATATGAGAACGTTTTGAAAACATCGGTTGAAGTTAACCCAGCTTCCTAAAAGTATGATATTCCTTCAACTTGAAATAAAAACACAAGCCCACAAATGTCTCATTGAATCCTCCTCAACAAGCTAATCACTAAAATTTTATAAAAATCCCCACTGCTTTATCATCTAGAAGAACATAACATACTAGTGAGCTTAACAGCTAAATTTCCAAAACAAACAGATGATACTTAATTCATACTAGAAGCAAAAAACACTTGCATAAACCAGAAAGAGAAAAAGAAAATATCATAAACCAATACCTGATCAAGCACCACATCAGTGATCAAATCCCCAGCAACCTCCTTCGACTCCGACACAACCTGCAGCTCATCGGTTACCCATTTCCTTCCATTCGGAGGATTCACCAATCCTGCAAACCTCTGCAGGTCCCTCATCTCCTTCTGCATCGTCTTCGCCAACTTCTTCCTCGCCAATGCAAAAACCACCTGATCCATGGCATCATCGTTCATGTAAACCTCAAATGTGATCTCATCCTTACACGGCACTACCATATTGTACAACCTTGAAATCAAATCATGCCTACTCTTAAGCTCCATCGTGGCCAGTAATCCTGAACAGAACCTCCTACCGCTTGCGTAAAACTTAAACACATTCTTACCATCCTGCAATAACAGCGGCGAGTCATCTGTCTCCCCCACTCCCAACAAACTAAAGTTTTTATCGAAAATCGAGTCCTTGGTTGCAAATCTGCTAGCCCACGCCAAAGCCAAATTCTCATTCTCCCTTTTCCCGGTAAAATAATTGATTGTAAACATAATCAAAAACGAAACACACGCAATTTCAATCCAGAACGAAGCAAGCTTCTTCGAAAATTTCACATCCGGTTTCGGGTCTTCCACTAACTTTTGGGAACCCGAATCGGATTCAGAACCAGCGGGAGCAGATTCAGGAGTCACTTGGTCCTCGGGGGATGAAATCGAGGTCTGAGGAATGCCTTCAAATTCATCTTCATCCCAGTAATCGAACGCCGATGTGGAAGCGGGCTTAGGGTTCTGATCAGATGGCGGAGATTTAATCCCAGATTGATCCGAATCCGGGGGGCCGTGGTGAGACTCGGGAGTGGAAGTGGAGAGAGAGATTGGGGGAGGTGTGGAGCGAAGAGGTGGAACGATGTCGTCTTTTGGATCTCCGAGGGAAAACTCGTCATCTTCTTCGGCATCGAAACCCTCGAAGTCGGGCCGGGCGGCGGCGGCGGAGGAGGCGGAGAGGTGGTGGAGGAGGAGAGAGAAGATGGATAGAAGGGCGAATAGGTATAGGAAAGCGTCTCCTCTGGGGAGGAAGATGGAGAGAGGAGAGGTGAGGAGAGAAGAGGAAGATCTCTTCGCCATTGTTGGATGAATTTCTGATAGTAGATTTGATCTGCAGACGAAGTGTGTTTGTTCCAGAGACTATCAAAAAGGGCGACCTTTGTGGTGAATAATAGCCTGTGTAATTTGCAGTATTATTTTGTACGAGAGAGAGGAAAAAAACAAAATAAAGTTGGAAATAAAATATAAAGTAATTTATATATGGCAAAAAAAACTTGTATGAGACGGACATTATTTATAATATAGCTGACACTAGATAGGATCAGGTTGGCCATGCCCTAGCTAGAGCCTAGAGGTGGCAAAACCAAGTTCGGCCCGCGGGCCGGCCCAATCAGTCCAAAGTTTGGATCGGGTTGGGTCGTGTTTTTTAAGCTCGGAAAAAGTTGGACCATTGGCACAGTGCGGATGGCCGGACGGACCAGGTTAGCCTAACTTTTCGGGCGGTCCGATTTTTTGTGTATGAAGTGTATGTATGGACGGGCCAGTCATTTTTGCAGCGCGATCGACCCCGATATTTGCAAAAGACCAGTCCAACCCGGTCTATTGTCAGCTCCAGTCCTAGCCCAACAGGCTACGTTAGAAAATTGGGTGGGGTTGAGATTTCATCGGGGCACGCTTCTTGTGGCCCAGTTCATCAAATGTATTTTTTATTGGGTCATTTGAGACGGGCTAAAGTAGGCAAGATTCTTTTCAAGACGCTAAAAATGAAGCTCAACCCAGCTTTATCTGGGCTGGTTGCACCGACTCATTGGACCAGGCCAATTTTGTCTGCTCTAGTTCATGGATCTTATATGTGAATAATATTTCAACCCAAACTAGACTCATATAAAGGCCTATGATTTTTATGTTTTGTATGATCCATTTCATGAATTTAAGTTAATGAGACGGTTTCACATAAAACCACCTATAGGCTATATGTATATGTATATGTTTTAATTAGGGAAGTTTGCAAATTTGGTCTTGAATCTATAAGAGAGTTGCAATATCAGTCCTATGATTTTTAAAGTTGCGATTTTAGTCTTGTGACAATTTTGCCACTATACTGGAATAACAATTTTAGTCCTGTAATTTTTAGTAATTGGCAATTTTAGTCTTGTACTTTGATAATTGTGGAAATTTCTGTATTATTAGTCAAAATAACCAATTCTGTCAAATTTGTACATGTTTTTGTATTTCCAAAATTAGAAAATAATTCTTATAGAACTTGTATCTCGGATTTTCATCCAAATTCCTAATTCTAGAATTTTTCTCTCAATAGGCAATTTATAGTATAAATAATATATAAATTGATCTCATAAGTAAATAAAGCATAACCTATGTTACTATTTCTATTTGATTTTGGGTATATTGAATATTTTGTCTACCAATGGTATTTTTGGGAATAAGTGAAATATTGAAATAGCCCTCCAAGACCAAATTTGCACCAACTTAAAATTTATAGAACAAGAATAACAAAATTATTTTTTTAGTCCTCTAAGTTGACCTTTTCGGATATTTCGTCCTCACTTATTTTGATTTTGCCATTTCGTCTCTTACGTGAGTTTTTTTCAGACTTTTAGTCCGGTCACCGCCTATAGTAGGTAATGGTGATCGACTTGCTAATATGTGAATTCTAAAACAAGCCGAAAATGATTTTTTAGTCCTCTAAACGAAATTAAATAGGAGATTTGGTTCTCACTTTTTTTCCAAATTCTTATTAAATGAAATTTTTTTAGAGACTTAATCCACTTATAAATATAATTTCATTTTTAAAAAATAAAAGATTCAATGAATTCAACTATAAATATAATATATAGAAAAATATATTTAAATTAACTATGAATACAATAAAATTAATTTACAATATCAAATAAAAATGAATAATTTGTAAAGTAGAATAAAAACAATGTTATAAACTATATCTATAACTAAAAGGATAAATAAATTATTTAATAAATATTTTAATTTTTCAAAATTAATGTTATTTATGATAAGATTGTACTTTTAAAATATCTATAATTTTGAACATTCAATTAGTTGGAGAGAAAGAGGACCGACAATGGTTCGGTTTGAGAGGACTGAGTTGACTTTTTCTTCTATTTTTTAAATTAAAATTTGAATGTTTAAAATTACATATAATGATAAGGCCAAAATAAGCCAAATTTTTACTTCTGAACAAGTATTTTTTTTATTTACACGTACGTATACAAGTTCGTACATTAATTATTTCTGTAATTTTGCTGATTGTTTCACCATAACTTTTGATAAACATTCATAATATAGTATTGTACTCCTATATATTGAATACCGAATTTTTTCCGTCTAATATTTAACTAATTAGGGTAATAAATATAATTTTATTTAATATTATATTTTTCTAATTTTTATAAATTTGGAATATAATTTTATTTAACATTCTATTTTTCTAATTTTTATTTAAATTTTAATTTAATTTGATGTTTATAGTTAAATTAAATATATTTTTCTATATATTATATTAATGGTTGAAACTGAATTTAACTTTTAATTTTTAAAAAGTGAAATTATATGTATAAATGGATTGAACTCCGAATTTTTTCATTTAAAGGACTAAATTTAAAATTTGAAAAAAAGTGGGGGTTGAATCTTCTATGTAATCCGCTTAGAGGACTAAATTTTTTTTTTTCACATTTTTAAAAATTTACACATCAGTTGGTCGGTCGTCATTAACTGCTATAGGCGGTGACCGGACTAAAATTCCGAAAAAAGTTCACTTAAGGGATGAAATGTCAAAATCAAAATAAGTGAGGACGAAATTTTCGGAGAGGTTCACTTAGAGAACTAAAAAAATAATTTTATCGAATAAGAATTGCACATATCTAAAACTTACAAGATATGTATTGCCAAAAAAACAAAATATACGGAACTAAAATAGCAACTTCAAAAATTAAACAAGTGATATTTGCAACATCCCTTTAGATGCATACTAATTTTGCATCTCCCCCTTTTAACTAAGAAATAGAAGATGTAATAAAATTTATAAATAAATATTTTCATCTACTATTCACCTAGTGTGACTAGTGAATCTTATATAACATGTTCGATTGTCGGTTCAAAATCATTAGTACCCAATGAATTACAGGATCTACAAGCCGGTCTTAAGAAAGTTTGAACTCAAGGAATAAGAGAGTAATTTATGCTAGAATACTTGAATTATTTTTTTTGAGGCAGAATGAAAATCATTCATTAAAACAGAAAAAATTTACAATTGAGTACAACATCAAATGTAAAACAATTGCAAGCCTACATATCATATATCTATACAGATCTAAAACAAGGTTCAAACCTAACAGATCTAATTAATTCATATATTCAGAACTTCGCACATAGGCGCTGGACAAAACACGTACCAAAGGATTTGATCTCGTTTTTGTCACATATTTTCGGTTTAAAGGCACATCTGAGTCTTCTGAGCAACTTCTACAAATGGGACAAAACAAGCCACTTATTGGGACGAAAAAACCACCTAACGGGGAAAGTATAGAGAACACCAACACCACCAACACCACCGGCCAAAACCACCTCCAAAACTACAACCACCACTAACATCCAAAAACACACAAAAGCACCAAACTATCTAGAAAAGATAACTCGAGCAAGAAAAGAAAAACTTCTCCCCTCTCGATCCGCCCTCGCTCACCACGCGCGCTTGAGTCATGGTGATTGCGCATTTGCCTCGCTTCCACGAGATTCTCTAATCCCGAATCGAATACACATATCAACGAGTAAAGACCAATCAGATCTACAATAAAAGGACATCTCATGGCTGGAACCGGCTCCAAACCATGGCTACCAAGAAGATTGATGGGGAGGGGAAGGTTTTAGATGGAGAGGGAGAGAGAGGGCGGCTTAAGTTTTTTAGGTTTGGGAGAGTTTTTTAGAGAGAGAAAACTTTTGAGTAGAATACTTGAATTATTGATAAGTCATTTTACATTATTATCTTCTGTAATCATCGTTGGCAAACAAAGGATTGGATAACAATCCCGTGTGATGAGGGTCTTCATACATATATCCCCAAACACTATTTATTCATAGATCCCATATGAAAAGGGTCTTCATTCATAGATCCCAAACACAAAAATTAGTATCCATGAATAGTGCAATCCTATCTTATAATAAAAAGGTTTAATTACAAAAACACCCTCAAGATTTGGGTTAATTATAAAAAAAAAATCAAAAATATTTTATAATTACAAAAGGTCCCCTCAGAGTTGATTTTGTCTTATTTAAGGGGTAACTGAAATATTACTACAAATATTGGAGGGGGAGCTTTGAAATATTTTTTTATTTATGAAGGGGAACATGTAAGCAGAATCAAACCTTAAGAGGTTTTTTGCAATTTTCAAAAAAAACTCTAGTTTTTCTTTTGTAATTAGCCTGAACCTTGGGGTTTTTATGTGATTATCCCAAATAAATATTTATCCAATCTCATCAAAAAAAAAAGAAAAAAACGAGCTAAGAAGTCAAGATATTGTGATCAAGCTCTGAAGTCTCAACTTACATTACATGGCTACTATCTCAATTTTGGAACAGAGTATAAACTCAGATTGCAGTTATTTTAGCTGATAAATTGCACCAATGTGTAACACTTAAGGCAAATTGATGGTCATCACTTTGTTTTAAAAGACTTAACCAAAATAATCCAAAATTTTCATAAGTACAAAAACAACTATCTCATTGATCTCACAAGTTCACAACATATTAACAAGATTAGGTCCCTCCACTCTGTTAAAATCCATTTTCCTTTTTTTCTTCAAACAAAATGCACATATATTGAAGAGAATTAAAAGAAAAAAAATTATGCATCTCATATTCTCATCAGCCTGATCAGGGCCTATTTGCTTTTCAATTCCAATTCAGGGGAGAAGATGCATATAGAGGATTATCAAGAGTATTAGATGACCCTTTTTTCCTAAAAAACAATAAGTCCCCAACAAGTGGAATAATAGGCTTCTTTTTCATCCCTTTCTTCTCCTTTTTCCTCCCAAGATACAAACTTTCCTTCTCACCAACACCCAAAACTTGAGCCAAAATTGGTAGATGACTATTTTCCATCCTCCCAAACAAATCCCTTTTCTTCTCTTCCTCCGACACCGGTCCCGAGGCGGCCGGCTTTGCCGCCTCGGCCCGGGCCGCCAGCTCGGACATGTTCTTGTGGAGCTCAGCATTCAATGAGGCCAAGGCGACCTCCGTCTCGGACTCTCTTTCCTTCAGCAACTTAAGTTCAGCCTTTGTATGGTCGAGCTCAGCCTCCAGCTTTCTGACCGTGTCAAAAAGTGTCGTGTCGTGACTTGTGTAACTCGAACTTCGAGGAGTACTAGGGGACGAGTATTTCGAAGATGATTCTTTGTCTAGTTTTGGACTTGGTGAAAAATTTGGAGTATCTTTCTTGGGAAGTGTGAAGGGGTTTGGTGAATATATATGCGGGCCCACCATGATTCGCTCGCCGAATATGGCCACGGCCTCCTTGACGGAGCGAAAAGGGCGCGAGGTATCCACGTTCGGGTTGTGGTCAACGGCCGCGGTGGCCGACTGACTTTGATCATTAGGATCAAGATTTTGGGTTTGTTCCATTGAATGAGAGAAAGTAATTTTTGCATTGTGAGGAGATAGGGCTATGTAATATAGGACTGGACTGGTCATGTAATTGAGTTTTGCTTAGCTTTTAAGTTAAAGTTTGAGGGATGGTGTAAGAAATGAGATAGTGTGGTTTGTAAGGTTAAGGCAACAATTGGGGATTTTGTTGGAGTTGTATGAGGGGGACAATTTAACTACCATGCAAATTATGTAACAGTATTGAACCTGTGGGGAAATTAGAGTTTGTGAAGATTTTTCCAATTATGTGTATATATGTGGATAAGTGTAGTTATCATGAAAAGGGGTGAACTTTGCTATAACAAAATGTTGATGCAATGCAAAACTAATATTACTCGTACCTATGTTAAATTGTTAATTTGCTTCCAAGCCTAGGTATCTTATTTGGAGAAGGTTCTCATGCATCCCAAGTTCCAAACGGCGGAGCCCAAGACCCTAACATGATTGGTCGACACAAACCGGGAAGCAGGATAAAAAATCCGAAAAAATAATACAAATTATAATTAACTTTTTCTTAAAAAATCTCACTAATTTTTCTTTTTCAAAAAAAAAGGGTTCGCCAGGACCGGAGTTGGTGACCCTAGATCCACCTTTGCATCCTATCCCATTTTCTCGATCCTCTATTTCGAATCATGTTTCATATTATGTTTTTAGGGACAATTACAAAAACTACTCCTAATGTTTTAGCTAATAACAAAAAAATCAAGAGATTTTTGAAAATTACAAAAATCCCATTGAGGTTTGATCATTTATTACACTTTACTCTTTCATAAGAAAAAAGACATTTCAAATATTCTATTTACATTTGTAAAAATATTATAGTTACCCCCTTATATCTATGACATAATTAAATCTCAAGATTTTTTTTTTTTTTTTTTGGTAATTTGGATTCGGTTTTTTGTGGTGTTGTTGTATTACCTCAAAAGTCAAACCTAAGGGACGGTTGTTGCAATTTATCCCTTTTTATACCATCAATACATATCATGTATATATCGATGATCTTATTTTTTATGTGTGACATGCATCGGTGATATTTGAAGTAGCTAAGAAATAAAACACTTACTGAAAATAGAGTATTTTATGTGCTTGCATCAATCTCAAGTACACATATAAGCTCATAATATTAAATTAGTATTACTTCAAGAAACTAATTAGGTCATTCTTATATCATAGAAAAATTACAAATATATTATTGCTTGCACATGAAACATGTTATATGATAAGGTTTCTTGCTTCTCTTTAAGTAAAAAATAATAATAATAATAATAATATTTGGATTGGGGAGAGGAAAAGAGAAAAGCACAGACTATACCAATCTTGCTTGAAATTTAATTTTTAGGCAAAAAGGTTAGTAATTTGGAAATTACATTGAGTTATTGTTTCCTATCTTAGTCATATCCCCTTTCATTTTCTTTCTTTTCATCTCTGTTTAATTTCATTTTCCTTTAATTTATAGCTTTTGCATTCACCATTTTAATACCTCTTTTACTAGTTTTCTTCTTGCTTAGATTAATTGTTGAAAAGGGCAAAAAACATTCGGAAGGTAATGCTTTTAATCACTTTAACCAAATTAAATCATTAAATATTTCATCATTACAAAATGTTAATTCAAAAATACCTTTTTCTTTTTCATTCAATCGAATCGATCTGAAATTTACGTTATGCTAAGGAATGAAAATCTGAAATTTTGAATAATTGAAAATCAAAAACTGAAATATATTTTTTACGAGGTAATTTTAATTTGCCTCCCGAACTATGCGTATTTTTCTCCTCTTCCAGCACTGCATCTTGGTCAACAGTCCTACCAAAGCTGCCCAAAGCGTCCCCTCGGATATAAGAGGCATTACCCACTTAATTTTGAATTGTTCTATTTTATCCCAGAACTTTGCAGATTGTTGCACTTCGCCAATAATTTTCAAATTTACCCTCTTTGTTAGTGGATTGGATTCAGTATTTATTACATTTCGAACAATTATTTGGACCAATTTTCTCTCAAGATCTCCTCATCTTTAGTCATTTTATAAATAGTATTCAATAATAGTAAATTTCATCAATAAATCTAGGCTATATGATATCAAAAAGAAATTTATAAAAGTTAAAGGGTAAATTGGAAATTATAAGGTAATTGCAACAATTTGCGAAGTTCAAATGATAAAATAAAACAATTCAAAGTTAAGTAGGCCAAATGAAAAACTCGACTCGCATAATTTGGGGTAAATTAAAATTACCTCAATTTTTTTTATGTTTTGATACAAAACAATATGTACCCTCCTATTTTATTTCTCATATCTTATTGAAATTAAAAATATATTTGAAATTTCATTTGCATGATTAGTGAATTGAGTTGTTTATTTATTTATTTTTAAATGAATCGAGTTTTTTTTTAAACACGAGTTGAATATAATATTATTATTTTTATACAAAAGCTATTAAACTTTTGTTTTTATTTTTATAGCTGAAAGAGGAAGAAGGAAAACCAACCAGAAATATTTCCCAGAGTCAAATATCGATTTATCGCAGCTCCATAGCCATAGCAGATCGATACGGCTATGAACGCAGCCATGGCGGTGAGTTCTTCGCCATATGCTTACAGTTGCAGGTTCAACCAAACCCTAGACCCATCCTGCTCTCCTTCTTCCGCCGCCGCCGCTTTATCCCGCCGCTCTTCTTCTCCTAAGGTGTATTTCTCTCTCTATTTACGATCGACTATATTTTGTCCACTCTGCGTGTGTGTGTGGGTGGGTGGGTAAGTTAATTGTTCGAGAGCTGCGGTTTTTATGATTATTGGGGGTTCTGATTGATAACATGTTTTTTTTTTTCCGCAGGTTTCGAGCTTCTTCGGCGCTCGGATTTATCTTTCCGGGAGACTCAATAAGGTGCGGGTGGGAGTGGCCTCATCGCAACGTATGCTGTATGGTTTGCGCTCCAATTCTCGGCAGCGAGGTGAGCCTTTAGGTTCCTTTTCCTTTGTTTGATTTGTGTGGCAGAAACGTTTGTAACAGTTAAATTTGTTAATCAGTAACTAAATTATTGACTGTGGAAGTATAAAGTTGTTTAAGTTTCTGTTACTACACAGTGTGGCATGATAATCCAGGAATGAGTTTCCTTTCATTTGTCTCTCACATGAACTTAGAAATTTTCTAAATCGTGGCGCTGTCTAAGTAATGTAATGACTTTATTTATTATAAAACTATCATCGCTGTGGAGCTAACTAATTTTATAAAATTGCTTTGTTTGTGCAGGGATAAAGGCTGTTGTCACACCCGATTCAACTGTGGAATTGCCACTCACAGCAGAAAATGTTGAGAGTGTGTTGGATGAAATTCGACCTTATCTTATATCAGATGGGGTAATGTTGCATTACATGAAATTGATGGAAATATCGTGAAATTGAAATTACAAGGAGCATGTGGCTCTTGTCCTAGTTCGACTATGACAATGAAAATGGGAATTGAGCGTCGTCTAATGGAAAAGATTCCTGAAGTTGTTGCGGTTGAATCAATACCAGATGAAGAAACAGGCCTTGAGCTAAATGGAGAAAACATAGAGAAGGTAAAATATTTCTTTCAAACTGTCTTCACTTTTCTTGAATGGTCAGATATTCGAAATCATAATTTGCTTTTGTTTTTCAATAGTATTAGTATTGTTTGATATTTGTGCCATATTCTGTTAGCTAATTTTTCACCTTGAAAGTGGTATAAAGGTATTTCTGGCTTCAATCTGTTTTTCAAAATGGAAATCTGCTTTTTATATCCGACGACAACTCAATCTAGAATGTTCATATTTTAATATGGCACAAATGAGATTCAGTAAACTAGAAAGGAAATTTGAGACAAGAGTGAGAGAAGGCTTGAAGTTGTGGAAGGAAGATATGATAAGAAAGAGTTTCATGTCTATTTAGCCATAAGCAATAGAAGCTAGTGGCTGATAACTCACGCTGGCATAGCAAGATAGGCAAAAATAAAACGGTTGATCTTTGGTTTATAACATGGATAGTTAAATTGTAAACAGAGGGTCTTATTTGACCCATTTGTGTTCTAATAATATGTTATTGAGTTCTTAGTTGTGTCTCACTTGAGTTAACCTTATGTTTTTTTTTTTTTTTTTATCTGAACTTGTTTTCTGGTTTTAGTGGCCTCTTGGAGTCTAAAATAGACTTTGGTTAATAACTCTATGAAGATCAATTTATTGTTTTCCCTCGTACAGTCTACACATTTTGGCTGATGTTTAAAGGTTCTTGGAGTGCCTCTAAGGCTTCTTGTCTATTCTTTGCCTTTCTTCCTTTTATATTCCACAAGTTTCCAATATGCCCAGTCTCTTAATTTGATACCTACTGTCCTTGGAAGTTAATTATTAAAACACATATCCCCTTCTGAAAACTAAATAAAGCAATTTATTACATATGACTTACCATTCCATACAGCTCCTTTGTTAATTGTAATAGGCGAATAATAAGTTCAATCTATCTATCTTCTTAACACACTCTCAAATCAGTGATATGTTTTAAGTGTATTATCTCTAACGTTATCTTCCTACCATAGTCTTTGTTCGCTACTTATCATCAGGCACACATTCTAACTTTGTGGTCAAGCCAGTACACTTCCTATGTTTAATATGGCCTGCTTGTTCTGATTCGAGATGTCAGATAGGTTGGTCTAGTGGACTTTGGCTAACGGTCTTCGAGAGAAACGGGCCAATAAAATGTTGTGAATCTAATCCTAACTCTATTGTCTTGGGGCTAAGCGGGCCACTATCAGGCTATAAGTCAAAACTTTCAAAATTATATATTTAAATCTAAAATTTTAAACTTAAACATATATAACATTTAAAAATTAAAATTAACATATAAGTTGGAGTATTCATTATAAAAAAATCACGCATATTTTATAATTACATTGCATTAACAAAATTAAAAAGTAATTTATATCCTAAAAAATCTAATCAAACTTCGAGACATTTTCTTATTTAGAATAACAATTGGAAAGCTAAATTAAGTAATGGATATAACAAATGTAAAAAGAACTTTGTCGAGAAACATAACTTGTTTGGTAAGTTAAAGACTTAAAGGTGAGGGAGATGTTAATTCGAAAAATAATTACTAATAACAAAAAATAGATATAGAATTATAGAATTATATATATATTTTTTAAAATGGCAGGCTAGCGGGCAAGCCCAGTTAACCTGCGGGCTAGCCTTATTGGGATTCGGGCTAAACGGCCCGAGCCAAGAAGACCTTTAAATGGGCCAAAATAATTTGGCCCTAACCCTTTTTTCCGGTTTAAAGGGCTGGCCCGTCAACATGCGGCCCGTTTAACTTTAACATCTCTAGTTGATATGGATATGACTGAGATAAGTTTCTTTGTTATTTGTACAATTAACACAAGTTCACTATATACTCTGTCAAGTTTCACGTAATTAAGAGATTTGGTTTAATTGAAACGCTTGAAAGGGCGCCAGATAGATGGAATGACCTTGCGTAGGGACAATTGATATTTTAGCAGGTAATTTAACATTCCAAAATGAGCTTTTGCCTTTTCCTTAAACATTGTTCCCCCACCCTCTTCATTCTCATCACTCTATCTCACACCGCTGGAATTAGCACCTGCTCCATTTTCTACCTGAGCTATGGTGACCTCCAAAGTACTAAAATCAAATTGCAGAATTGACAACAACCCATCGCCCTCTTGCCACCAAATTTTCTGCAAAAGTTCACCACAGAACCCCGACATCGTCGAAGTACCATGAACACTTCTAGAACAGTTCATATCACCAGCATTCCCCACTACAGGGAAGTTGTGAACTCAGAAACAACCTAAAGTGCACGGTTATTCATCTCCAGGTGAGATTTGCCTTGCCAAAATTAGTTTGTGCCCCTTCTGTTGTTTTAAGTCGAGCTTTTCTTTTTGCAAATGAACTGTAGCGGAATACCTGACTCGCTAGTGATTTACCCGTCAATACATTTAGCCCAGTATGCGTTGCTTATTTTTGGTACCATTGGGATCTGCTTCAAAGTTCACTCCAGCACAGTGTTCAACATTTCAAAACAACTATTTTTTCCATGTAGAAGCTGTGAATGACTTTTTCTTAGAGTTTGCAAACACTCCATATATCTTCGTTATATAAAAGCAACTGTTTCTTTTACTGAGGGGCTGGGATATGTGCTTTAGGATAACTATCTGCTACCATTTAGGGGAGCGGCTCGGAATCCTGCTTCTTGGTCTGTTTTCACAAATTAGAATTATGTTTGGCTCTATATTGCTCAATTGTTTTTGTCCTAGAAGCTCTAAATGATGATTTCAACGCTACAGTTTCATCTAGTGACTAGTGGTTGAATACCAATGACTGTAAACAGATGAAGCATGGATTATGTTACTCTGCGGGGGTAGTGTTGTAGTTCTATTTCTGGAAATGACGAGATTGGTTCAAGGTGTTGGGCCAGTGATGGGAACTGAAGTTATAGTTTGCGTGTATTCTTTGACCGCTAAACCAACAAGTTTTATTTTGCTTTTACTGGTTTTCTTAAATTAGCATGTGTATGTTGCCAAGCGTTTCAGAACGTCATTTTATGGCGTCAGGGATACTCTTGTCACCAAGAATTCTGTTTCATCATTCTCTGTGTCATCTATCTTTAGAGCGTACATGAGGAGTGCCATTTATACTGCATTAACTCAATATGTCTGTGGAATCTAAAGTCAGCATTTTGTTCATTGTGGACAAAAGTTTTATTCCGATAACTTCTACCCATTTAGGTGCTCAAGAAATAAGACCTTACCTCGTTGGAGCAGCTGGTGGGGATTTAGAGCTAATAGAAATTGAAGAGCCAATAGTAAAAGTACGGATCAGTGGTCCTGCAGCTGGTGTGATGACTGTTCGAGTTGCTGTCACTCAGAAACTTCGAGAAAAATTCCATCCATTGCAGCAGTTCAACTTCTGTCATGAATATTATCTAAAGATCACACTTTACGCCAAGTATGTCGCGCACGCCCCAAAAATGGAGTCTTTCTCGGTACTGAACATTGTGCAGTAAGTCATAATTAAACATTTAATGCAACTATAGGACAGAGTTGTACAACTTAGAAGCGTCGGGTAGTGAAAGAGGTGCAGGCAATATACTTGGATTTGATGAATTTACACACTTCGTTAACCTGCTGTTGTGTATATGTATATTCGCCCAGTTTTTTATTAAGATATTTGCACCCAAAAATATCTTATTTATCATGCAAACGGGTTTCTAGTGTAGATTTTGTTCTACCGTCTACATAAACATTCAGTCAATAAATGTTTGCAATGATGGATTATTGAAGTTCTTTTTCTTATTCCTCAGTCTATGGAATACTTTTCTTGGGTATAGTGGAACTATTAGAAACGTTATGCATGATGCCTTAAAGCAACTTATATTGTATATTATTGGAATCAAATAGTGGTTGAGTGGTTTAGACTATAGGCAGGGGCCTAGCCAGCCTGCTCGACTTCCCTAGTCCAACTATTTTTCCTCATAGTCCAACTGTTTTTTTCCCCTCAGAAAAAACATATAATATTTTTTTTTTTAAATTTTCTTCCCTTGGAAAAAACAGGATAACAAAAATTTGGGTTGCGCCAGGAACTTGGAACGCTCCCCCTTAAATCTGCCCCTCCTCAAATCTATCCCTGATTAGAGGTTTGGGGTTCGATTCTCATCACCCCTCTTTTCCCTGGATATGTAATCGAAAAATGAGAAAAAAAAAATTATAGAATATATTATTTGCTCAAATGTTTAGGATATGTTGGAATAAACACAATTAGATCATTGCCTTTTTTGCTTATTGGCTCTTCATCTATTTCATATTGAAGGTATATTCAGTTTGGATTTCTACAAACATCTTGCTCTAATTTTCGATTTTTCGTTGCACATAATTGAGATGTACAGCTTATGTGCAGACTGTTGAATAGTAAGACAAAATCGAGACAATAGTTCAGCTACTCAATTCTATGAGCAAACAATTCATGAATATTTGATGCCAAACAAAGGAAAAACAACATTTTGCATTATTTAGCTTACACAGTTTGACACCTTGACAGATATCCGATCTTTCTCGTCCTCGTACAAATAACATCCTCAACCGAAAAAACTGACAATACCGCGGTTTGAAATACATGAAGTACTGCAACACTAGTTCTCTATAACATCATATAGTACAGTCACCATGCACCCCTGGTATTTAGCATCAAATTTGGATGACAAAAACCACAATAAGTTGTACAACAGGTGACAAACCTATTCTACATAACTCAAATAAATAATGGGATCTGCAAGAAAAATCTCAATTGTTACAGAGCCTCGGTTTGAAAAGCCGAAATACCATTTGGTATGATTAGAGACCCAAGTTCGAAAGAAGCTGGCGCCATCTGGGAGTTTCCTCATCGAAGATGTACGTCAGAGGTGAAACCAGAACCCCACTACCTCCAATCTGCACCAGATGATATATTTATATATAAGGTGAAATTTTGAGAAAGCTATAGCAAAGAGGAAACATGCACAGACCAAATCAAAAGATGGTCTTGAAACAAAGGACAGAAAACACAAACACATATCTAATGGAAAGAAAAGGAAATTGCATGAATAGATCTATGAAAAATATTCCTCAAAGAATGACAATTCAGAATGTAGAAGTACATATGAGGCCAGGGTATTCATGCCAGAAAAATGACAGGAGACATGTTTTCAATTGACACAATCCAACTTGTAAACCTACTTGTTTCAAAAGATTTATAAATGTGCTATTCAAAACCATAGCTATCAATTTACACATGCTTGAGCATACATAGATAGATGTAGAATCTAAGGGTATGAATGTTTAGGTTGCGGTTGGATATCTTACATTTTGGAAATTCTTTTTATGCTAGAGAATAGTGATGACATTTTTTTGAAAAAAGAAGAATGAATTTGAGAGTGTGATTGGATATGAGATGATGTAATGATGAAAGTTGATTTGATATAAAAATAGTAAAATAATGATTGGATATAATTGGTAGTTAGAAATATATGAGTGGGTGAATAATGAAATTTGTGGGAGAATGCGTAATAATGATTAGTATTTGATAGTTTTTTGGAAAAATGAGTAGAAGTGACTGGTGAAGAAAAAAATGAAAGTGAGTGAATAGTGTATTTTCTGAAAATTTTCGTAAACAATTGCATTTTGTGGTAAAATAATTCCCTAGCGGTCGAAAATAAAAATTTCGGTAATTAAGCACTCCCTTATAGCTGTTTGCTCTGATCTTTGCTATTTTTGGAGAAAATAGTTTGAAAGAATTGTTTGAAAATAAGATTGAATTTTGAGAGTATGATTGGATATCAAATGAATATGTAATGATGAACGATAATGTGATGATTTATATAGTAAAATAGTAATTGAATGTGATTGGTGATTGGAAAGGCAAGAGGGGGTGAATAGTGTATTTGTGATATGAAAATGTAATGATGATAGTTGATGTAGAGTTTTTTTAGTGAAATTATATTTGGATGTGATTGACGATTGAAAAATGAACTATAGCAGTTTCCAAGTAATCACATGTTGGGACCAAAAAACCTCTGTACCGAAAACTTTACGAAATTTTCTCAAGCAATCATAGCCTAAATAGTTGATTCTCACCATCCTCAACTGCTTAACAGATTTGTACAGTGCTTGCTTTGGTACACAAATAACTATGGCGTAATAATCTGCTGCTACACTCCGTTACGCTTAGAAAAAACTGGGCTAACAGTAGGTCCCTGCATATAAAAGCAAAATAACATGTGATAAGCTTTTGATATTGATAAAAGGCTAGTACAACAGATGGTGCCCACTGTGAAAATATACATTATTGTTACAAAATTTCAAACAACATGCACCAAGACAAGTTCGACAGACCTGCAACCCAGATAGAGATGGTTGGCTTAGCACTCGGTCAGCCACTTCCTCTGCACTGCTTCCCCTCATGTTGGCAGTTACCTGCGCCATGGAAAAACAATACATAACAAGCATACCAAGCAACAGAACATTAACATCAATAAACAAAATGATTCGCACCGTGAACTGACCACCGCCCTCAAATGTGCTTCTAATCTTTCAAGCATTTCGTGAGTTATATCAAGCACGCCTTTTCGCTGCATCAATGACTTTCTGCTAGCAACAAGTACGGCCTGAAATGAATCAATGATAAACCTAGGTTAAAAAAGATCAAGCGGGCGTTCAGTCCAAATCATGGTCATTAGCTGTTCCTCAAATAGTGTGAAGCAGTTACCTGACTTTCCAAGATAACTCCACCTTCAATTTCTTTCAGGTTATTCTCTCTCAATGTGGTTCCGCTACTTACAAGGTCCACAATAGCATCAGCTATCCCCATCTAAAGTAGAAAGAGGAGAAAAATTAGAAAAATAACCAATCAGAATTTATTTGGTGAAATGACATTAAAACTGCATATGTGTGTGCCAGCATCCACACAACTACAGGCAAGTATCTAACAGAACACTGCAGCAATGTTATAGAGAGAGCACCAAAGCATCAAAGTTGAAATTCAAATAGAAACAGAGTATAGCAAATGGTAAGAAATTAAACAAAAGTAGATAAACTCATTAAGAAAAAAACAGTGCCATCAACTTAAAACATAAAGTCACTAAGATCAAGTACAACAGCCACCTCACAAGTATATGAACAAAAATATGTGTGTGAGTGTGTACTTAAATGATGCATTCAATGATTCAAATACCGAACATGCAAAATGCAATGTCAGGAATAACTCCAACATCTTCAGTGATAAACCCCACCTTTGAGAACTATAGATTTCCAGATTCTTATTTATATAGTGACCATTATTATTACTTTATCGCATCCAACTTGCACCTCATCTATCTCAAAGTACTTGTCTCAGCCTCAAGTCTAGGGGTGATGAATTCCTGTGCTAGAAAATTGTGATATTTACAGGTATTCTTAATAAGTCATGTTTCCCAATGATAAGCAACAGGAACATGAGATAATAAAGATCTGACATTCTCATCCATCCGACATCACCATTACGCATATGCTGCCACATCTTGTACAACATATAGAAAATGATAATATATTTTAAACATAAATGAGAAGAGTATTAACAGCAACTAAAATAGCGCCCGATTACTCTGTTAAATAAGAAATGATTATGGCTTTAGCTTTCTGATGGAAATTGGAAGTAAGAAGTCACTAGTTTTCATTCACTGAGAGAACTTTTGAGAATGAAAACTTCCTTGATTTTCTTTTGTTTATATATTAATCCAATAGCAAGTAAATTCTTAGGTGTGTCTGTCATCCATTGACTTGATACTTGAAGACGAGCTCAATCAAGTATGACAACTGGAAGGTTTCTGACTCATCTCCGCGTAAAGGAATAAGCAAATACGTTAGAGACCAACAAAACTTTGCCAGGCCATAACTCGTATATAACTTATACTGAAGTTCAGCCTTTATACAGAAATTTCCTTTCTATCAAATCACTTTCCCGATCATACTTTTTAACTATAGATCTTTCATCTAACATACTGCTTGAAGCTTCTAACACTGGTTTCTTTCACTTTTTTTCCCTCTGGTTTAAACTTTAATAACAAGCCATGCAACTCATGCTCCATGAAAAAAGTGATCTTAAATCAAGAGCTCCTCAGTCCAAATCAACAAGAATTGCATATTGCAGCAAAATAGAAGTTCCAAATGATGTGTGTGACCACTGTCAAGATAAATATTTGAAAAGAAACAATCATATAGAGACACAAAGGTGTCCTAGGAAAACCAAAACAAGAAACTTATTTACATCTCCTGACGGTTCATTCCCCAAAAAACAAGGAGATAAAGAAAGAAAAAACCAAAGGGGTGTTGGTGGGGGAGGGGGAAGCACCTTGAAAAGAAAAGGAGGCAGAAAAATCTGTCATAATAGTAGCAGGACATCATGCTCTATGAAGATATAGATAGAAAAGTTCAGTGCTTACTGCCGGAGCAGCTTCCAGAGCTCCATCAGCAGTTGAAAATGTCACATAATTCAGTCCATTCTCTTTCATAAACTTAGGACCCAACTGCAAGTAAATATATTTGTTAGATAGAACCTTTCTCACATAATGATAATATCAAATAGAAAAAGGAAAACAGGACAAAAAATGGAGTTTTTTATGAATCATACATATGTGAAGCCAGTAGCAACTCTTAGAGGTCTCTCTGGTGTCCACTGTGGCATCTGTGCTAGCTCTTTCAAAGAATTTATATTCTCAAATATGCCATACTTGGGAATCTAACAAAGAGAAGATTATTATACTTCCACAATATCGAAGTTAAAATTAGAGGAGTTGACACTTTGTTGGTTACAGTTATAAACAAATTCTTACCGCTAGAGATAAACGGCAATCTCCATAGTCAAGGGAATCATGGACGATAATGAGATCATCATTCCCCTGCAAGAAGAATTTAAATGTTGATAATCAAAGGAAAAATCCTGCAAATAACCAACCAAACAAATAAATGCATCTGAGCAATATCAGGCAGTGGAAGCTAAATAAGCATTCCGGGAAGACAAAAAGTTATGTTAATACGTGTATTGATATCACATCAGAGTTCAAAATCACATGAATATTTCCAAGTCCCCGCATTTCATTCTAGGGAAATTTTAAGAACTTCTCCTATGCTAATTACACAAAGCACTCCATCAGGTATTGATTAAGGAAGACCAGTGGACCACCATTTCTTACCTGTCCATATTCTTGTACAATGTCCAAACCAACAATTCCAAGGTCCAAATCTCCGGACACCAACTTCCTCACAACGTCTTTTGGGCGTTGAAACCAAACTTCTAAATTTGAAATCTGCAATATATAATGGCTACAGTAAGCTATCATATAAATCAAGTAAAATTCTCATCCCTAAATGATCACCTGAGGAGAAAAATAAAAAATTGCCAACAGATATTTACTCTACAAAGAGTGTACTCATCTTTATGTGGCACTGCATACATCATATCTGAGAACAGTATATATTCATAAAGGCAGCTCGAAAATTGCCCACCAAGCAATATATGGTCAGTCGAGTGTATGTTTACATCCAATCGGCTAGAATGTCAACTCAACAAAGTCTATCCTGTAGTTATTGAACAAACACTATATGGATTCCTTTTCTACTTCAGTTACCCAGTTGTTAGTTGTTACATTAAAAGCTAAAACTCAAAACGCTTCTTGAATTGATTTGATGCATCCTAAAACTGGTTTTAGTGACATGAGTCTGGTCTCAAAATTGAGAACCTAATTCTGCATTTGCAAGAGTATTATATTTATGTTGTATATGTGAGTATATATCTATATACACATCCTTTTAATATATTTGTAAACACATATCACATAACTACTTACATAGCAAATGGAGTGGTGTAGAAGAGCAACAAGACAATGAATTATAGTTCCATATATCATATGGAGTTTGTAAACGGAGATTAGATGTTTATTGAATGACAACAAGGGGACTATATAAGTGCCTAATAGAAATCTTGGGAGTGCAAAAGATGCTTGCTTTAAGACTTTGAGAGAGGGAGAAAACAGATCCTTCCACTCGGGAGAAATATTGCCAAGACTACAAGCAGCCACGCACTTTTGCCTCAGGTCATTTATAAATGTAAGTAGTAACTCATGAAAGCATTACAGAAGAATAAATTAATGAAACTGCAAAACATGAGCATTGATCTTTGGTCAACTATTCCGTCAATCTGAACAAAAGACAGTTCAAATATGTTCTACGAAGTAAATAGGTGGTGCCCCAGAACGAGAAACAGGATTAACAACTGAAAATACTGAAACTGAAAGTTAAAGCTTTAGTTTAAGTAGAGTACCAGCCACATACTTCTACATCCAAACTACTTAACTACTTCCAGTACTGCTTCATGACAAGAATACTACAATTGCTAATGTAAATGTATAAAAATTTAGCTTATAATCCAATATCAATGATCAAATGGGAATGCTCGTGTCTATTAAGATGAAAAATCGACGGTTGAATAGTCTCAATTGGCAATCCCGGCTGATTGATAACTTTAAATCAGAACAACACCATTAACTACGAATAGAGATATTAAACTTCCCAAATAGCCTGCCTAAGAAAAATAAGCGCACCTGAGGAATTTCTGCAACATACTGTCGTGGATTCGACTGTCTCACTGACAATTGACAATCCTTTACCCCGTCAAAAATAAATAAATCAGATAATCAAAATAGGTCTCATAAAAAAACCTTAATGCTGGAAAATTGATGGAGTATTCATAAATCATAACCACAAATGTATTACCTTGAGAAGATCAAGAGTGTCGGTAGCCATTCGGCCTTTACTCGGCAATCCGAGGCGCACTTCATTTCTCTCAGAAGGCTTCTTATCGACGTTCACATTCACCACGGCCGCCGGCGAAGCAACCAAGCAACAAGAGACGGTGAATTTCACGGGAACGGGATTTGTTGAAGAAGATGGAGTCGAGAAATGCGAAATGGATGGGCACTGCAGGAAAGTTGTCCGCACCACAGACATTTTTAAGCTTTTATGTGTGTGTGTGTGTGTGTGTGTGAGTGTGAGAGAGAGAGAGAGAGAGAGAGAGAGAGAGAGAGAGAGAGGAGATTAAACGCCGCCGCAGATGTGTATTGGTTGCGAAGAAGGCATATGATAGATACTGCAGAGGATGCTTGGTGGGGAGTTTTCCTGTGCAATCGTCAGGATTCTGAAGAGTTGCACTCGGCTTCGTAAAGGCGACACGTGTAAACTTATGGACAATTTTAGTTGCTGGTATTTTTTATAATTTTTAGGGTGCTGTTTCACTTTAGACCTCTTTTATTTTTTTATATATCTTTTTAAAAAAGAAGTGGAATAACACGTTTTGGGCTAATTTAACAGAATATGGTTAATTTAAAATCAATTTGAACAAATAACAGTGTTAGAATCGTTGTTTTCACTGTTTTTTGTCATAAAACACTGTTTTCTCGAAAAAAAATTAAATTAGTTTAAAAGCAGCAATTTTAATTTTAGGATATTGTTTTATAAAAACAATATCAATTTTGTTTTGTGTGATTTTAATTTTTCAAAATCAGCAATTTGTTTAATTTTAATTCTGAAAACAGTTATTGAATCTCTATTTTCACAAATTATTTTTTTATTTTTTTATTTTAGGATATTGTTTTGTAAAAAATAAAAAAACGCATACACAATTTTTTTCGGAATATAAAAATGAACTTTACAACCCGGTTACCTAATCAATCCTAGAAGCCGATTACACAATTTAAAAACATAAGTAAATGGCATAATTTAAAAACAACTGAAATCACACAATTGAAAATCACATAATTTAGTGTTCCGGTTGTTGTTCGATTATTTGTTCAATTTTAAAATCGTACAACAACCGGAACACTAAATTATGTGATTTAAATTGTGTGTTTTTCAGTTATTTTTAAATTATGTTATTTATTTATATTTTTAAATTATGTAATCGGTTTGTAGGATTGATTATGTAATCGGGTTGTAGAAGTTCATTTTTATATTCCGAAAATTTGTGTATGCTTTTTATTTTTTACAAAACAATATCCTAAAATTAAAAAATAAAAAATAGTTTGTGAAAATAGAGATTCAATACTTGTTTTCATAATTAAAATTAAAAAAATTGCTGATTTTGAAAACTTAAAATCACACAAAACAAATTTGATATTGTTTTTACAAAACAATATACTAATATTAAAATTGCTGATTTTAAACTAATTTTAATAAAAAAACGTTTTCTGACAAAAAACAGTGAAAACAGCGTTTCTAACGTTGTTTTCACGCATTTTTTTAACTTTTTTTTTACATTATAATCCAATCAATGTTTTTATTGTGTCTCGAGAGAGAGGTTAAAATACTTTCGTGATTGTCTTATAGGGAAGAATAATAATAACTTTGGTTTTGATTAATCGGATAACAAAAGGGACATTAACTGAAACCATAACCCTGAAATCCATTGATCTCCTTGATCTTTCAATCAACTCTTTACTTCATCTTTTTATGATAAAATCCTTTTTTAGTTTACAAACTAATAATCAACTTTCGATCGTCTGAATAAAAATAATTATATTACAATATCAATACTTAGTGCATAAATTTATTAGTCTCTGTGAGATCGATCTTGCTAACCCTATCTATTAGCTACATTGTTCACTTGCAATGAAGCGAAAAATAAGGCGAACAATATTTGGAGTGTGAACGGGAGAACAACTGTATATGGGCTTACACTATCTTAAAATTATTGATGAGTTGATGTTTTCTCCCCACTACGATTGTTAATGACACATAAATGACTCTAATGAATGCAATTGAGAGAATATTTTCCACTTTGAGACATTTCCATTGTCGGTAGCTCATTAATAGGAATATTTTGGCAAATTGCAAGAAAATATTCGGCATGAAAGATAAATTTGCATCTTTTATGTTGTATTAGAATTTGATGGTCATCACAGATTTCTAGACATTATTTTACAACTCTATTAGAAGAATCATATCAGAATTCACAAAATATGGAACTTCCATACAATATACAATGGACCAATGAGTGGGTCATATAAGAAAAGATTTGTGCATGTTTGGATGAATAATGTCATGCATTTCAATAACACCACAACAAAATGTCACTCATTATCACCCCTGGCAGGCACATGGAATTCATTTCATCATACAAAACTTGAAATCTCCAAATCAACAGGAAACAGTCTATACAACCTATACCAAAATATGCACATCAACAACAAGAAACATATTCTAAATACAACCTTTACCAAAATATAAACACCATATATATATATACCATATATATGTTTGATACATGTTTTTATCTTAATTTTGATGATTCTATTTTTACACCAAAACAATGTTTTTAATTGTTGTCCAAATAGTCCTAAATGATTTGAAATGTTTTTACTATTTATTCGGAGTATTTCTTCAAGTTTTATTTTAGATAAAATTGGACAACACTTTTAATGATTTTATGTTAATAAGTTTTTATATCAAAACAAAGTTCTTAAATGCTGTCTAAATACTTCCGATCGGTTTAAAATATTTTTACTAAATTTTCGGAGTATTTCTTGAGATTTAATTTCGACAAAAATTGGACAACATTTTTCGAGGTCGAATTGGCCGCATCTATAGGGCAACCCGTACCTAAAGATGAATTTTGGAACAGAAAATGAGACGGAAGATATATTAAGCAGGTCGACCGGTCGCCCTGGGCGTCGACCGATCGCCTAGGGTGCGACCAGTGCATGCAAGTTATGTTTTGAAACAAACATTTTAATCTTGGTTTAAGCATTAAGGGGGACCGGTTATTCAAGGGATCGACTGGTCGAAGACCCCTTGGACCGGTCGCCCTATGTTAAATTTGCAATGTTTCTTTTTAATCTCTATCAGTGCACGACCGGTCGCCCTATGTTTTGACAACAAAATTCTAACCGTTGTGCAACAGACAAACTTTCCTTAATTTGTGGGTTTGATTTCTAACAGCTATATTCTTGATTTTAATTGTATTTTTCTGTAGATTTTCAATCTCCAAGAGGAGCCTATGCTTGATCAATCATCTTCTATAAATAGAGGAAGTTTTGGAGCAACCAATACAACAATTGAGATACAACACAACAAGTTACATTCCAGGCAAACACTTGTTCTTCATAGTTATTATTCTTGTTGTAATTTTTTAGCTTATCACTTTCACATCTTGAGTTCTAGGCTTTCATTTCTTGATTACACTTGCACTCAAATTGTAATATTCATTATTGAGTTGTAATCTTGATTTTGGTCATCATTCAACAAGATTCAAGTCATCATTGTGAGTATTCTTGTGGAAAGAATACACTTGGGTGATCTAGGTGATAGGTGTTTCAAGAGTGTGGTGCTCTTGAGGTGTTGAAGAATTTGGTATTCTTCAAGATTGAAGATTGTGGTGATCTTCAAAGGTGCCGTTGAAGGAAGATTGTGGTAATCTTCAAAGGGAGATTGTGGTATGTTGGAGTTTGGTGTCAAAATAGAAAAAAGGCTTTTGTCCCACATTGCTTGTGGAACAAAATGGATGGGAGGCTTAAGGTTATTTAAGGAACTCATGTGGTGTAGTTTCAATTGCATCAGTCAAATATACTTTAACCTTTGTGGTTTGACTCTAGTTAAAATTCATCTCTTGTATTCTCAAGTATGGAGAGTTGGGAGAGAGGTGTGAGATAGTCAAAGGTTAGTAAAAGTGTGGGTATTGGGGCCGGGAGAGAGAATGTGTGATTGTAATAATGTTTCACATAGTAGAATTTCTTTCTCTGGGGGCTACGGTTTTTCTCCGGTTTTGGAGTTTCCACGTAAATTCTTGTGTTGTGGATTGTTGTATTTTTCATGTTATTTCTCGTTTATTTCTGCTTGTCCCTAGGAGATGAACGTGCGATCCGTTTTTCCCAACACTTTGAACCCTTATTCTCATATTGAACAGAACTAATTGTTACGACCAATTTAACTGCCAACCATTTATTTATTTTTCTTTTTTTGAGGGAAACCATCTATTTATTATTAAATAAATATTTTTTGTGATGTTGAACGGGTGAAAAAATGCTAAACAAGTCAAACTTGTTTTTAAAAAATAAACTCTTATTTTAAACTTATTTGGAACCTTAAATTAAGCTTTCAACTTGGTATTTTATAATTATATTATTTTTTCTCGGACTTTGGTATGGAAATCGTTATTTATTTACTTTTAAAATATATTACGCAACAACTAAATGCAATTGACTTATCATTTTACTCCAAATCATTAATGATACATGGAACTTTTTCCTAACAATAACGCATCAAGTAAATTTATATTTCTTTTCGAAATTATATAGTCAACGTAAAAATATAACTATCTTAAATATATTTTAAATATAACTTTTTTTTTAATACACAAATTTGTGCTTTGGTGCCAAGAGTCCAAGACCAAAATAATAAAACAGACTATGTGAACGGTGAATGCTCAAAACAATAGGAAAATAATATGAAATGTCGACATGGCTATTGCTATTACTATCTTTGTAAATAAAAAGTGAAACTAATTTGGATAATTACATATTGCTTCAGTTTTTCTTTTTTTTTTTTTTTGTGGGGGGGCTATGAATACACTTTTAATTTTTAAATCTCCAAGCCATTCTTCAAGCGAAAGTTGAGAAATTGTCCTTCCATTTGGGATTTTTTTTTTATATGTCCACAAGATATTAAAACTTGAGTTATACTCTTACACTTCTACTGCTTACACAATTGTCTACCTCACTACCCACTAAATTCTGTTAGAATAAAAAATCAAATTCGCAAATTTTTTTTATGAACAATTACAATTAGATAACATTCTCTATATTATATATAACATTATCAATTTATATCCGTTCTCAATCCTATAATTTTGGCCAATTTACCATTTCAAATAGAATTAAAACTCAAATTCAATTAAATATAATGAACACCATCAAAACCGATCCTACTAGAATTTTTAGAACCGGTATAATTTTACATTGTTATATATAGTATAAAAAATGCGTATATAGTTGTATTTGTTCTTGAAATATGCAAAAAAATCACGAATTCGATTTTTTATTTGAACAGAATTTGGTGGGCAATGATGTCGCAATTAGGTGGGTAGTGAGGTGGGCAATATATGTGCATGCAGTGACGAAGCCAGAAATCTCGAGTAGGGCGGCCCAACTAATATTAATATAAAAAGAGTCCGTCGGATTTTTGGCCACTTCTCCATAATAAAAATAGTTTTAACCATGTTTTTTTAGCCATTTTTAGTTCAAATTTCCACTTTGTCTTTTTTCTTTTCTAGGGATCGGTCCATGATCCGATACCAAAAAATATACTGCATCAATTTTCTGAAATATAACCAAGTACTAAAAAGTATGACTATTTTCATTTTTACAAAACATAAGTGCACAATTTATCCATTACCACGTGTAAAATTTAAAAACAATACATCAAATTTAAAATAAGTATAAATTTTGATTAAATCATTGTATTAATTCAATCATATCTTAATATTAAAAAATAAATAAGATAATACAACTATACCAATATACCAAAATGGACAGATAGAGACATAAAAAGATAATACAAAAATTCAAGTTAAAGTTATGGCGGAGCTTAAAAAATGTAAAAAAATTAAAAATGGATAAAATGACCAAGACTCGTATTTTCAAGATTCACAAATGAAAGCAAGAAAGAAAAATATAAGATAATTGGAGAATTTTTTTCTATTTTTCTATTTATTTATTTATTTTAAGATTAAGAAGTAATGGACCAAAATACACTTACTTTTTGTCAAAATTTGAGGGAGGCCCAATGCTCCCCTTGACCACATAGTGGCTTCGTCCCTGCGTGCAGGGACATAAATAAAATTTTAATATTTTTGTGGCATTTTTCAAAAATACCCCAGATGGAGCAGCAATTTCTCAAATTTGCGAATCTTCAAATGGTCTACATTTATTTCTTTTATATAAAAAATGACAATTACACTGTTTGTTTTAACATCAAAATGAATTACATTCGTCATAAAATTTACAACTAATTACAATATAAGAAACAATTGCAAAGCCTACAAACCATAAACCCAAGTGTGTCTAAAACAAATTTTAAACCTATATTGATCTAACTAATCAATAAAATCACAAAATTACACTCGTGGAATCGTTGTGGGGAGGCAATGGGCGCCCCCCATAGATGCGTCCTCCAATGGCCCGAGGTGGCAGGGGCACTGGGCTGCGCCCTTGGAGGTGTCAGGGAAAAAATGCCAATGCGCGCCCTCCGTCGCGCGGGATGGCTCATTCTACTTCTCACCTCTACTTTCAAACACTCTTCTACTTCTTCTCTAGTCCATGACTCATCCCACTCTTCTCCACTTATACATGGGCACTCTCTACTTTCAATTCGCAAATGAAATTCCCACCAAATAAGCTAATGAGAAGCCTTTGAGAGGCTAAATGCCAAGAAGATCAGAATAAGTATTTCAAAAAACTTAGTCATTTGAGGACTCTCATCTATCAAGTTAGAAGAATAACTACTCACTTATAGAGCTGACAAATGCTCGGGCTGGGACAATCCCTGCCCAAGTCCATCGGGCCAATACGTAAAATTAGGTCGGGTTGGCCCAAAAATCTATCGCATTCTTGGCTTTCTTGCCCAACCCAAATTTAAAACACATTTTTACACATAAAATGTGTCGGGCTATTTGTCGGGCCAATGTAGGCCCCATCCATTTTGGGCCTATAAAAACATATTTCTAGTCCAAGCCCAATCTCGAGTTTGGTTGGGTCGACCCATTGGGCCAAAAGGAAAATTGTCACTTTACTCACTTACAAGAAATATTACACATCTCAAAAAGGCTAAATCCCCTGATGACTCATCTCTCGTAGAGACTCAGCTTCGACTCTCAACTCCCAAGTCAAGTCTTACCCAAGGGTGAATTAGGCTCACATCTGAAGGCCACAACCAAGCAGTACCAAATTCCATGCAATAGACTTAATTTCCGTACTTTTTGTGCTTTGTGCTTTGGAGACCTCCCGGATTTGCTCCCGAGGAGACTTCCATACCTCTATTCTTCAGGGGACCTCCATCTTTCAGAGGACCTCCCCTCTCAGAGGGACATCCTCCTCCTCAGAAGATCAAATCCCATAAAGATCACACTCTTGCAAATGCCCTAACTACGGTCTCCCTCGCGACCTAAGGGGTGGGGGCCTTATGTTGGGAGTAAAATCGAAAGTATATTTTTAATTAATTATGTCATCATTTAATTATTCACTCATTAATATTCATTATTGAGTCTGAATATTATCAATTGACCCATGAGGTCCGAACCATTATTGAGCAACCCGGAGGCTCAACTCATTATTTACGACCCATGGGGCTTATTACAACCCACTTTATTATTGTAAGTCCATGCGACTCATCATCCCAAGTATAAAAGGTACAACCATATTAATTTGTAAGTAAGTTCAATTAATTATTATGAAATCTCATCCTTACTCTGGATTTTTCTCTTCTACCGTGATTGTCGCTGACTTAAGTATCAGAAGGATATCCCTGAGACCACCCCAGGGACCTCCGAACATATTGCTTTGTATGCTGCAAGATAGTTCCCACTTGAAAATTTCCTCAGTTCCCGAAGTGGGACTTAAACAAATTCAACTACCTTGATTTGGAGTGATCTGCACTTTCTGGCCGCATCATAAACTAATTTTTTTTGAACAAAATAGCCATAATTCAGAAAAATATTCTCACACAATATAGTTTGTTATCCCTACGTGTGAGATACTTAAACATAAATTCTTTGTCGCATTATTTTTTTGTCACATTCTGTATTTTGTGAAACTTATTTCCATTTTTTCAATAAACCAAACAAAACCTTATGTACACTGATCATCGAAACCAGATAAAAATCACGCGGAGATTGCTTTTTAACTGCGAATGACGTGTATGATTCTCTTTGCACCCATCAAAACCTCAGTTGGAGACAAGTCCTTATTATTCACTGCTAATTTATCCATTAATCCCCTAATTCCGATCTGAAATTTTTTTCCCAGTACAAAACCCCTTGTTTCCTCCAATCCCAGCTCTGTTTTCGACGTTGCCGGCAAACATTTTTTCAATTCTTTGTTTTCACCGTCGGTAATTATAGATAGATCTTTCATACAGTAATCGGAACCTCCCATTTTTGTTTTTTTACTTCAAAATTTCTCACTAACCAGTGAAATTTTTACTGGGCACGGAGAAGTTGAGCGAATTTAAGGCAAAAAGGTTGAGAAAAAGTAGAAAACCCCTTTGCTTGGGGTTGAAGTGGTGCAGAATGAGCTTGCGATAGTTGGGATTTCTGGGTTTTTTTTGTTGTTGTTGTTGTGAGATTGTAAATATGGCGGCCGAGGAGGTAGCTACGTCGGGTTTGTACAAAGGGATGTCGTCCGACAATATAAAAGGTTTGGTTTTGGCCCTGTCTTCAAGCTTCTTCATTGGCGGCAGTTTCATTGTTAAGAAAAAGGGGTTAAAGAAAGCTGGTGCTTCTGGCGTCAGGGCTGGTAATTTACACTTTATACTTACCTGCATTTTTTACTTGGTTTTGAAAGATGAGATTGAGGGAGTGTAGTTGCTTGATGTACTGTTTGGTGATGCCGAATTGGATTTTGTTTTGGAAAATGAAGTATTTCTCAGGACGTTGGTTTCTAATTCTAGGAACTGGTGCCACTGTGCTTAGATTGAATTTAATTATCACGATCTTGAGTTTATGTAGTTGTGTCTACTTGTATAATGTTAGATTTCAGGTAGTTTCTTCTGGAACACTTATCATTATATACGATAAATCCTTAATCTGCTGTGAAGATGAATGCAAGAGTATGTATTCTGGAAATTTATAGTTATTATACGCTAGGCATTCATTTTTGCTCCTCAAAAGTTTAATTGCATCCAAATAGCCCTGATGAATAGTCAGTGGTTTAAATTCTTCATAGTTTATTGATTTATCTTCTACGTCGATTTGTTGCCTGATATGGAGTGGAGTGATTTTGGTACACCAACATGACAAACCTTAACCCATTATCACATTATGTTTGTATTTAAGTTTCCTGGAAGCAGCCTCACCACCTTTTGTAGCTTGGCTTGTGACGTCTCTGAAAACTTTGGATCTGAAATATTGATTAATCCTTCCTTGATGAAGCCTTTCATTCACACTTCGAAAATCTATTCATTTATATTTTGGAGGTTTAAATTTATTTGTCTGTGCAAATGAAGTATTTTCGTGGACATTTGATAGTGGAACTGGAGATTTGAAGCTGAGATTGCTTTAATAATTTAGATCTTCAATTTTGTGTAGCTGTGCCTGGTTATATAATGTACTTTTAGTGTCTACGAGGCTGTTCTCGAACACTGATTAGTATAAAAAGCCAGTGAATCTGGACTTGGTACCAAGATAATTCGTGCGGGATGCATCTTCTGTCAAAATAATGGTTAATATGCCGTAGGCATTTATAAGCCAAAAAATATTACACCTTCAGAACAATTTAATGTCATATTAATACCTTAGTTAGTTGGTTAGTAGTATTATCTCTTTACTAGTCTTTTCCCTACGGTGCCTTGTTTGCTGATATGTACTACTTCAAGCACTTCAACATGATGAACCTTCATTCTGTCATTCCCAAGCTATTCTAATTGGAAGTTGTTAACCATTGTTATATTACAATTTAAGTCAACAATTCTTCACGGGCCAATCAGGATTTCTTATGAAAATCGTGCATTTGCATTTTAAGTTAAGCAGTCGTGGCCTCTTTATGTTGCTTGCCTTGACTTGTAAAAAATAACTTTGGATTTAAATCATGTTTACCAAATTATTCATCTACATCGACAATCTATTCAAACAGTATTGTATGTTGTAACTGCTTCCTTTAAGGAGATGAATGCAATAATCCTTTGTAATGTGGCATCAGGTCATTTTTCATATTTACTCAAAGCTGCAGCCAGTAATGAGTACTGTTGCATAAATCATATTAGCTATCAGTTGGTAGTTACAAAATTGCCGTATAGTCTATTTTCTTTCCATTGAGAGATACCAACAATATCTCACACTGTTGTTTAAACCACTAACATGACAACTGTGCATACATTGCTTAAACTGTGTTAAGCCGAAGTTCTTGATAGTAAACGCATCATTTCCGACTTCTTTAGCTGGTAATAGTAGTCATCGTAAGAGTTTTGCTCAATAAAGTACAATTGAAAGTTGAAGATGTGCATATGATGCCAGCACGGTTCTCATTGTTATTATGATAAATTTTTGCTGCTCACTGTTTGATGGATACATCAACCTTTTTTATGCTAAATGTCTTTCTCATGCTTGCATATCTCTTTAATGGTTTCTATGCATGTTCTCCTGATTTTTCTTGTGGAGTAGAGTCTTCTTCAGATTTTTTGTTATTTATAGTATGCTTTTGTGAAGTAGGTCAACTTTTGCTTTAGAATCATCAATCAGGATATCATTCTCTCTCTTTAATTTTATTTTTACAGGAGCTGGAGGATATTCATATCTATACGAGCCACTATGGTGGACGGGCATGATAGCAAGTAAGCTATATATACTTATCTTTAGTTATATCAAGTAGAACTCATGCATGGTATGTCTTTCAGTAAAACAACATGATGTAACCCACATAGCACATGTTAAGCGAATAATAAACCCATTATGATGGAACTAATCGACGTAGATTTTTGTTGTATTTGAATCACTCATCCTATGTATAGTGGAAGCATATTCATTGATAAAGCTGGATATGTAAGCTTTGTTTGATCTGTGCACCAAATTAGAGTGCTATTGGCCTCTTCGGCTCTTCAGGCATAGATTAGCACATCATGCTGAAATATTGCCAAAGCAATTAGAAGGACCAGCTAGCCAATTGCATATCAACAGCTGAAGTCATTTACTGTATCTTGTCACAGTATAATAGGTAATTATCTTTGTGTTGATATATATATATATTATTGATTTGATGGTGACTGTGACGAAGTAATAACAAAGATGGGGACCGACGTTCCTGCCTGATTCTCTTTGATTATATTTTTGAACTACATCTCTTTTTAATGTGGTTGCAAAGATAAGATGCTTTTGAAAGCTACAGAGCTCGTACTTAGTTCTTCATGCGTGATACGACTTCATGTTTACTGTCAACTTTAAGTTCATTGCTTTGTTGGATAAATTCCTAGATGAATTATGAGATAGATTCACCAACAAAGTACAGAGGTACCTATTCTCTTGGTTTATCATGTATAGCTAATACTTGTAGTGACCTTGTCCAACATGTATATGTGGGGGGCCCTTTTAGGTCTTTGTCCATATTCTACGTAGAAGGATATCACTAGTAATTTGGGTGTGCATAATGCTGACACCTGATGCGTAAGGCTCCTTTAGTTAATATTTTTTTCTTTTTGGAATTAGCTTAAACTTTTCCCATCAGTGTTCACAGTGTTCTCTTCAACATCATACCTACTGTAGAGAATCCTTCCAGATCAAAATTTTCATGATTAAAAACCATCATTTTTTCTTGATCATGATTCATGTGATCTACCTGATAAATCTGGAAGATGTAATTAATGGTAAAGGATTGAGATCATTATTTCCATACGACGTTGTTAATGGAGAGGAGCCATGCATGTCTAAGTGAATACATCCATAGTACATTGGGTTCTGGTGGAATGTGAATAAAGTTGAGGTTTCAGTTGGATGGTGAAATTTGTTCTGAAAGAGAACTTTATGTGGCTGGGACGGTTAACTCGTCAAGTGTGTATTTTGTTTTTGGGTTGTGCAATTTTGCAGGGCTGGAGATGTTTGGTTCCTTTATCTTATTTTGATGTTTTTGGAGATCTATTGCCTCGTTTCAGGTGGCTTCAGTAAGCAGAATGCCCAAAAAAATTTTTTTTGGTTGAATGCTGGTATAGATGATCCACTGACCGGAGACAAAATCTATAGGAGAAAAATGTTTTATTCATGAGCATTGCTTGATTTTAGGGCTTTTGATGTTGGAGTTTCATGCCGGATCTTTTTTGACTTTAGTGTGTTATGCCTCGTCGTGACTGTTGAAAGGCTTTTTGACTATTGGGGATGTATGTCAAGAAGCCGGTAGGAGATTGGTCATTGCACTATCTCGGGGGGTGGGGTTCTCAAAGGAACAGAACCTTCTCTTTTTTAGTAGTCCTCGTCTTCATTAACAAGTTCCATTTTCAGCCAGCTTTTTATACCTGCATCGAAAATTTTGAACAGTACGCCTCCTAATTTGAGCACCACTCCCTTTATCGCACCTTAACTATAACCAAACGTGGAAGTTGCATCTTAAAGTTCAAATTTCTTCTGTTACTCTGATATAAGGTATCCCTAAACTAAGTATTCTATTGGTTTATTTCTTGTTGGTACAGTGATTGTTGGAGAAATTGCAAATTTTGCAGCTTATGCGTTTGCACCAGCAATTCTGGTTACCCCTCTTGGTGCACTCAGCATTATTATCAGGCATGATATTCTGTTAGTGACCTTTGTTAACAAGACACCTTGTTTTGACTGCTGATTATTGTGCGTATGTTGCAGTGCTGTACTTGCGCATATAATTTTGCGAGAAAGGCTACACATTTTTGGTATTCTTGGTTGTGCTTTATGTGTTGTGGGCTCCACCACAATAGTCCTACATGCTCCACAGGAACGTGAGATTGAATCTGTCAAAGAAGTGTGGGACCTTGCTACCGAGCCAGGTAACTTTGTTTTGCAACTTTCTTAACGATGTGTTTGTTTTTCTGCTACATTGTTCTATATGTTGTCTGCTGAGCTAAAGACTTTACTTCTTTCCTGCAGCTTTTGTCTGTTATGCAATTCTGGTGATAGCAATAGTCCTCATTCTAATATTCCATTATGTCCCACAATATGGCCAGACCCATATATGGTTCTATATTGGTGTCTGTTCATTAGTTGGTTCATTGTCGGTAGGTGTTTCCAATTTTCAGTTTATCTCTCTCTTCAGTTAACTCCTCTTCCGTCTTGCCAGAAAAAAAAGGACAGAAAGATGATAGTTCTTCAGTTCAGTTGTGTGTAAATGTTAAAACTGTGGAAATGCCTTGGCAGGTCATGAGTGTCAAGGCGTTAGGAATTGCACTGAAGCTGACATTGTCAGGAATGAATCAGCTAATATATCCCCAGACATGGACCTTTGCAATGGTTGTCTTGGTTTGTGTCCTTACTCAGATGAATTATCTAAATAAGGTAAAGAATGGTTTGTTTTGTCAATAATTCCTTCTGCGCTGTGGTGATTTCTTGTGTTTATAGTTTTTCTAATTCTGCTGTATGTTCTCTTAAAGTAGACAGCGTGATCATGTGATGTAAAAAGGTGGTTTTACATGCCCTATTTGTTCGAACACTTTAAGGCCTTGTTTGTTTATGTTTCCAAGTGCCCATTTTCGTTTGCCAACTATTCATAAAAATGGAATCATGTTTGTTTTATAAAATTTCCAATGGAAATCATCATTTTCACTTTCCATTTTCACATAGAACATCTCAAACCTACAATTTCAATTCTCAATTTTCTCATCTTTTAATCTAATTACACATGTGGGATCCTCTACTACTAACTCTATCTACTTAAAATAACTCATCATCTACAATCTTACAAATATACTTCTATACATGCAAATTAAAATATCGAAAGTTGACCCCACCATTATCAACTTTTCAAATTATTATATACATAAAAGACTACTTCAAAACTATTCAACTAAATATAATCTCATTTCCAAACATACATAAAACTCAATCTTATTCATTCATCCAAACATTATTCCATTTTCACTTGAAAATTGATAAATTCTCAAAATTCATTTTTCAATACTAGAAACTGGAAATAGACCATAACATAACAACACATGACCTTTATTTTCTATAGAAATTCTTAGGTCTTGTATGCTTGCATTTTCATAAACCATTCTCACATGTTATATGCTATTTGAATATCTAGATTCGTATTTGTTTGACCTATTTTTAATTGAAATATTCATTTTATCTTCTCCTTTTCTTTTTTAAAAAAAAAAGCATTTCAAACATATAATTTCAATTTTCAGCCCATTACTTAATCCTAATCTATCATTTGCCAGTCACTATTCCATCAATTCATATCAAAGTATTTTAATGGGACCCACAAATACCAACTATATATACTTCATGATTCATATTATTATGTTCAAACTATATCAGGGGACCCACAACCTACAAATCATCTTAATAAGTATCATATATAATTTAAATAATTTAAACAAAGTGGATTCTAACTAATATATTATTAGTTTCAAGCTACATAATTTTAATGGGACCCACATCTCAAACCATCACAATCACATCTAAATTAACTATTCCAAATGAGCCCCACCACAACCAATTTCACAAATTATTATTATTATTATTATTATTATTATTATTATTATTATTATTATTATTATTATTATATATGTAAAATTATATTTCGTTTTCATCATTCATCCAAACATAAATTCATTTCTCACTCAAAAACCAATATAAAAATCAAATTCTCTTAGAAATGCTGGAAATGAATATCCTCACTGAATACACAACCATCAAAACCTTAATTTTACATGTGATAAAATATTAAGTTTTATCGTAACTTTTCTTTATTCGTGGAGACGTTTATTTACAAATTACTGTCTGCTTCTCCTTTTAGTCATTTGATGGCATAGGTGCTAGTAATGGATGGTATATTTTCTATGGCTTCTCTATCATGTTTCTCTATTTTCATGTATTTGGTAAATCTTGAATGCAGGCCCTCGACACATTCAACACTGCAGTAGTGTCACCCATTTACTATGTCATGTTCACATCCTTCACTATTCTGGCTAGTGTAATCATGTTCAAGGTAACCATACTGCTTATGAGATCACAATTAACTTTGTCTTTTTGTCGCATAATGGCCTGATATAGTAGATGAATGGATAAAGTCAATCTTTCTCAAGACTGAGTTCGCGGCTAAACATGCTCTAACTATGGTGATGGAAGCTAATACCTGGATAAAAGGGATTGAGAGTTTAATTTCTTTGAATGCGTATGCTTGTCTCTGTAGCCTGTAGGCTGGGTTATGTATTGGTTAAGTACGAAAATATGGAGGTGTGAGATGACCAACATTATCATCTATATATTATTGGAGAAAGCTGGCCTCGTGTAAATCTTAGCATAGTATTCTACATTGTCTTTCCATGCATATTTCCTCTATGCTTCTTACATTGCGTTTGTGGCCAAGTATGGAGGAATTTAATGTGCTGTGAGGCTATTCTTCAAAGATATTGTTAGATTTCCCAAATTTTTTTTCTTCAACTTTTTGTTCCTAGTAAACAACCAGACCAGAAGAATGAGGATGTAATAAAATATTGACGTATTAAGATTGAGAATGTTCCTTTTGTTAATATGACCAGGACTGGGACAGACAGAATCCAACCCAGATTGTCACAGAAATGTGTGGGTTTGTGACTATTCTTTCCGGGACTTTTCTTCTTCACAAGACAAAAGATATGGTCGATGGTAAGAACGGACACATTCTGGAAACAGAATAATTTCAATTCCTTCACTGATGACTTTGATGGAGATACACTTGAATATTAGTAGTAACTCAAGTCCTGTAATTACTTTTTTTTTTCTTATGTAGGTTCTCTGTCAATGGCCACGAGACTCTCGAAGCATGGCAATGAGGATGGTTTTGGTGAAGAAGGTATTCCTCTAAGACGGCAGGAATCATCAAGAACACCGTGATGTATTGATTTTTTCCCCCATTTACCTTGTAACTCTTTGTCGAAAGCGAGCTCTCAATATCATGCTCTTTGGGGAAGATACCACACCACACCTATTGATTTTGTACTTTATTAGATACTGGGACCTGTCCCCAACATTGCATTTTTCTTGAGTTGAGAGTAAAACTGATTTTTTTGCTTCAATTCTCCCTCCCCTTCCCTAGAAAACTTACCATTATTGCAAGCACATTTCAATTTCTTCTACATGCATATGTGTATTATAAAAACACCTTGAGGTTCAGCCTAATTACAAAAAACTATAGTTATCTTTTGAAATTATAAATACCTCCTATAATGTTACAAACACCCATTTGTATTTACCTGCCAGATGCCCTTATCTTGGGGATGATTTGTAAGGAACAAGTGATAAAGGTGACATTTGTTATTTTGAAAGATAATAGGGTTTTTTGGCAATTAGGCTAAACCTTAGGGATGTTTTTTGTAATTATCCAAGGTACATGTATTCTCTCTCTGTTTAACATTCTCTCTGAGTTTTGTTTGTTACAATCCACAATTTGCATGCAAAAAGAAACGCATCGAGATCTTTATTTCTTCATGTACACCAGTTGAATGTTACATTCACATGTATAAGATGATGTCGCTAGTCTGTACGTGTCATTCAAACACAAGATAATGATGATGATGATGATGTAATGAAATCCAGACTGCATGTCAGGAAAGCATTAAGCCTCACTTGGCTCCACAGTTTTTCAGTGCATGAAGAAGGAATACAAATCTATATATATATTAGGGGTGTGCACGGTCCGGGACGGTTCGGAGATTCATAAATCTCCAGAACCGTCCCGAAGTTCGGAGATTTTAAAAATCAATCTCCAGAACCGAACCGTAGAGAAAAAATCTCCGTACCGAATTTTCGGTACGATTTGGTACGGGGATTCGGTTCTAACGGGACGGTTCAGGATGGTACGGGACGGAACGGTGAAACGGAGATTAATCAAAAGTAAAAACACAAAATAAGAAAAAATATAAAAATGAATGTAAAAATCACGGGAAAAATGCAAAACTAGTCTCGTATCTATAGGTGCGTTGCAATATTAATCCTGTAACTTCTGAAGTTGCGATTTTAGTCCTGTATATTTTGTCTTTTTTGCAATTTTGGTCCCGTAAATTTTAGATTTATACAATTTTGGTCATATAAGTTTTAAGTTGATGTAGATTTAGTCCCAATGGCTATTTTAATATTTTAATTATTCCCAAAATGCATTTGATAGCCAAAAATCAATATACCTAAGATCAAGTTTAGAATAGTTTCGTAACCTATATTTTATCTACTTGAATAGAATTTATTTATCACTATAGATTGCCTAATGATGGAAGAATTTTAAATTTATGAATCCAAATCAAAATCCGAGATACGTGTTCTACATATATTATTTCCTAATTATGAAAATATAAAAACACGTAAAAATATGCCAAAATTGGTCATTTTCGATAATACGACTGAAATTACCACAACTAAAAAATAAAAGACTAAAATTGCCAAATCTTAAAAATTACATACTTAAAATTTTTATTTTTGATAAGGAGCAAAATTGTCATGGGACTAAAATTGCAACTTTAAAAGTTATAGGACTAATTTTGCAACGCCCTTATAGATATAGGACTAGTTTTGCAATTTTCCCTAAAAATCACCAAATAATTGTAGTCCATTCCTTTTTTACTCGCAATCTCAAGATTAATACTACAATCATAAATGGCAACACAATCTCAAATTATAAATTCATAATAAATAATACAATCCCAACTACAATTATATAAAAAATATGTGTTCTAATAACACATATACTTTTACATAACTCCATCCTCGAAACATCACTCCATCACTCCATCGGTGAAACATCACCAATCCATCATTTATTAACCATTAATTATTTGATTGATTGCAATTCAATTCTGCAATACCAAAATAAAATTAACCATTGAATAATTTATGTCGAAAATTTTGTAAATCTAAAGCTGATGGTTTTTAATTTACTATGGATCATTGATGTGTAATTATTGTATTTCGGATGTACAAAAGTTTTAAAAGTATAACATATAAGTATCGACAATAACGAAATTTAATATACATGTTGATGTTATGTTTTATTAAAACGTAGCAAATAATGAGAATAATTAATCTCCTTAATTATTTTCATTAATTCTCCTATAAAGAACTCAATTTTCAGTCATGGTCAATTATATGTTGTTGTTTCACGAGTCATGTATCGTAAGAGTTTGAAAAATATTAGATTGTGAAGACGGTGAAATAAAATCAAACAGACGAATAATGTTGTGTATAAAGAAGTATTCCAAAATTTATAATTTTGAAATGTAGTTAACTTGATTTGTTAGGAGTTGTATTTTACTTTTTTGTATTCATTAATATTGTAACTCTTATATGCATGCAATTTACGTGCCTTGATGGAACACGCCTCGTGCATTGCACGGACAAAAAACTAGTTAAATGATATAAATTCTTAGAAACTTAATATAATAATTAATTAATCATATTAGATAATTTTCTAGGTTAATTAAATGTGGTGTATCACAATATCAAAATATAAATAAGATAAAAATAATATATATGTATGTATTAAAAAATTCTTAAAAGTCGGTTCTATCTTCGGATCTTGGTTGATGCAGATTTTAATGCGGTTCTCGGTACGAATATTTTAAAAATCTCCAGAACCGTACCAGAAAATTTTTCGGGACGGTTCGGTTCGGAGAAAGTCAAAAAGTCAACGGAGACTTTCGGTTCGGATATTTTTCGATTCGGGTATCGGTTCGGTTTCAGTGATCTCCAAGTCCTGTGCACAGCCCTAATATATATAATAACAAACCTTTTGCTATATTTGTTTTCCCGCTCAAAAGCCTATTTCTAATTTTGTAAAACGCGTTTTTGTTTGTTTGTCCAATTAGTTGCTTATTGTTGAGCTGTAAGACACGTTTTTTAATTATGGAACAATTGAGTAACAATCTATAATACAATATTTAATTGCTTAGCTGTACCCGAATTTTTGATTCTGATTTCCGCTATTATGGAAATAATTACTGACTTTATAAATTACATTGATTGTGATCACCTAATTCAATTTTCAACTTGCCTTATTTATTTTTTCATTAGAAAATAATCGTTGTAATAACGGTGAGTTTCCATATAGACATATTTGACTTTCTATGATTTGTTGTTTGCAGAAAATAGATGTGCGATAATATTGCAAATTGATGAATTGGGCAGGAAGTTTAATTCGAAATGGAAATACATTACATTAGATAATCAAATACATTTTTGAATTGCCTTCTGAAATCTAACATTCAAAAATAACTGTTTAATAAATTATTAATTACATAAAAAGAAATTGATAATTTACCAAATTACAATGAGTCAAAATTTGAAATCGGTAACTCAATTACAAAAGAATCTAAGTGCATATTTATAATTGCCTTCTCAAATCTAAAATAATTGCAACCCATTAAGTTTCCAAAAAAACATATTGTACAATGATAAAATACTTTAGCTTACTGGCTAAGCAACACATAAAATATCTATTTAATTATTTTCGTAACAAAATCTTTACAAATAACAAATATAGCAGATTTACAATTAATTTAAATTGAATTGAGTTTTCTAAAAATAGTATTAGTTATCAGCTATAAATACTGATTCAAATTCATTATACACGACCACCTTGCAAACGAACTTCTAGAACGCAAAATAAAAGAAAAGTAAATCTGTATTTATTCGTTTAGCTACTAACATCAATGGCACCAATGATAACTCTTATTCGTGATTTGAATATGACAAAGACACAGTGGGTTGTTAAGCTACGACTAATTCGAATGTACGAAAAACCCGCATACAACGACAGAAATCAAATTCAGAGTCTGGAATGTGTATTCCACGACAGCGAGGTAGCATTCTTTTAATTACTTATTCGTTTATTTGATTGAAATTTGAACTTATTAACTAATTAAAGTTTTTTTGTAGGGCGACCGCATTCATGGAAGTGTTAGACGGTTTCAAATTGACCAGTACAAGAAGATTTTGAAAGAAGGACGTGTTTTTGCTATCCGTGAATTCATTGTTGCTAAACAAACTGATAAATACAAAGCCTGTGCAACCAAGCATAAGATAATGTTTCATGGCAAAACTCATGTTTTTGAAATGTTTGACAATTCTTTTCCAAGATTGATGTTCAATTTCAAAAATTATTCTGAATTGTCAAATGCTGAAAGTGTTGATGAGACACTTCTGTTTGGTATGAGCTTTAATTATTTTTAAGATTATTACATACATGCACTGTTTTAAAAATATGTTTATCATATCTTGACAATTATTTTTTTTTTCCAGATGTAATTAGAAGGATCGTTGCCATGCAATCAGTACAGAACAAGGAGTTTGCAGGGAAGATTACCAGATTTATAGAAGTGATCCTAGAAGATTTGGAGTAATAATTTTAAATTATAAAAAAGTAACTTTTTAATTTTCAAATTCGAATAAAATACAATATAACTAAAAAAATTCTTTTAGCAACAATCGAATATGATGCACACTTTGGGAGGATTACGTAGATATGATCTTGGGGCATCTTGAGACACAAAATTTAGAGCCGATGGTAATTATATTGCAAATGTGTCGTGCAAAAGTGTTCAGAGGTAATTTTTATTAATAGGTATTGTTACAAAATTATTTTTATATTTATAGATTTAATAGTTTATGATGTTGACTGTTGACAATTGTTTTCCAGATCAAGTCAAGGTTACGAATTCATTTCATGTGACAAAGATGATTTTGGATAGTTGTGTTGATGAAATTGTTGATTTTAAACAGAGGTAAATATATAGCTCAATATATCATATTCCTTTCTTTTAACTTATACATCAGATATTATATACAACTAACTTATCTATCTGTTTTAAAGGATGCCAGAAAACAGCTCACAGAAGAGGTCGATCAGCTATATCACAGCCCCCTCTGCAAGAACTATTGTAGAGGATTTAGAATCCGAAAACACATCGTTTAGGACATTAGAGCAATTGTATACAAGAGGAGAGGTTGAAATTTTGTAGTTTTTCAAATTTTTCTTAATGAAGTGTTTTATGCATTCACAAATACATTAACATTTTTTTTTTGTTTTAAATAGGTTGGAAGTTTTTGGATATGTGCAAAGATAGTTTCTTTTATAGGAGAGTGGTGGTACCTATCTTGCAATAAGTGCCTAAAGAAACTTGAAGAAGCCGGTGAACAATTGTATTGTGCGAAATGCGACAGTCAGCATGAGACCGGTGTTTTTAGGTACAAAATACAATTTCAAATTGTTGATGAGACAGCCTGTGCATCACTACTTTGTTGGGACAAAGATTGTGAGACTTTGATAGGGAAACCATGCACAATACTAAGGGAGGAGTCCATGCATGTAAATTTAATATCTATACTTTACATTAGTTGTATTTTTTAATTAATATTTTATTTATTCATTTTCATGTATTGACATATATTTTCTGTTTATTATTTTTTGTAAGAAACAAAACATTGATGAGATTCCAGAGGAAATCTGTTCGTTGCTTGAGAAAAAAATTTTGTTCAAGGTGCAAATAAAGTCAGAGCAACTCTGAAATTATACAGGGACATTTACTGTAGTGAAGCTCACGGATGACCCTAATTTGATATCAAAATATGGATGCTCTGTTTTTGAGAGCTAGGTATGATAATTTATTGTTTTGCCTTTAACATTAGCTATGGTGTTCTAAACTTTAAAAAAATATTTAGGAGTCGGACTTCTTTTCAAAGCTTCAAGCCGATGATTCAGCTCAGTTGAAGGTATTATTTTTTACTGTGATTTTTAGTGAACTATTATATTAAAGTTAAACAATTTTATTTTAACTTATCTTGGACCCATGGTTATGTTTTTCTTTTTTTTAACAGGATTATTGTTGGCCGTCCCGGTCAACACTTTTAAAAACAAGACAAAACATGACTGGGAGTAATGAAAAGTTGAACGCACAACAACTCCATAAAATTTTGTATTGTTCATTGTAGGTATCAAGCAACGAATTAACCAATCCTCAAACATCTAACATAGAGCACATATTAAAGAAACCATGGTAAATGCTAAGAATTACACCTCACAAAGATCAATCAGTATACTCTCATCTCGAATGAATATAGGGCGTGTTTACGCTCAATTCAATTCAATATTGCAGAATTACCATAGGCTTGCAAATCGTCTCATATCTCCGCCACTAGGATGTATGCAAAATTGTGAATCAAAAAGGACTTTTTCCTTTGGTTGTAATGAAGGCTCTTTGGTTGGGGTAGGAAAATATGGATAGAGTGACTCAAACTCGAGCATATAGACCGGTGAGCATATAATTCATCTACATTAAAGCTCAATATTCTACTCAAATCACCTCTCATTTTCACCAACTCTTCTTATCTCCATCCCCTTTATTTTGTAAACTCAACCATTCACATTACAATTCTTAACCTCCAAGTTCATTCAAAGAAAACTCATTCATCGATCTATTTTTTTTTTTTTTACTCTTATATGAGTTTTCAACATTTCATATCTCCTTTTTCTTTCTCTTTTGTTCTCATCAACCAACTATAACATCACCTTCTAACATTTTGATTTCACCCATTCACCCTTATTCAATTCCTTTACTCAATGCTATACGCTCAAGTGTTGGGTAAAAGATTTATCAAGTTAAGGCTTGAATTGTGGCTATTAAAAATTAGGCAATAGGCTCAAGTTGGCTAACTAGGGATTTCAATATCATCATTAGGTAAGCAAAAGGCTTGAAGGGCTAATAAAATGGCCTTTGATCATTTTCACATTTCGCATACAAGATGTGACCTTGACAGAGATACCAGAGCAAGTTCTAGAATTCTAACAACATGAATGATACACTCAAATTAACAACAAGATCGCATATGATGAAAGCGTTAAAAAGGCTCAAAAGCTCACAGGCTTGCAAATACGTAATTCAAAGCATCAAACCATGTTCTCAATATCCACATGCTCAATATCATCTATTCATGGCTCAATCAACTCATACTCAATACCCAATCAAAACAATACAAATTTTTTTTTCAAAAATATAAGCATCAAGTCTCGTCGCACATGGTCAACTCACTCCTTAAAATCTATGAAAATAATAAACGTGCTAAAACTGTAAACGTGTTTCTAATGCAAATGCAACCTAAAATGCTCTACATGCAACTATATGAAAACACACAAAAATGCAATTTTTTTTTAATCCACACATTTCATATCAAAATAACTATCTCTCCCCCCAAACTTAAATGAAATTATATCGCACGTAGAGAAGATAGAATTTCAATATAAAAATTGTGTGGATTTACGATTCATTGTGCGGGTGGTGGCCCTCCTTCAGCATCTCCTCATATCGCTAGGACTTCTTCCTTCAACCATCACTTCAAATTTTGTACCTTAATATTATCTCGGTGAAGGGACGACGGGTCATGCGCGCTTGCACACGGGCTGCCCGTGCGTGGTGCCGAGCAACATCTCCAATTCTAAATCACGCACGGGTCGTGCGTTTCATGCACGCCTGCCCGCGTGCGTGGGCTGTAAGTAAAATCGGGTAATTTCTCCTTTTTTTTTTTTTTTTTTTTTTAAAGAAGAAAACAAACAAAAATAAAAATCACACCACAAACCGTTGGGTTGCCTCCCAACAAGCGCTAAATTTAAAGTCTTTAGCAGGACTTTTGTTTTACTCAACCGGGATCCAAAAACAAGTGTCGATCATGCCACGCCTTCGTATTTTCCAAAAGTATAGGTGATCCTTCGAGTGTATTTAAGATGTGGATGATTTCAGGATCACAATGTTGATGGTCTTTTGGAAATCAAGAAATGTGCTCCTAATGATGAAAAATGGTTTATCAATCATAGTAAAGATATTTCTATCTTTACTCACATTATATATCATGAAGTCGTAGAACATGTGAATTGATCACCATTTTCAAACATTGTTCCTTCAAGTGTATCTTCTTAAAATTTGATACATACGTAGTGAAGCTTACATCTAGAGTGCACATATTTTTATCGAGTATGAGGATCTTCAATTGAGTGAGAGATAGAAATACTCCCCGATTTAATCGGCGTGGCTCCTCGTATTCGGTACCACTCCTTTGATGAATGGCACTATATTGTTCCTTCGAGTTGGCTTGATGGTGCTTAAAAATCGCTCTTTTGATGTTGCCCACTAACAATTTTAGCTAATTGGCCCATTTGAGTCTCAAGATTTTTCAATCGTGAATCCATAGTATTGGCCAATTGTGTCAATTGCAAATCGCATCTTGTCCATCTTTGCTTTTTTTTATTAAGGCTATTTCCCATTTCCCTCATGAATAAATTTATTTGACTCATAATCAAGTCATTTGATTCATGAGTGAAATGAGGGCGTCTTCCAAAGATGGTTTTGCATCTTCCATCGAGCGGGTGCACCTATACCAATCCAAAAAAACAAATCAAATATTGTAGAAGTAGAATTTACAAAAGAAAAATGAAATAAAATAAAAAAATGTCTAAATTAAAAATAATTCTATCTATCGCAATATTAGCACCAAAAATTGTATTAGTCCCCGGCAACGGCGCCAAAAACTTGTTCGCCTTATTTTTAGCTTCACCGCAAGTGTACGGTGTAGTTTATAGAATAGGGTAAGCAAGGTCGTATCCACGAGGAGACTAATAAATTAATGCGCTAAGTATTGAACTAAGATAGCCTTATTTTTATTTAGACGATCAAAATTGAATGATTGTTGTGGAAGAAAAGACAAGAATAACCACAAAAACACAAGATGAAAATAATAGTGGAATTATCAAGGGAAATGAAATGGATTCCCGGGTTATGGTTTCAATTAATATTCCTCTTGTTTTACGATTTAATCAAAGCCAAAGTTATTATCAATACACCTATAAGACGATCACATCGGTATTTTATCCTCCATCTCGAGATGTATATAAAGTGTAGATTGAAATATCTATGCTAGTATCTCTACTCAACATAAGATACACAACTCCCAAATGCACAAAAGATCAAATATCCTCACAAATATTCACAAACCTCTCGATTATGCAAATATTCATGTCAAGTACTCAAGATCTAATATTGAAACTCATCTCTCGAATTATGAATCAATATATCAAACATGTTAAATCATTGGCCAAATGATAAAACAAGAATAAGAACAAAGTACTCAAATAGGCTTCAAGACAATAACTTCAATTAAGATTAAAACAATCAACAAGAGTTCAATTAATCTACTTCCAAAACCCGGAAATCACAAGAAATTTAGCTACCCATTATAAATAAACAACTCATAGACAAATTGTTCATCTTCATAAGAAACTAAAATGAAAGATTAAAGCACAAAGAATGAGAAAACTTAGGGAAATGGATAATCTCTCGATTAATCTTCAATCCTCAAGCTCCGATTTGACCCGATTCTTCCCTTGGTTCTTCCTTGATGAAGTTGATGTTTTTCTTGTGTTCTTGGGTGTATTCTCAGCCTTTCCTTCATACCCTAGATCAAGCCTCCCATTTATCTATTTATAGCCCCTCAAAAAGCCAAGAAAAAGGTGGAAGAACTTAGGAATTTCCGTCCAGGGGCTGCGCCCGGGACGTGAATTTTGGAGTGAATTTGTCTGGCGCTAGGCCAGTGACGGCGCTGCGGCGCCCGCCTGAGTTTTTCACCCACCAAATGTTGGAATTTGCTTTTGAGCCCTTCTTCAAAGTTGTAGCCCTATCTCTTAGCTTTCCATAGCCACTTGAATCATCTCAATATCAATTTTGTAGAGAGAGTTATGGCCAAAATACGAAACACTGCCAGTGATGGAAATTTCGGACGCAGCGTTTGGACGTTTCTTCAAATCAATCTCTCTTTGTTTGCTCGTTTGTACTTCTTTTGATACACGATTCATTACTATGACTATAAACTCAATATAATTGGCTCTCAACATGGCTTGGCTACTCAAATGACTCAAAATACTCAAAAACAACACAAAACTCAAGTCTTGGAAGCCCAAATTAATGGTATAAAACCAAGTGAACAATTATTCTTCAGAATATGAAGTTAATACCCCAAACAAGAGTGCAATTAAAACAAACAAGGGTGTTGGAACTTCGGCTGTTAAACATGCATTAGTTGAGGAGTTCTCATCTTCCACGACTTGTAAAAAATTGAAAAGTGTTATCAAGAAGGAGAATGACAAGGTTGATTAAAGAGTTTATAAATTTTATTAGTAGAATCAAACTATGTTTTAATTGTTTAGTTTCTTTGAACAATGTTGCAGTTTTATTTGATAGTTTTCTTGATTTGCTTTATAGTTTTTGATTATCTATTATAATGTCTATTTTAATGCATTATTATTTTATTTTAATATTTTGTTTAGTTAACTTTTGATTAACTTTTTTAATGAAAAAAATATATATTTTAATAAATATGTAGCATAACATAAATACCTTATCTATAATACCAGAATAAACTAAATCCCAATGAGAAACATTAAATTTAAAAAAAATTAATACGAAGATCCTAGCACCAACATGATTCCACTACATTCAAGGTGTAGGGTTAAGTGGCTTTTTTTGCTTCGGATATTCGTATTAACTTACTACCATGCAAAGCATTGCATATAAATTATAGAGTGTTCAAAGAACATAAAGACATTCATACAAAGTGTAAACGAATTCAGTTGAACAACTAAAATAATGGCTTCAAAAGTAAAGGAGTAAATAATGAACAGGATGTAAGTCCAAGCTGCTACGATAATCTAGAGGGGGGTGAATAGATTATCTCCATCTTTTCGATTATGCCCTCTTTTTCGAACAAAACAAGCCGAGACAATAATAAAGGTGCGGAAAGTAAACAACACGCGTCGGTTTATAGAGTTTCACGCCTTCACCCCACCTAGGGACTACGTGCTCTACCACCCCAGTATATCCGAGATGGGTTTCGAAAAAGAAAAAGAATTTTATTAATTACCAAAATTAATACAAATTCAACTTACAACACCTTGAAGAGCATCACACTCTTCTTCAACACCACTTTTGGAGATTACCACAATCTCCCTTTGAAGATTACCACAATCTTCCTTCAACGGCACCTTTAAAGATCACCACAATCTTCAATCTTGAAGAATACCAAATTCTTCAACACCTCAAGAGCACCACACTCTTGAAACACCTATCACCTAGATCACCCAACTGTATTCTTTCCACAAGAATACTCACAAGGATGTCTTGTGTTGAATGATGACCAAAATCAAGATTACAACTCAATAATGAATAATACAATTTGAGTGCAAGTGTAATCAAGAAAAGAAAGCCTAGACCTCAAGATGTGAAAGTGATAAGCTAGACAAATTACAACAAGAATAATAACTATGAAGAACAAGTGTTTGCTTGGAATGTATCTTGTTGTGTTGGATCTCAAATGTAGTATTGGTTGCTCCAAAACTTTCTCTATTTATAGGAGATGATTGATCAAGCATAGGCTCCTCTTGGGGATTGAAAATCTACAGAAAAATACAATTAAAATCAAGAATATAGCTGTTAGAAATCAATCCCACAATTTAAGGAAAGTTTGTTTGCACAACGGTTAGAATTTTGCTGTCAAACTAGAGGACGACCGGTCGCACAGAAATAGAGTTTGGAACGAACATACCAACAATTAACACGGGGCGACCGGTCGACCCCTATTTTAGCCGGTTGCACAATCCAAAAACACTAAGGCAAGAGTTTTGTTTCAAAACGAAGCTCCCAGATACCGGTCGACAGGGTGTCGACCGATCGACGCCACCGGTCGACCTGGTCAAAAATTCCTCCGTCTCATTTTCTGTTCCAAAATTCATCTTCAGGTACGGGTTGCCCTATGGGGCGACCGATTGACCTCGAGACAGAAATGTTGTCCAATTTTTGTCGAAAATACTCCAAAAAAATTAGTAAAAACATTTTAAACTGATCGGGAGTATTTAGACAACATTTAAGAACCTTGTTTTGATGTAAAAACTTATTAACATAAAATTATTAAAAGTGTTGTCCAATTTTATCTAAAATAAAACTTGAAGAAATACTCCGAAAAATATAAAAACTATTTTAAATCATTTAGGAGTATTTGGACAATAATTAAAAGCATTGTTTTGGTGTAAAAATAAAATCATCAAAACTAAGATAAAAACAAGTATCAAACACAGGATTGATACCTAACTTAACCAAACTTTTTTCCAAAATTATCATTTAAACATTTATCATAACAAACAGTGCTCATAAATGAGCTAGATTCTAGAGTGATAAATAATTTCATACACCTCAATATTTAAGAAATTCGTATACAATTATAGAAATAAATAATGGAAGTTTTTTTTAAGCAAAATCATTTCAGAATTGGGATATCAATGTTTATAGAAGATCTAATATGTCAAAGGGCACTTAAAGTTTAACCTGGTCATTAAAATCATTTAGCTTTAGATGTTACAATCATGAATCCATGATCTTCTCAATCAATATAAATATGGTAATCAAAAGATTTTCTTTGTTTACAAAGTTTCCATAATTTAGCAGTGCATATGTATGATTGAGATAACATTGCTACAACTTTAAGGTTGCAAACCCAAGTGCAGGTTGTCTCAAGTAATAATTTTCTCGTGAGTCCGAGGTCGATCCACATGGAAGATTATGTAAGTTTACAGGGAATATTTTTCTTTGAGAAATAAATAGATATTTTTTAAACTAGTAAGAAATATATTTTTTTACGATAAACTTGATTAATAAAATTGTTGAGGATAGAGATCCACTCTTGATTTTGGATAAAGGAATGATTATATTTTCTTACCTCTTCAATTACTACTATTGGAATCCATACACAACGAAGGTTCCAATAGAAAGATATTCTAAATATTAATCATGTAATAAGGTAAACATGTTTTATTACAAATTATAATTTATCTTATAACGACAATACTTGCTTATGGACTCAAGTATTCATACATTCTCTTGTCTACAATAAATCAAGGTATCCACGTTAGTAGTCGGTTGAAGTAAAACCAGACATTTAACTAAATGGAACCAAGTATTTATTGTGCCAATAGAATGCATAAATCAAGAATACCATAAAACAAGAAGGGTATAATCTAAAAAATAAATTGATGATCAAAACAATAAAATTTAATGTAAAGCTACAATCATTCCTTTTCCTCCATCAAGAGTTTTACTCTATTCCTCAACACAATAAACTTAGAAAGATATAAAGAAAGTAGAGAAAACAATATATTGTATGAAAACTAAGGAAAACATTTTTATGAAATACTAAAAAATCTACTATAATATAGGAAAACAAGAATGAAACTTTCTTTGAAACTCTAACTTTCTATACAAACTTGTGTGTTTAGCAAGTGTAAATGACCTCCATTTATAGGCAACACAATAATTCCTATTGGAATTATTTTATTTTTTTATTTTCAAGATAATTATCAAAATGCTGAAAATTTGAAACCAACTCCATTATTTCATTTGTCTGGTCTTTTTGGAAAGGATTCTTGCTGATTCATCTTGATTTTCTTTAACACAATAATCATTTTCCCACTGATTTGAATAAATTCCAAGCATTATTGGCCAAGATATGATGTAATAAGTGTGGAGTGGTTGGCCTGCGGGATCATGACTGCAACATCTTGTTGCATTTTCTACAAATCCTTGCCGACTTAATTTGACTTGGGAGTCTTAATGAAAGTTGTAGCCAAATGAGTTGGGAAGACACAGTAAAAATTTCAGCACCATTGAACATGTGGTCTTCGAGTTATGCCCAAAATACTGACCTTGGTCCAGTCTTGACAGAAAATGGGTCTCTTGAAACATGAAATTGTGATGAACTTTTGATCCAAGAAAATATCATCCCAAACTTTGATTTAGGCTTTAATATCTCTGAATATTTGTTAAAGAATAGATTGTGAATCCATATCTTCAAGAATCATCCCTAAATCATGTCGGAATTGAATGTTATGCGCATTGATCCGAACCTGCATAAAAAATGCTTCCTACTACAATTTTGTATTGATTTCCTATTTTATTTATAACACATAATAATACTATAAATTTATATTATTACTAATATTAATAAGGTAAAATATTATTACAAACCGAAAGTAATTGTATATTTTTTAACGTTTATCAAACATCATCATTTTCCAGTTCAAATTCTTTTCAAAACAAACAATAAGTAATTCATAAGCCAATAACACATTAAATACGAAAAACATTAGAGACTCAATCATACGATGAGAAAGCTGACATGGTATAATATTTTGGGCACCAAACGCAGAAGAGATGAAGACAATTCACACGGTATAAGGATTTTGTATTGTTTATTTCGAAAATCCAATTTTTAAATATGTTGGTTTGATGAAATTTTCATGTAATGATACATACCTGTGTGAATTGATTTCTCTAAATTTTATACTTCAAATCGATCGTATTTCTTTGTGGCATGACCTGAAGTTGAAAATTTTTATCACTCAACTATTCTAGAAGAAAATTAAATTAAAATAAGAGATTATAGATTATAAGTAGAACAAAGCACAAGTTCTTTTATAACAGAGCATACATCATAATTGTCCACAACACAATATCTTCTTTTGTAAATTTTTAATTGTGAACTCTTAATAAGATCACTGGTATTTTTTTAGAAAAACAAAGAACTAATATGAATTTTATAAATCAAATCATATATACAGAAAATACAATTAATATTTGGAAATGAACAAATTTTGAAAATATACACAGATCATCTAAGCTGGGGAGTATAGCTTAAGGACTTATCTTTTTTCAATCTTATCCTGCAGTTTCTTCGAGCTTCTGGAATTTATATTCTGAAAAATCCAAACTAATGCATCTGCAATATTCAAAAAATATATTAAATTACAAAAAATGAATTTGCAGGGATTAAAATAAAAAATAAAGTATAAATCTACACTTAAAAAATACACAAATCAAACAAGCTGGAAATATGGTAAGGACTTATCTTTTTTTGGGATCTTATACTTGAATATCTTCGAGTTTCTGAAAATTTTATTCTACAAAATCCAAACTAATGCATCTGAAATATCAAAAAATATATTAAATTACAAAATATGCATAATCAGGAATTTATAAAATAAATAATGTAAAAATGGACACTTATCTTTTTCTTCCGAATTTTCTGATCTTCAAGTATCGTGTTATAGATCTGAGAAAAATCATCAAAACCTTGAAAATATCCAGAAACTTTTCAAGTAAGAGAAAATTATAGGGTTTTTTGGTCAAATCAGTGATCTGAACATTTATATAATTTAAAACATTTATACTAATTTAAAAAAAAATAAAAAATAAAAACAGTTATTACTGTACAAAATATTGAAAAAAATACAAAGGATCTACGAATCTCATTTTCTTATTTCATTTTACCAATCAACTTATTTCTTTTCCCATATCTAAAGAAACGATGTTTAACTCAAAAAAAAGGTTCAAAAAATACAAAAAAAACTATCGGAAAATGGAGTTTTTTAGTAGAAAAAATAGTTTTCGACACTATTTTCTTCTGAATCACCATAAAATGGTGACGAGACCAGAAAATGTCGAAATATAAATTATTTTTTTGTTTAAAAAAATATATTATGAGAAAATACCAAAAAATATTCGGTAAAAATAAGTTTAAAAGAAGAAATCGTATTAGATACCATTTTCTTCTTCATCACCATGAACTGGTGATGAAGACCATAATATGTCGAGGATCATAAAAGCATAACCAAAAAAAATATTATGGAATCCATACCACTTACAAACCCTAACCTTTGTAAGCAATTTCTTTTTCAAAATCAGAATAAACATAGACAAAAAGAGCTGAGAAATGGCGAAAAATCGCAAATCTTTTGTAATATTGATGATGTGAGAAATCGGAGAGAACGAGTTTGTAATAAGAAAAAAAAAGTGAAAATTTTTAGGGTTTCTTTCTCTGGGGGGAAGACGAGAGGAAATAGGGGTTAGAAAATGGGGTTAGTCAAGCAAATCAGACAATACACAAATGGTTGGGGGGTTTCGTGTGAAATGGGGGGTGAAATGGGGAAATGTGTTGGGAGGCTTCTAAAGGAAGCCTGAAAATGGGGTAGGTGGAGTTGTGTGTTGCCCTAATGTGCATCGGACGGTCGAGTATCAAACACGTGTCTCAATCGTGTTAAATCGCATCATGCAACACACGATTGAGACACATGTTTACATATTTTTATTATTTTTTTTTCTAAAAAATACCGGGCCCAGAGTGTAATACAAAAAAGGTTATTTTTGGGCTTCTATTTTTTGTGTCTTGGGCTTTCATAATGTATCTCATATGGGTTAGAAACTTTTAATAATTTAATTAATTCATTATATTTAGCCCATTAATTATTAACTATTCATATAGAATAATTATAATAATTTTATTTATAATCTTTATCATAACAAATATTTAAGCATATAAATAAATAAAAAAATATCTACATTAAAAATTAGAATTTATTTACATTGCGAAATTAGAATTAGTAATTAGTTTGTAAATATTTTTAAATACAAATCAATAATTTACGTATTTTTATCTTAAATATAATGCTATATTATTAAATACTTTAAATTTATATATAAAATAATATATTTTTTCAAATATTTGATTTTTAAACTAAATTTTAATTTTAAAACTTTAAATATATTAATTCGATAATTATTTGTATACATATTTAATTTCTATAAAAATAAAAGTATAGATGTATTTAAAATATTTATTTAATTATAAAAAAATTATAAGTTGATATATGTATCTACAATTTGAGAGATTTAATGTTTAAATTAAATAATTATAAATTGAATATAAAATACAAATTGGTATCATTTTATCTAAAATACAAATTTTATCTAAAATACAAATTGGTATCATTTTATATTATTTAATTTATACATATCTAATTTTCTTATCTTACCAAATCTTTGACTTTACAGACAATGATAGTGCAACTACGCAATTGACTGCAAGATTTCCGATGTACGCCTCATCAAGAGGAAAAGTATTTTCTTTATCAAGCAGCCCGCTAGGACAAAGTACATGTGGTAATTGCATTAATATATTTACTTTATTAAATATAAATAAATTTTGGAATAATAGAACATCTCATGCTTAATATAATATTTAATTGTAATTTTTTAAGGTAATCGTTATTTTGATGGGTTATGGTTCAATTTTTTTTTTTTACAGAAAATATGGAATACCTCAAAGGTCTTTTCCAAATGTATCTACGACAGTTGATTTACAAGCTTCATCAAGTAGAATTATCTATCCATTATCAAACACTCTGCTTAGTGACATCACAAATGGTATATTATTAATATTGATGTGTTTTTTTATTATTTATAACTACAATATTAATAGATGTATATTATTACATGTATTTTAACAATTTAAAAATACAGTTTGCAGCGTGGGACCACATTTAGGAACTGCAATCAATAATCGTAACAACATCCAACATCAAACAAACGTGTTCATCTTCTATGATAAATCCAAATGCGGAAACAGTAATTGATCTCACAATTGATGACCCTACTATAACTGGTAGCGTTGTTAATGATACTACACCTGGCGGCAATATTAATATGGATGTTGATCAAATCGAACGAAATGCGAGATTTACCTTCTCAGTAAATGGTGAGTTTAATTTCTTATAACTTATGATTTGTAAGGTAATGAATTATTTCTTTTAAATAAATGTTTAACATTATTTCTTTATATTTTTAGAATACTTGGACACGGATGATGCGACATACAAATGTGAATTTTGTGGAGCTTTATTTTGGTACGAGGAGAGACTATCTTCCTCTCCAAAAAACAAGCCTAGATACTCTTTGTGTTGCAGCAATGACATTATTCAACTGCCTCGAGTTAAACAACCACCTAATGTGCTCTGCGAATTATTATTCGGAGATGGAATTAAATCTAAGCACTTTCAAGACAACATAATATCATACAACAATATGTTCTCTTTCACTTCAATGGGAGGCAAAATAGACAAAGATATAAACAAAGTGGTCGTGGTCCTCCCTGTTTTTAGAATGCATGGACAGAATTACCATCTTTATTGGAAGTTTATTACCGTCCAGATGGTTCTACACCAAAATTCGCCCAAATGTATATATATGATACAAAAAATAAAATATCAAATCGATTAAATTCTGTCAGGTATTCTGCTTTTAATAAAATTATATTATATAATATTTCATATTTGTTTACCTAAATTATGCTAATATTTCTCTTTTTTCTTTTTTGTAGACAAGGGGACGAAATGAATAATTTGCACGAACTTATCGTTAGTGACTTAAAGAGAATGTTAGATGAGAATAATATTTTAGTAAAGACATTTAGAATGGCGAAGGAGAAGATTCAACAACACACTGATTCTGATGTTAGATTGCATCTGATCGGAAAGTGGAGTACGGGTGCTAGGAGATACAATGTTCCTACAAGTTCAGAAGTTGTTGCACTGATAGTTGGAGATTTTGATCAAGCTTTAGGATATCGAGACATTTTAGTGGAAACAAAATCTGGAGCTTTGAAACGTATCAGTGAATTGAATGCATCCTACATGGCATTGCAGTATCCGTTATTATTACCATTTGGTGAAGACGGTTTCAGGGAAGACATACCATTTTTGAATCTGAAGAAAATTAATTAGAGAATCAGAAAAACGATTAGTGTTCGAGAATTTTTCGCTTACCGGTTGCACGACAGGGAACAAGATGCTTCAACTATTTTGTCTTCAAGAAGATTATTTCAATAATTTGTTGTCGATGCGTACACGATGGTGGAGTCAGCCCGTTTGAAGTATATTCGATTGCACCAAAAGAAATTGCATCGCGATATATATAAGGGTTTAATGAATGCTTTGTTGAATGGAGACATAGATCCAAGTAGCCATGGAAAACAGATTATATTACCTTCCAATTTCACTGGAGGCGCCCGATATATGATACAAAATTATCAGGATGCAATGGCTATATGTAGGTGGGCGGGCTATCCGAATTTGTTTATAACATTCACTTGCAATCCAAAGTGGCAAGAGATTGTTCGATTTCTTGATAAGAAGAATCTTAGTCCTGAGGACCGACTGGACATTGTCTGCAGAATATTTAAATTGAAATTGGGCTGTTTGATCAAAGATCTTCGTCAGAAAAAAAAAATGTTTGGGAATGTAATAACAGTTTATAATTCTTCCTTTATAATTTATTTACATTTTAGTCCAATTAATTTTTCTTTTATACTTTTCATTTAATGTTTACTTATTTTTAACATTGCAGTTATATACATTATAGAATTTCAGAAGCGTGGTTTGCCACATGTACATATATTATTATTCCTGTCTAAAGAAGACAAGTATCCAACATCAGATGATATAGATCGGATTATATCGGCAGAAATACTTGATGAGGGCGTTGATCCGTATTATTATGATGTGGTGAGAGACCACATGATTCATGGTCCATGTGGAGATGTTAGAAAAAGCTCTCCATGTATGGCTGATGGTCGTTGCACGAAACATTTTCCCAAAAAATTTGTTGATGCAACTACTATTGATGAAGAAGGGTATCCGCGTTATAGACGAAGAAATGATGGGAGAATTGTTGAGAAAAATGGTGTTTTCTTTGGATAATAGATATGTTGTGCCGCACAATCGTGAGTTGTTGGTGAAGTATGGAGCTCACATTAACGTTGAATGGTGTAACCAGTCAAGATCGATAAAATATTTGTTCAAATGTGTAAATAAAGGACATGACCGAGTTATTGCATCATTCTATACGTTACAGATCAGAGGAATTCGCAAAACCGCTGAAGTTAGTATGTTTTATGATTTGTCGATATATTTCGACTTTGTGTGGCGACATGGAGATTACTTGGTTTTAAAATCCAATATAAATATCCTCCGGTTGAACGTCTAATCTTTCATCTTCCAAATGAGCAGAGTGCTATTTTTTGAATTCGAGAAAGAATAGATGATGTTCAAGAAAGATTGTTAAAGAAATCATGTTTTTAGCTTGGATGGAAGCCGATAAAATATATCCTGAAGCTAGGGAGTTGATTTACGCTGAAGCTCCAACTAAATTTGTTTGGAAACCAGAGCTAAGAAAATGGATGCCTAGGAAGATCGGAAAATCAATAGGGTGGGTTTTTTACGTCTCTCCGGGTTGTGGGGATATGTACTATTTGAGGTGTCTCATTAACATGGTTCGAGGGGCTACGTGTCACGAGGACTACAAGAAGGTCAATGGTGTACAACACACTTCCTATCGTGAAGCTTGCTATGCTCTTGGTCTTTTAGAAGACGATAGGGAGTATATTGACGCCATTATTGAAGCCAGTCACTGGGCATCTGCTGACAACCAACGAAGTTTGTTTGCGTCATTGTTGTCATCTGATTCTTTGAGCAAGCCAAAATCTGTGTGGGAGAAGTGTTGGGAGTTCCTTTCCGATGATATTCTTTATAATCAAAGACGGCTTTTAAATCATCAAAGTATTCATGTATTAGATTTTATATCTTATGTAATTCCTTTCGCTCAAATATTGTCATAATTTATAAATTTTAGGATATTTTTTTTTTTTAAATTTATTATTATATTGGTTTTTCTTGTGTAAAACTGGTATTGAGTGAGAACCAAATCAAGAATCTGGCCTTATATGAAATTGAAAAATTGTTAAGATGTCGTGGTAAGAGTCTACGCAATTTTGATTCGATGCCATTTCCGGATGTTGATAATCTTCAAAACCACCGAAATAGACTGATATATGACGAGCTACGCTACGATCGTAAGACTCTAATGGTTGAGTACAAGGATCTACTTTCCAAACTACGATGAACAACATAGCGTATACTCGAGAATAATGCATGATGTGAGACATTTTTGTGGAGGGCTTTGTCTGCGACATTGAGATCAAAAAGAGAAATAGTACTAAATATTGCATCGAGTGGCATAGCATCTCTATTGTTGCCAGGAGGCAGGACTGCGCATTCGCGATTTGTTATTCCCTTAAACCCTAACCAAGATTCAACATGCAATATCAATCGGAGAGTCCGCTAAAACATGAGCCGATTATCCCTTCGAAGCTTATAATCTGGGACGAAGCGCCGATGATGCACAAGTTTTGCTTTCAAGCACTTGACGAAACTTTGCGAGCTCTTTTAAAACAAGACAACCCGTTGGCGGAAAATATAATATTTGGAGGGAAAACTGTTGTGTTTGGTGGAGACTTCAGGCAAATCTTGCATGTTATACGTAAGGGAAGTAGGCAAGACATTGTGAATGCAACCATTAATTCATCGCATCTGTGGGAAAATTGCACAGTTTTAAAACTGACTAAGAACATGCGCCTTCAAAGCTTATATGGAACCGATGATTATGCAGATCTGGTGCAATTTTCTGAATGGATTGCAAACATTGGAGATGGAACTATCGGAGGATCGAATGATGGTTGTGCAACGATTGATATACCTGAAGATATGGTGCTACAATCTTCTGGTGATACAATTGCAACCATTGTTGAAAATTGTAACGACCCAAATTCTCTAACAGTACAAAATTTTTAACAAGTGCTGCAATAAACTTAAATAAAAGAACACAATTTTAAGAAAATAGCATATGATTAAAAACTTGCATCCAAATAAACAATAGTACCTTTAATTCGAACCCACAAGACAGTCATTCAAAAATAAATTGGTAACTAAAATTTGTTAACAAAATAAAATATTCCTAAATTTTGTAAAATAAATAAAAACATTGCTTTCGCATCCACCGCCTCCAATCCTCGCCTGGACTCCTTAACCTGAAAAATGTTAATAAATATGGGGTGAGCTTTCAACGCTCAATGGGGACACGTTTGTCAAGATTAAATACAACAATAGGCATAATCGTAAACATTCAAAATGTAATTTAACTTTTATTTTGATGGCCGTTATTTTATAGTATCAAGGGTTCACCCCGAGGATACATCCGATCCGGACCTTCTACGGCCCCGACTAAATCTGCGGGTTCACCCCGAGGATACTTTCGATTTAGGACCTTCTTACTGACCCCAGGACTAATATAACATCTGGGTTCACCCCGAGGATACTTTTGATCCCGGACTTTCTGATACCCCAGGCTAACATAATTTATTTTCACATTTGCACATAAACAATTACACATATACGAAGCATTTAATAGCGACAAACAATAAGTGAATAGAATATCCCCACCTCAAATAAAATACAGATGCCTGTGCGGAGAATGAAATAATGTAGGAAATCCTACTCCTCGTTTTCTTCGTTTTCTACAATAAATAATAAAATATAATTAAGAATAATAATATAGGATTTGTGTTGTTTAATAAAAGAAATAAAGAAATTTAAGAAAAAAAAAAGTAATAGAATTTGAGGTTGGGAGATGAATTGATGAAACGGTCAAAGGTTGACAAGTCAACATTCTCTAAAACCAATTTATATCTCAACAAAGACTTAAACCCCCAAAATCAAGTCTACGGCCCCATATCCCACAAATCCATCACCATCATCATCACATTCCTTATTTCTATCTCTTCCCCGCAACTCGTCCGTCCAAACCCCATCCCTTTTATCCTCACAATTTTTTTTTTTAAAACTCCTTCATCTCTCTCAACTAAAAATCAAAATCCCGTAACCCTTTAAATCCACACACCAAAGTCCCCTCCTCCAAATTCCTCTCCCGTCGGATATCCTCACCACCACAACACATCGGCGATAGCTAGCCGGTTCTGCGGCGGACTTTAATGACTCCCCTTTGTTCTTCTCTTTTCTATGTGTATATATATATTGAATTTCTTTGGTCTATTTGGGTTGGGTGATCGATTTTTTTTTCTTTTTTTTTTTTTTGTTTGGTATCTGTCGACTCAATGAATTGAGAATTGGTTTCAATTATTTGGGTGTGGTGTCAGACTTTATTTCCGGCGAAGGGTTGGCGTCGGCAGAGGGTTGAGAAAGAAAAAGAATACTAATTGCTTACCTTTTTTGTGGGACTATGAAGAATGGTATTGAAAATCTACTTTGGCTCAATTTTGCAGATGGTTGATGAAGAACGTGTGTTTAATGTGAATTTATAGGATTGTATTACTAGGGTTTGTGAAGGAATCATATTTGGCTTGGACTTTTAAAATTGGGAGAACGATTTTGGGCCCATAATGAATTTCAGAAATCAATATTTTAAATTGGGCCTGGATAATTATTGATACTGATTGTTATCAAAAATAATGATAATGATAATAATAATAATAATAATAATAATAATAAAAGAAAATTAGATAATTAATAATAATATTAATAAATATAATATAAATAAAAACCGTATATTACATCCTACCCCTTAATTAAATTTCGTCCTCGAAATTCGATAACTTACCAAAAATTAAGGAGTCGGGGTACTTGGCACGTATCTCCTCTTCACGCTCCCATGTGGCTTCATTTCTCCCATGACGTCTCCATTGCACTTTAATCGGGGTTATGTCTTTATTCTCGAACTTATGAACTTTTCGCTCCAAAATGGCTTCAGTGCTTCTTAAGATAAGATAAGTCGCCGTTAATCTGTAGATCTTCGTAGTTGACAATATGACTTGGGTCATGAACATACTTTCTCAACATCAATATATGAAAAACATCATGTACGCTGCAGACGAGGTGGCAATGCCAATGCCCGGTGATAAGCTAAATCTCCGACTCTTTTCAATATCTCGAATGGTCCTATGTATCTTGGCTTTAGCTTTCCTTTATCACCAAATCTTATCACTCCCCTTACGGTGCTACCTTGAGAAACACATTGTCTCCCATCTCGAACTGTAAGTCTTTTCCTTCGGCGATCAAAGATACGATTTCTGTCTATCTTGTGCCATTCTAATTTGATCTTGGATCTTTGCTATCTTTTCCACTTTGTTTGTCGAACCAACTCCGGCCCCAAAGATCTTCTTTTCTCCGACCTCACCCAAAGACAGAGGAGATCTACACTTTCTCCCGTACAATGCTTCGTAGGGGCCATCCCAATAGTTGTTTGGTAACTGTTGTTATAAGCAAACTCCACCAGCGACAATAATGATTCCCAATTCCGTCCTATATCAAGCACACATGCTCTCAACATGTCTTCCAATATCTGTATCGTCCTCTCGGACTGTCCGTCTGTCTGCGGGTGGTAAGCGTACTAAACTTGATTTTGTTCCAAAGCGATCTGTAAACTTCCCCAAAACTTAGAAGTAAATCTTGTATCTCTGTCCGACACAATGGACACTGGAACTCCATGTAATTTCACTATCTCTTGGATGTATAGTTGCGCATACTGCTCCATACTGAACGTCATTTTAACCGGCAGAAAGTGAGCTGACTTTGTCAATCGGTCTACTACAACCCATACCGCTTTATTTCCTTTTGCTGATCGTGGTAGTCCTACCACAAAATCCATCGTGATGTGTTCCCATTTCCATTCTGGGATTTCAAGAGGTTTGAGCAAACCAGACGGTCGTTGATGCTCGGCCTTGACTTGCTGGCATATCAAGCATTTCTCCACAAAAGATCCAATGTCTCTCTTCATACTTCGCCACCAAAAGGCTTCTCTTAGATCTCGGTACATCTTTGTACCTCCCGGGTGGGCCGTGTACGGCGTACAATGAGCTTCTTCAAGTATCTCTTTCCTAAGTTCTTCCTCCTTAGGAACACACAATCTCCCTTCATACGTCAAAACACCATCATCCGCTATGACAAACCCTTTTATATTTCCTTCTCGAACTCGTCCCTTCATCTTGTTCAAAACCGATCTCGACCAGTGCTTCTTTGATCCTTTCTCTTAAAGTGGGTTGAACTACCAAAGATGCCAATCTGCGCTTTGTACTTCTCGGTGGAGTTATGACTTCAATCTTCGTGCTCGCAAACTCGCACCAATTGCTCTTGTTGCGTGAGTAAGCTGACAACTCACCTTTGGTCTTACGACTCAATGCATCACCACTACATTGGCTTTGCGGGATGATAGTTGATGGTGCAATCATAGTCTTAACCGATTCTAACCATCTCCTCTGTCTCATATTTAACTCCTTCTCGAGTAAATAGATATTTCAAACTCTTATGATCGGTGAATATCTCACATTTCCCGCCATATAGATAATGTCTCCAAATCTTGTGCATGGACTACCGCAGCCTAACTCCAAATCATGAGTCGGGTAGTTCGGTTCAGGTGGGCTTTAATTGCCTTGAGGCATAGGCAACCACCTTTCCGTCTTTGCACCAATACGCACCCAAGCCTTGTTTTGATGCGTCCTTTGTAAATCACAAAGTCCGTGGTTGGGTCGGGAATCGTCAATACTTTGGTGCGGAAGTTAGTTTTCGTTTCAACTCTTGGAAGCTCTCATCGCATTTTCTCGGCCCACAAAAATTTCTCTCCCTTTCGGTGAGTCGAGTCATAGGCGCAACTATTTTCGAAAATCCTCTATAAATCTGCGATAGTATCCCGCCAATCCCAAGAAATCGCGAATCTCACTCGCATTTGTAGGTGCCTTCCATTCATGATCGCCTCAACCTTTACCGGATCCACTTCAATTCCGTTTGCGGTGATTACATGACCAAGAAATCCAACTCGGTCTATCCGAATTCACACTTCTTGAACTTCGGCGTATAACTTCTCCTTGCGAAGTGTCTCAAGCACTATTCTCAAGTGTTCTCATGTTGTTCTTGTCCCTTGAATACACGAGTATGTCGCCTATAAAGACTATGATTTAATTGGTCCAAAAATGGATGGAACACTCTATTCATCAAGTCCATGAACACTGGCTTTGGTGCGTTACTCAACCCAAACGGCATCACTACAAACTCATAATGTCCATATCAAGTCTCGAAATTTGTCTTGAGATATCACTCTCCTTAATCTTCAATTGGTGATACCGGATCTCAAATCAATCTTTGAAAATGAACGGCACCCTCAATTGATCAAACAAGTCTTCGATTCTTGGCGTGGAGTGGGTACTTGTTCTTCACCGTGAGTCGATTAAGTTCTCTATAATCGATACACATCCTTAATGACCCATCCTTCTTCTTAACAAATAGGACTGGTGCTCCCCAGGGTGATACACTAGGCCTGATAAAAACCAAGTCCAACAATTCTTGTATCTGCGCTTTTAGTTCTTGTAACTCCTTTGGTGCCATCCTGTAGGGTGCCTTAGATATCGGTGTTGCTCCAGGTACCAAGTCTATTGAGAATTCGACTTGACGGTCAGGCGGAACTCCAGGCAAGTCCTCTGGGAATACGTCTAAAAATTCTCGAACAATTGGTACGTCTGTAGGTGATAGGTCCGTCGTTGGAGCTTCGACTAGACTTACTAAATACCCCTGACAATTCTCTTTCGCGCTTTCATCGCCGATATAACTCATGATGCAGGACTTAGAGTTAACTCCATAGAACGTAATCTCCTCATCTCCAGGTAGTTTGAGTGTTATCTCCTTCTCGCACTTAATGCTCTTTAATACTTACTAAACCAATTCATGCCTAGAATTACGTCAAAATCCTTCATCTCAATTATGTATACGTCAGCTTCTAGATGTTTCCCCCCAATGTTCACGTCTATATCATTGTCCATTACGTCAGTAATTATTGTCTTTCCAGATGGCAAACTAATCTCTAGGGGTACATCTATTCTAGCATCCTTATGTCCAGTTATATCATGAAACTTAGCAGATATAAATGAGTGTGTGCCACCAGTATCGAAAAGTACAAGCGCAGGTATTCCATATATTGTTAACATACCTGACATCGTACCAGGGTTCTGATCTGCCTCTTCCTGCGTCATAGCATACATTCGAGCGGTGCCTCCTTGTCCCCTCATTTCCCTTCTGTCTTTCAGCAGTGGGCAATTTGAAGCATCGTGACCCGGTTTCTTGCACATAAAACATTTTCCTTGTCCAGCTAAACATTCCCCGTAGTGATTCCTGTTGCATTTCGGGCAAGTCGGCTTATTGTTTGGTGCACTCGGCGAGAATTTCCATCGGTTCTTATCTGTTTATTCTGATTCCCCATTTTACTCGGCTTTGTCCCATCAAACTTCCTCTTTTCTGACACAACTGACTGGCTTGCGGTCATCATCATCCCCCCTAGTCCGCTTCAACTTCATGAGCCCGTCTAACCATCACAGCATATTCCAAGTCCCCCTGTGCAGATAGAATTCCAGACAATTGTGACCTCAATCCCCTTCTGAATCTCAAAGCTTTCTTTAGGTCGGTATCAACCAGATGTGGTGCAAACCGACATAATTGGTTAAACTCCCTTTCGTATTCAGTTACGGTCAATCCCCTTTGCTTGAAGTTCAAATTCTGTTTCCTTCTTGTCACGGTAGGATCTAGGGAAATCTTCTCCATCACCACTTCCTTGAATTCATCCCAGGATAATGCATTACGTTCTTCTTGATTCTGTTTCTCCGGTAAGAACCTTCCCACCAATGGTCCCGCATCATCGATCGGTTGGAAGCGGCACAAGCCACTCGTTGTTCATCGTCTGCAAGTTATAAGTCTCAAAATTCTTTCAAAGACTCTTAACCATTCTTCAATGCCGGGCCATCACGTCCATTAAAGGTGGGTGGACGGTAATGGCGAAACTGTTCCACCACTCTAATCTTGTTGTTGTTATTGTTCCCGTTTGTGGTTCGCACGACATTGAGAATCTCCGCAAACAAGTCTCCGGTAGTAGGTTGGTTTCGATGTCGGTGGGTTCCCTTCATTGTCTTGGTTCCCGACATTGTTCGGTTAAAGGTTCGGGCGTCGAGGCACTCGTGGAGGATTTCGTGGAGCCATATTCCTATAATCATATGTAGTGACGTTCTTAGTACCCGTCTTAAGTTATTATCGCATAGTAATTGAAATAATAATAATAATAATAATAATAATAATAATAATAAGTCATTTTAATATTAGTACTATTAAGTCAATATAATTCATTATGAGTCTCTCCCTATTTTTTTTTTTTACGCAAGGAGCCTAGAGTTCGTTCTTCTAATATAGCAAGTACACATGCAATAAAGAGTATGGCATAAAAACAGTAAGACATAATTACATGAATAATATGTGCTGCATAATATTGTGACATAGCATAACATGAATAAATTGTGTAAGGACATAATAAATTTGCATACCTTAAAGAATCCGGCGAGATATGGCGGAGGTGGATGCCACTATACTATATATTTTTTTTTATAATAAAAAAAACACACATTTTTTTTAACAAGTCTACAGAACCGTAGACCCGCTCTGATACCACTTGTAACGACCCAAATTCTCTAACAGTACAAAATTTTTAACAAGTGCTGCAATAAACTTAAATAAAAGAACACAATTTTAAGAAAATAGCATATGATTAAAAACTTGCATCCAAATAAACAATAGTACCTTTAATTCGAACCCACAAGACAGTCATTCAAAAATAAATTGGTAACTAAAATTTGTTAACAAAATAAAATATTCCTAAATTTTGTAAAATAAATAAAAACATTGCTTTCGCATCCACCGCCTCCAATCCTCGCCTGGACTCCTTAACCTGGAAAATGTTAATAAATATGGGGTGAGCTTTCAACTCGCTCAATGGGGACACGTTTGTCAAGATTAAATACAACAATAGGCATAATCGTAAACATTCAAAATGTAATTTAACTTTTATTTTGACTGGCCAGTTATTTTATAGTACTGCGGGTTCACCCCGAGGATACATCTGATCCCGGACCTTCTTACAGCCCCTGACTAAGTACTGCGGGTTCACCCCGAGGATACTTTCGATTCCTAGGACCTTCTGACCCGCACTAATATAACACTGCGGGTTCACCCCGAGGATACTTTTGATCCCGGACCTTCTTACAGCCCCAGGCTAACATAATTTATTTTCACATTTGCACATAAACAATTACACATATACGAAGCATTTAATAGCGACAAACAATAAGTGAATAGAATATCCCCACCTCAAATAAAATGCAGATGCCTGTGCGGAGAATGAAATAATGTAGGAAATCCTACTCCTCGTTTTCTTCGTTTTCTACAATAAATAATAAAATATAATTAAGAATAATAATATAGGATTTGTGTTGTTTAATAAAAGAAATAAAGAAATTTAAGAAAAAAAAAAGTAATAGAATTTGAGGTTGGGAGATGAATTGATGAAACGGTCAAAGGTTGACAAGTCAACATTCTCTAAAACCAATTTATATCTCAACAAAGACTTAAACCCCCAAAATCAAGTCTACGGCCCCATATCCCACAAATCCATCACCATCATCATCACATTCCTTATTTCTATCTCTTCCTGCAACTCGTCCGTCCAGCCCCATCCCTTTTATCCTCACAATTTTTTTTTTTAAAACTCCCTTCATCTCTCTCAACTAAAAATCAAAATCCCGTAACCCTTTAAATCCACACACCAGTCCCTCCTCCAAATTCCTCTCCGTCGGATATCCTCACCACCACAACACATCGGCAGAGCTTGTAGGGCGGTTCTCGCGGCGGACTTTAATGACTCCCCTTTGTTTTCTCTTTTCTATGTGTATATATATATTGAATTTCTTTGGTCTATTTGGGTTGGTGACTGATATTTTCTTTTCTTTTTTTTTTTGTTTGGTATCTGTCGACTCAATGAATTGAGAATTGGTTTCAATTATTTGGGTGTGGTGTCGACTTTATTTCCGTGAAGGGTTGGCGTCGGTAGAGAGGGTTGAGAAAGAAAAAGAATACTAATTGCTTACCTTTTTTGTGGGACTATGAAGAATGGTATTGAAAATCTACTTTGGCTCAATTTTGCAGATGGTTGATGAAGAACGTGTGTTTAATGTGAATTTATAGGATTGTATTACTAGGGTTTGTGAAGGAATCATATTTGGCTTGGACTTTTAAAATGGGAGAACGATTTTGGGCCCATAATGAATTTTAAATCAATATTTTAAATTGGGCCTGGATAATTATTGATCTTGATTGTTATCAAAAATAATGATAATAATAATAATAATAATAATAATAATAATAAAAAAAAAAAGAAAATTAGATAATTAATAATAATATTAATAAATATAATATAAATAAAAACCGGATATTACAAAAACACTTATCCGATGTTTAGAGACGCCGTTGATGATCCGACTTACTTGAAAGAGAGGGCTATATTGGCACCGACACTCGATGCTGCTGAGTCCATAAATCAATATATGACGTCTTTAAATTCTTTCGAGGCTGACGTATTTGAGCCCGATAGCATGTGCAAACCGATGCTAATGTTGACTTCTTGCATGATCCGCACACACCGCATTTTTGAACGAGATCGATGTTCGGTGTTCCTAATCATGAATTGCATTTGAAGGTTGGTACGCCAATTATGCTCTTGAGGAACATGGACCATTCTATTGGATTGTGTAATGGCACTAGATTGGTTATTACGAGGCTGGCCAAATATGTACTCAAAGCTAAAATTCTCACCGGAACGAATGCAGATCATAAGGTTTTGATTTCGCGTATGACATTGACCTCATCGGACCTCAGAATTCCATTCAAGTTCCAAAGAAGACAACTCCCTCTCATTGTATCGTATGCCATGACCATAAATAAAAGTCAAGGCCAATCTCTCTCCAATATTGGCCTATTTTTGAGGAATCCAGTATTCAGTCATGGTCAATTATACGTTGATGTTTCGAGAGTCACCAATCGCAAGAGTTTGAAAATATTAGTCCGTGGTGACAACGAAGCGAACAACAAGCAAACGATGAACGTCGTGTACAAAGAAGTCTTTCAAAATTTGTAGTTTCCTTTATTTTATTTTATTTGGCTTTAGTTCAACAATTTGTTTGAATATTTTTTAGTTACATATTTTATTAATAATACTATTTTTACATCAATCCATTTGTTTGACACAACAAACCATATATTGTTAAACACAATCCAATTGCAAAGGTCCAATTTATGAGTAACACTAGTTTAGGTAAAGAACAAAAACGAAATGTGACAAACATACGTCCACGTTGAGCCCATCATGACCCAATTTCGGTTCAGCCTATCCTTCCCCTCTTATATAAATTACGGGATGTGCCCGAATGGTTATAGTCAGACCAAGTCCAACTGCCCCCTTGCTAGATTGACCCAGGACAAGAGCAGATAAATTTGCTCCTGCTTGGAACCGAACCCACACATCAAGAGAATAGATCGGATGACTGGCGCTCCCTTCACCATTTGGCTATGCCCGGGGGAGATTTGGTAAATCTTAATCATTCATGATTGAGATTCAAGTGGGGCATAAACATGAATTTGCATATGATTTGTATTAAGTGTCAATAAAGAAAGGGAGGCGAATCTAATTAGATGGAGTTATTTCTAATCCTTTTCCCAAATCCAAATCCAAATCCTCTTATCCAAATAAATTTTTGAAATCTTTAATAAGAAGCTCATTGCACTTGTTTGGATTAATCATGATATAGTGCATTGCAAACCCATCTTAGATGTAATTATTCAATATTCATCACCCAAATCCTCTCAATAAACCCAGATCTTTCCGTCCACATACAACCTAATTTAGTCAATAATATTGTCAACAATGTGCAAGAGCGTAGCTAGTCCTCCCCCACCATTTTATTTTATTCTCTTAATTATATTAAGGAAAACAATTTAATGAATTTATATGATTATTAATTTAAAATTATATAATTTATTTAAAAATAAATTAGCTCATAACATTTTATTTTTTATTTATCAAACATTTTTAAAAAACTTATAAAACTCTTAAAAATATATTCCGAAGAACTTATAAACTCAACCGAACACTCTCTCCAGACATTAATCCCTACGTTAATTAACTTCAAGAAACAAATTAAAGGGTAAGGGTGTTTTCGTAAATCGTCTTTTAACTGCCCCAGGTTAGGGTTTATGCCTACCCCTCGCACTATATAAAAGCCCCACTTCACTTTCTCCACCACTTACAACCACTGTCTTCCGCAGCGCCGCCGCCATTCCACCATAAGGTATGGAAGAAATATTTAGGTGCACTACTCATGTTACATTTACGTGCATTGATATAGCAATTTCAGATTTTATGTTTTAATCACTTATATCTTGAAATTATTCTTTAGATTAAATCGTAGAATAATTGCTCATTTTGAGATGGATGATATATAAATCCAACGTATTCGCTGAGAAAACCACCGCGCATTGTTAATTCCGTAGAATCTGTTGTATTTATCGCCATTGACTATCCATTTCTGTGTTGCTAAAGTTGAAATTGCCGTGTATTTTCAGAATTCTTTTAGTAAAAATGGTGGAATGTAGTTTTTTTTTTTCTTTCTGATTTTGTTGTTTGTTCACTGGTGGCAACAGGTTAGAAGCTCCCGAGGTTCATATCTGGAAGGAAAATGTCAGGGTAATTGTAAATTTTGAACCCTAGTAATTCATTTATTGTATGTTTATTGATTTCAGGGATTGCATATTTTACCATCTGGTTGTTTCATGTGTGTTAAAGACACAATGCTGATATTTTATGGGTAATTGATTTTTGGAACTGCATAGTTTATAAATGAAATGGGTCAAAATAAAATTTGGTATCATAGTTTTGTGGGTTACCATTCTTGATAATTGAACCTAGATTAGGTTCATCTGACCATTTATCTGAGTTAGCTCGATTCATGTTTCATTGCATTATGCTGTTGGGCTTTACCTTTTGGTCTGTCTTAGTCCACAATAGGCAACATCCATGTTTTCCTTGCAAATGGAAGTTTATGAAATGATTTGCATCATAAACAATTCATTTTAAGTTTCATTTTTTTTAATTACTGGGTGACATTCAGTAGCCTTTCTTTCTAATATCCTGAATGTTACGTCAGTAGCCATTTCCCAATTTCCTGGATTTTTATTTGTTATGCACACAAATGTTATCTCTGCAAGTTACTTGAGGTTCTATTAGTCAATGTGTCACAATTGGCATCATACCAGTTTGCTCTCTCTCAAATATATGTCTGTATTTTATTACTTGTGATGGACTTGATAAATGGTAGAAGGTTTGTCAATTTGTTCTTTTGATTATTGTTTTTCACCTTTTTTATTTGCTTTTCTAATACATCCAACTCTTGTTTCGTTACAGTGAGGATGTTCCTGTTGCGGAGGCTGCAGCTCCAGCTCCCGCTCCGGCTCTTGGAGAGCCTATGGATATCATGACTGCTCTGCAGTTGGTGTTGAGGAAATCACGGGCTCATAGTGGCCTAGCTCGTGGGCTCCATGAGGCTGCTAAGGTTATTGAGAAGCATGCAGCTCAGCTTTGTGTTTTGGCAGAGGACTGTGACCAGACCGATTATGTTAAGCTGGTGAAAGCGCTATGTGCTGATCATAATGTTAGCTTGATAACAGTGCCTAGTGCTAAAACTCTTGGCGAGTGGGCTGGTGTAAGTGAATTTGTACTGCATTTTTTTTTAATCTTACTCTATATTATTGGGAAATTCTATCATCAGTTTCTAGTTGAAGTTGGGTTAGTGTGAGAATGAGCACACGGGGCTGAAGTTTGGCTCTTTGGCACCTACAACTATGCCTTAGGGATGAATGCAGTACCCAAAATCAATGCATTCCTTCAGTTGAATTTGGATAGGTATCTTGTATATCTACCCGAACATCTAAGAAGGAAACATAAGTTTAGTACCTACCTAATTATCTTTATTAAGTTAATAATTAAAATAAACTTTTGGCATATGGCATTATAAGGAGTAGATGAAAGTAAATTGAAAAGAATGACTGTTTCTATAATGTGCTGAATTTGTATTAAGGTTTTACGGTATTTTTGTTTTCTCTAATTCGCCACTAATCACTTGAGGGTCTGATTTTTGTCTACTGTATCTGAAGCCAAAGGATGATTATGGATTTAAATATCTCACGACGGTCGTCTGAGGCACCTTGGAGTGTCAATATTGATGTGATAATCCATCTATCTGATGATTTCTTCCCTCTTTACGATTATCCTCATCCAAACAAATCCAAATGTTGCCGAAGTTTTTGTATTTATCACGCATATTTCTTTGAACAGACCAAAAACCTTATGCTTTGTTTTTTATGTCACCTTTTACTTTATTTAGTTTCTCTCTTGGACGAGTATCATTAAATGTTCATTGATTTTTATCATGGTATTTTATAATTTTACCCATCAGCTCCTTAGAGGCCTTTTCTTATCATTAATATTATTTTGTTTATTTTCTCTCTATCTACAATCAGCTGTGTAAGATTGATTCCGAAGGAAAAGCAAGGAAGGTGGTCGGTTGCTCCTGTGTTGTTGTGAAGGTATAAGCCACAAATTCACATGAATTTTAAATTTGTTCTTGACGCTAAACTTTTCCAGTCCTTTAATCTCTAGTAAAAACGAATGATTTCATAATTATGTTCCTAATCATTTTGCAGGATTATGGGGAGGAAAGTGAGGGTCTTCATATTGTTCAGGAGTATGTGAAATCCCATTAGATGGATTCAAGATGTCGACTCCTCGATACAGAGATCATTTTTGTTTTGGATCCTACCATGCTAGTAGCCTCAACTTTTTTTTGCTTTGTTTAGAACTCTTGGCAAATCATTGATGGGAGACTTGAATTGTTGAGTATCTGTTGCTGTTGGTTCAAGTCTGTTGTGTGTTGCTTCATTTGAATATTCTCATTCATAGCAATTTGCTTGAACCTTGCTATATTAGCATTTAGTATTCACAACTAAAATGAGCTTTACATTTGTTGGAAAAGGAAAAGTTAAAACAAATGAAGCTTTTTAACATGTTTGCTCTCATAAAATTACATTCTTTTATTTAAAAAAAATGAACCCCATCACATACTTGAGGGTACAATGCCTGCTCTAGAACCTCGTGGAGGATTTGAATAGTGGATGTGGCTCAACACCAATTAAGGTCTTTAGTCTTGAGACCCTTAGGCCGAGTCATTACACAAGAAATTATTCTATAATTTGTTATCACGTGGATTTGGGTGTCTATACGCCGGTGCCAGAAAAGTGGGAATCACATCACCAATTGATTTGTACTGTTGAACGGGTAAATTGATGCTATCCACTTGAGTAGTTCTATTCTCTTGGATCAATACATATATTCCCATGGTGTGTGTTAATTCAAGGGTATAGAACTCACCTGGATAGCTATCCAAGTGGCTAGTTTCGACTAGCCTCCGTTGGGCTATGCCCTGCCATATTCTTTTATACAATATCTAACTATAATGGGATTCAAAGCACAATTTCAATAAGTGAAATTACGCGGGTTTAAGAAAGTTAGGCATTTGAAGGGCTAGAGAGTTATTGTGGGTTATCTTTCGAAGTAAACTTTTGAACTCGATTTCATTTTGCAAAATTATGGTTAAATCCAAACAATTTTGTTTAAAAATAAATATTATATACATATGAACATATCATGATGATACCCGGCCGAGCTGGAAGAAAATTAGTCCATGTGGCCATTCAACTGACAATAACGTGGTACCATCGGGATGACGTGGACCGAGCCGATGATGTCAGCAATCGAGCTGATGACGTGGCACAGAAGGGGCTCGGATGGCGGCCTGATGCTCTAATGGCAGGTGATCTGAAGATAGCCATCTTGCTAATTAAGGTCAGTGTTTTAACCTTACTTAGCAAGTCAAGGTGCCATTTGTCAACAAGTTAGCAAGATGAGTCAGTAGATGCCAAAAACATGGTAAGCATGCATGCTGAAGAGAAGACACGTGTCCCCTTGTAATCACTCTATAACTAGATGTAATAATGATTAAAGCCCACTAATTATATGAGTACAAATAGGTCTCATTTATTAGTAAAAAAAAGAGGGAGAGATAATTTAGAGAAAAATACTTGTAAGAATTCATTCTGTAAAAGGGAACCCACCAGAAAATCCTCTGCTCGGCTTTTAATACAAAAAGGCAGAATTAACCCCTTTCTCTAAGTTTTCTCAAGTGGTGTCTATTTTCCACGTCATAATATCCATAGACTTTTCTTGTTGATCCAAGACGCACGTCAACATATCACATCAATTAGACTTATCATATTTTCGTTTACAGATTTGATTATTCACATAAATTATATCTCTTGTTATTATATGATTTCCAAATGTGGATGTGAGACGCGTTACAATTTTATTTCTCATCCATATGAACTTCCATAAATTATTGTTCTTTTCTAATTTTTTTAGAGGTAGACTTAATGTCTTATAACGTCTCAAGTTTGTAAGACTATGGATCAATCTAGTGCTCTAGTGGTTGAGACATGTATTGTAAGGGTGAATGACCCGGATTCGATCCCATCTGGTGCGTGTGTCCCCTCCCCAAGTTCTCCCCATTGTACTAAAAAAAAAAAAGTTTGAAGACTAATTCACAAAATAGAAAAATATAAGTGTTTTTTTTATGGGTTTGACTTCTGAGTCGAATTTTTGCCATTACTGTCATTCAGGATCCAAAGAAAAACGTTGAAATTATATTTATGTAAATATGATCCGTCTCATAGAAAATCTAGGCCGTCTCATACAAATTTTTGCCATTATTTGATCTTTCAGGATCCAAAGATAAACCATAGAAATTTGAGTTTCAATTTATAAGGGTAATGAGTTCTATCGTTTCGAAAAAAAATAATTTACAAGGGTAATCAACAAATCTCCACACCTAGAAAATAGAAAACAAAAATTAAAAGGATCAAAATCTAAGATTATTCCAAAACTTATTGAGTTAAAATCTTTCAGACAACTCAAACACATGTACCCTGGTTGCTTGGTCTTATGTATTTACATATAGGACAATTTCGAAAAAAAAAGGTTTTATTTTTCTGGTTGCGAAAGAAATGTTAATTTAACACTTCTTATCAAAAATGAAAATAAATATTACATCTGTTCATCTAAAAAAGGAGGACAATATAACATACATTTAGTCCTCGTATTCCGTCTCTTCATCATCGTCTTCATTATTTTCTCCATACCTCCATCCATCTCCCACATTATCCCGTTCCTCTTCCGTTTCTTCACTATCTTCTTCCTCGTAAATCTCCTCTTTAGGCGGCCACGATGTTTTCACCACATTCAAATTGGCAACAGCAGTAGCAGCAGCAGCAGAGCTTTTGCGCTGAGACACTTTTGAGGGAGGCAGCTTTAGATTCGGCTTTGGTCTGTTTTGTTTTGAAACTTTACCGTTGGCCCGTTTCCCAGCATACGCGTCGTGATCACTATTTTCGTCCATCTCGTTTGCGGCGTTTGGTTGGTTGTTCTTAGCATTTTCCTCTGGAAAATGGCCGGGGTGTTCTCTCCTCAGATGAAGATTCAGCTTGTATTCGTGGATGTAGGCCTTCTCACACCCTTCGTATGGACAGGCGTATGGGCGGTCCGATGATGCAGGGCCTGAAGGTCCGATCGAAGCTTTTGGAGGTTTTATTGGCTTTTCGATAGGAAGAGTGTATTTGGGTGCGTCTACCACATTCTGCATGAGTTGCCACATGATTCGAAATAGTTACAAAATGAGCAGTGATTGTGAGGAGAAATCAAACCATGGAATGCAAGAGTTTTAAATTAGGGGTAATTACAAAAGTTACCCTGAGATTTAGATTAATTACAAAAAAAATCAGTTATCTTAAATTATAAGGCTTAATTGCAATATTGGTACAGTAAACTATAGGGGACTAGAACAGTTTTTGGTCTTGTAAATATTGTAGGAAGCAATTTTGATCTAATGGTTATGTGCAATTTTGACCTTATAGGTTCTAATTTGTGCAATTTGGTCCTACAAGTTCTAATTTTATGCGATTTTAGTCCCAATTGGGTATTTAAATATTTAATTTATTCCCATAATACCATTGTCCTTAAGCAAAAATACTCAAAAATTGCTATTTTGGGTCTTTGACTAAAGGGTAAAATTGTCAAGGACTGAAACCGACACACCAAAAAGTTAAATTATAGGACTAAAATTGGAATTAAGTCTAAACTACAAATACCTCTTGAGATATTGCAAATACCACCTTGAGGTTTGTGTTTGGTTTACAAATACCCTCCCCCCAGTAGGTGCAATTTGTAAAATAGAAACATATGCCAATGGGGTATTTGTAATTTTGAATGAAAAATATTTTTTTTTAGTAATTTGATTAATTCTTAAGGGTCGTATTTGTAAATATCCCTACAAATCATACATACGTGTGTGTGTGTAGTTCAGATGTTTTTGAACCGTCAATTAGTTAAATGAATGACCAATTTTAGAAACAAGATGCCTCCAAAGTTAAGCTGAGTGATATGATGCCACGGCAAGAAAATATTTACTTTCGCGTATTCCAGGCAATATTATCACCTCTCAAAGTAAATTTACTCATCCTTATAGAAATCAAAACCGAAAAGGAAAAGAATGATAAGGCTAGCAAAGACGAGAAATTTGGAAGTAAGAACCTTTTCGTGATGAGAAGCAATGTGATTCTTCAATTTGTACTCGTGGGCATATCGTTTTCCGCATTCAGGATATGGGCAAACATGATAGTTCTCCTGCGAATGTGTTTTCATGTGTGACCTGAGATTAAAATCCAGAGAAAATGCCTGCATATAAGAAAATTACAGGATCAAAACGCGCGTAGGTAGCAACGTTAGTATTCTTGATTCCAGTTCCAACAAGTTCAAAAAATCATGGGACCATTAACTGTTCTGAGAAAGCCGATTTACTCACTTTACCACAGCCTTCATGCGGGCACACGAAGTCTCTCTCTCCTGTATGAATTAAAAAATGCCTCTTCAATTTTGAACTGTCCAAAAATTTCTGCAGAATAAGCCATAACACATTTAGTGCATTATCCAAAAAACAAAAAGGACTGTGAAAGAATCAACGACTCGTATAATAGAATAAGCACACAATTCTTTTCAGCGGCTCCATTTATTATGAGCAGACTTGCTGAAGAACATTCCGTCTAACGTGCTTTCTACCTTTCCAAAATGGCTTCAGTTAACATGTCAAAAAGCCACTGTTTACCAAAAGCCTAGTGCGAGATAAATTTTTCATAAAGATATTTAGCATCAGAATTCCTCTTTCCAGATTTGCTTAAAGTCGATACGGTTGCTATTATGGCAGCTAACTTTATATTATTGGATCCACTGATCTTCTCTGTCGAGTTGTCACAAAAGCTCCACAACAAATGAAAAAAGAAAATAAAATAAAAACACAAATCCGAATCTAGTTGTCCCATAAATTTCACAAATATACCATTAAGAAAATGAAAATAAAAACATGGTCAAATTGGATCCATAGTTCCATGTTACTGATGACATCAGACGAACTAAACAAAATGAGAATTTCCTTCCAATGCATCAGGTTAATTTTCTTCACTTCTAATAGGTTATAGGTAGGGACGACACGTCTTAATAGGTCTACAGTATTACAATGGGTTACAAGTGCCTTATATGTTCTCTTCTGAAGTACAAAACACCGTAATTAAGCAACCTTCTCTTTTCTCTTTATTTTAGTGATCTCCCTACCTAAAGGGGTTCACTTAGAAGGGATTCATCGGAGAATAATTAGTAAATTCTGCATCCGTTAGAGAATTAAAACAAACCTAATCCCTTCATATAGAGCGAAAAATTCAGAAAACATATATGCATCAGTTGCCAACGTGACCATGAAATTATTGGCATCAAGGGGTTTACATTGCCTTTCCCCTTTTCTTGAACTGAAATTGCAGCTTTAAGGCGCTTTAGGCCATTCATGTCAAAATTCACCAGGAGATCATAATTACCTTTCCACAATTCGCGTAATGGCAAACATATTGTCTCTCCCCGTGAATATGAGAATGTTTCCTCAAAGCTCCAGCATCAATAAATGTCTTTCCACAGCCTTCAAAACTACAAAGGAAAAGAACTTCTGTAGTTGGTTCAGGCTCAGGCTCTACCACTTCCGGTTCTTTTGTCTTCTCTTTCATGGCCTTTAATGTGGCCTCTGAAAAATTAAGACAACAAATTCCATCAAGCTGGCTTCCGATTAACTATAATTAAGCACCACAAAGAGAAACAAATCTGGAGAACATGAAAGCACCATGATTGCACGATTGGTACTCCAGAAACAAAAAAGAAACAAAAATTCAAGCACACTTAAATTAGAATAATTACTAACAAAGAGCCGTAACTTGAGAATATAAATGAATGGTTGTTTTCTTTAAGTCGTATATATCAAAATATTACAGTTTTTTCCATCTCATGGAAACAAAGATTTCGGTCCATTCATCACCTTATTAAGGTACGACAATCACCAAAAATTTAGTTCTCAAGAGTCCCCAACACCCATCCTAGCCCAACAGTGCCAGCAGAGAGATTGCTAAATAAATAAAGGGATAATTACAATAAACCCCCTGAGGTTTGGTCTAATTACAAAAAAACCCAGACTTTTTTTAAAATTGCAAAAAAGACCTTGAGGTTTGATTTCGCTTACACTTTCCTCCTTCAAATGTAAAAAAATATTTCAAAACTACCCTTAATATTTCAGAAATATTACAGTTACGCCTTTAAATTTAAGACATAACCAAACTTTAGGTTTTTTTTTGTGTAATTTTGAAACATCTTTGAGTTTTTTTGTAATTAGGCCAAACCTCAAGGGGTCTTTTGTAATTATCCCATAAATAAATTTCAAGACCATAAGGACCTATATAATATCTGAATATGCATGATATTTGAATCAAATAAGTAAACTAAATCAAAGTGACTAACTAGTTAAATATTGAAGTGACAAACGAAAGTAACTAGTATAAGCTCTACCCTGTCATTAAAACTCAACAACTAACATCAACTCATTCAAAATTGTACTTCAACTCTGCCTTTCAAAATGGAACACCGTCACCAAAAATTCCATCACATACCCAAGAACAACACAATTTTGTTCAGTTTGGCACCAAATTTTCAAACAATAAAACTATTTTGGACAATTTTGCCTCTTGACGACGTCCCACATTCCAAAAATCCATGAAATTTCAGCTCCTAAATTTCATAACATGGTTATGTGATTCGTTTCCAAGGACCATAAAGATTGCATAATCAAGAAAACAACAGTAAATACCAATAGTGAAGTTTACATTCATCAGCAGCCTGATAGAAATCATTGAACTAACCATTAACCCATTTTAATACTAGGCACTTCCCACCAGTTGTGACAAGGTCTTGTGGCACCCTGTAACAACATCAAAAAAAGGTTAGTGATGTCAACAAAACAAACCAAATAAACAGAGAAAACAAAAAACATTGAAAAAAAACTGTAAAAACTGCTCCATTCAACTAATTATCATGTATATAATTTCTATAAGCAGGATACAGGACAACAATCCAAATTCATCATGTATTAATACCAGAAATCCAGGGTAAATTAATACATAGAACATTAAAAAATATATATAAAAAAATAATAATTGGGTTTTTCTTCTTTTACCATTCTCTGACCCATTTAACAGCAGGAGTTCTAGACTTGGCTATGGGGCGTCTGTCAAAAAGACTATGGGCGATGTGAGTCTCCATTGCTTTTCTCTTCGGCGCCAATCACTGGAAAGAACTGTTCGTCAGCTAAAATTAGGGTTAGGGTTTAGAAGGTAAGTAGAAGGAAGTAATTGCATTAGAGATTGGGACTACGGAAGTTTTTGGCAGTTTTTAGAGAGAGAAAGTAATGGTGTGTGTTCAATCCGCCATTGTTCTAATTTCCAGACCGGTTCAGGATGGTAACATAACCGGTCCGGTTCTATGAACCGGAACACCGGTTCACGTTTTTTTTTTTGAGGGGGTTTATTTTTAAGTTTCGCCCATATAATTGGAACACACGCCAACACCATTTGAAGTTATTGGCCTTTCTTTGTGTTGGTGGAAGTAGGATCTAATCGAATCGCGCTGAGTTTTTGAAAGTTTGAATTTGACTTGTGTATTATAGAGTCAAACTCAAACTTAAATTATCGAATATATTGATGGTTTACGAGCTTTTTTAAATTTAATCGAGTCTAAACGAGTTTAGTAAGTATCAATTATAAATTAAATTATTTTTTAATCTGTTACAAAAATAAAATTATATGTTTCTAAAACACATAATATATATTCTAAACGATACTATCATTTATTCAAAAAATAAATTTATTTTAATGTTTCTATATTTATCGTAAGCAAACATATATAAATTAAAAAATCAAAATATTAGTTTAAATTATACGAGCTAGCTCACGAGCTTACTATGCTTCGAATATAATTAAGCTTGGATTTAGTTCATTTATTTAACGAGTCGAATTTCAAACTCACGAGAAGCTTGGTTCATTTGCAAATCTAGGTGAAAGGAGAATTCTGCACTTTTGCATGATTATGTATTAACGTTATTTTAATTAAAAACGCCATTTATCTACATAACTTTTGTTTTCGTCGTGTGGCCAAACGAGGAAATTGCTTCAATTTGGAACAAAGGGAAATGAGAAAGAAGGGATAGAGGGAGACGTCAAGGAGGGAGAGAGGGGAGACGACCGACGAAGGTTTTGAAGCGGGAAAAATTATGCGATTGCGGTGAAAGGAGAAAAGGGGAAAATTTATATCAAGAACTAGCGACGGATAAAGATCCATTCATCGTTATATGTCCATGAAAATATAATTCCGTCGACAAATAAGAAAAACTATAGTGTTTTATGTTGGCAATTTTACCAATGAATTAAGGGTGGCAAATCGTGTCATCGTGTCATGTTTGTGTCACACTATCGTAATTCACGTTATCAATCTTATTTGATCTTAAATTTAACAATAATTGTGCTTTTAACTTAATTTACAGTTTCGTGTTCGTGCCATGTCGTACTTTATCACGTAATTTGTCTCTATAACAGTTTTTGTAATCGTATCGTGTTATCGTGTTGTGTCAATCATTGTCAATGTCATGATGAATGTCTTTATATAAGGAACGAAAAAGATCTATTGAAATATTCAAAACATACAACAATGTTTCTTTATGAAAAGAAAACTCTCAATCGTTGCATAGCTAAAACTTGCATTGTTACATAGACGCGAATATGAAATCCGCCATTTGCTAATATATTGATCTAGGCTCTTGTGTTTAGCTACAAATACTTTCCATCGCTAAATATCCGTCACAAATTTGTGGCTATTTAATCACTATTTTATGCGCCAAAATTTGGCTCTACATTTTTCCCTATGTATTCTGTCGTCGACCCATCGTCATTATGATACGACCACAATTGATTGAACCAGCAAAAACAAGTAACTACACCTTTCGAGCATGTGAAAGCTCCCAAAAGAAAACACAAACAATTAAGATAAATTCTATATCCTCTCTTCCCATGTGTTCCCCCTTTATATTCAGCAATAAAACAGAACCGTTTCCCCTCTGACATTCCTAACTAATTTGATACGTATATTCCCTGCTCCTAATTATCCCTGCTGTTGAGCTCACTTCATAATGTAATCATTGTGCCACGCTGGTACCCTTCTCACACGTGTTGGGCCTGGCATCTCCTCCTGATGGTTACTGGGTTGGGCCTGTCTGTTGGATGGACTTGGCTTGTTGGATGGACTTGGCTTTTCAACTTGGACTGTATCATTCCCTCATTCTTCTGAAATCACCTTGTCCTCAAGGTGAGGAACTAGAGTCAGGCTGCTCACATCATCAAGATCAGCCCATGTCGAATTTTCTGGACTCATCCCAGGCCATTGCACCAAAGACTCTTTGACCGGATTCCCATGTCGAAGTACAGTCCTTTTAGCACAAAAAGCAAGAGGCTTAAGCACATGTTGGTTATTATAAAATTCAGATGGTAAAGGTAGTGCATCCCCATCAACGGACCCGACCCACTTTTTTAGCAAAGGCACATGAAAGACCGGATGAACTTTACTCTCCGGCGAAAGTTCTAACTTGTAAGCAATTGTACCAATTCGCTCCACAATTTTAAATGGACCAAAATAGCGCTGTGCGAGCTTCTGGAAAAGACGTAACAATTCATCGCGTCCAACCAAAAGTTCATCTACCGCCTGTATCGCTGAAGAACGGGGCTGATACAGAGGTATAACGGAGGGAAGACGTCCATATAAAGCCTGAAACGGAGTCATGCGCAATCCACTGTGATACCTTATGTTGTAACAATACTCAGCCCAAGGAAGACATCGAACCCACTCTTTTGGTTTGTCTATAGTAAACGATCTCAAGTACTGTTCAAGTCCCCGATTCACCACCTCGGACTGCCCGTCCGTTTGTGGATGATAAGCCGTGCTATATCGAAGCGTAGTTCCACTCAACTTAAACAAGTGTTTCCAAAACGCACTAAGGAATATCGAATCCCTGTCAGAGATAATCGACGCTGGAAAGCCGTGTAACTTAACCACAATATCAACAAATAATTCCGCCACCCTTGAAGTTGTGTAATGCGTAGGTAACGCCCCAAAATGCGCGGTTTTGGTTAGCCGGTCAACCACTACCAATATTGCACTCATGCCCTGCACAACTGGTAACCCGTTTATAAAATCCATGGTCAGATCACTCCAAACAGTCGAATGAATGGGTAGAGGTTGTAAGGAGCTTGCCGGAGGTTGCGTGGAATATTTCATCTGCTGACATATCAGGCAGGTTTCCACAAATTTCTCCACATCGTGTTTCATTTTAGGCCAGTAAAATAGAGCAACCAACTTCACCATCGTCCGTTTAACCCCCACATGCCCCGCAATTGGAGTAACATGAAACTCCCTCAACAACGTCTCACGCAACTCTTGATTAGTGCCAATAAATATTCGATTGCGAAAAAATATGAGACCATTCTTCTCATCATAACCTGGCGGTAATGTCCCACTCTCCTTCATTTGGTATAGACGGATCAACTCCGGATCACACGCATTAGCCTCTTTTATTTTTCTCTTTAAGTCACATTTGGGGTAACTGACTAAAGCCCCAAACATTGCAATATGATGCTCATCATACATTCGAGACAATACATCTGTTGCGATATTTGTCTTTCCCGGCTTGTACTCGATTTTAAAAGAATAACCCATCAATTTTGGCACATAAAACTGTTGCTCAGGAGTGTGAACAGTCTGTTGGAACAATTCCTTAATACTGCGATGGTCGGTTCGAACCGTGAACTCGCGCCTAAGTAAGTATTGTCGCCATTTTTTGATAGACTCGGTTATGGCGTGGAGTTCTTTGATGTAAGTTGATGCTGCCTGCATCTTGACTCCCAGCTTCTTGCTAAAGTATGCTACTGGGTGGCCCTTTTGCATAAGGACTGCTCTTATTCCCCATTTAGATGCATCAGCCTCGATCACAAACGTTTCCTGAAAATCTGGTAATTTAAGCACAGGTACTTCCACCATCACTTGCTTTAGTCTGGAGAATGCTTGTTGTGCTTCATCTCCCCACTCAAATCCTCCCTTACATAGCAGATCCGTCAAAAGAGCGGCGAGGGTGGCATATCCTTTCACGAAACGCCAGTAATATCCCGTTAGCCCGAGAAAACCCCGCAATTGCTTAACATTAATGGGTGTTGGCCATCGAACCATGGCCTCAATTTTCCTTAGATCAGCCTTGACCACCCTGTCAGCCACTATATGCCCCAAATACTCCACAGACCGCTGTCCGAACGAGCACTTACTCAACTTCACGAAATATTGATGTTCCCTGATGGCTCAAAAGCTACTCTAGAAAACCTTAGGCAAGTGCACCTATCATTTTGTAGTGTAGATTATTGAGTACCGAGTGTCATTCCCACGAAGATTGTAAGTACTAATAATTACCGTCTTTTTGTTATCTAATCTAGTAATTTTCAGAGTTTTGTTTGTTAAAATGGAAAATGGAAAATAGAGAATTTAAGATAATTGCAACTTACAAAAAGAAATCAAATAAAAATAGATTGTAGAATGAGAAATCAAGAGATAGAAGTGTGTTGAATGTAAATCCCTCTAGAATGTTTTTGTGATTAAATCAAGATAAAAATACAACCATAAGCCCTTAAGCAAAAACCAACCTCTTTTAATAAAATCTCATGTTATGTGGACCGTAGAAATTCCCGATTTAAGTTAAACCCTTTCTCAAGGCGAAAAACTCCTAATCTCAAGTTGATTAACTGAAATCTCTTTCTAGTTAAAACCCCCAAAATTGCATTATAACGATTTATGAATTCCCATATTAGGTTTGACCCTAATTCAGAAGATTTATGTCGTCTATATCTAGGATTTCATGCAACTCTTTTCACTTATATAGGTTCTTTCCCACCATAAATCTCTCGATTATCCGATGAGGAATAAATATCAAATTAATATAGGAAATATCAACTTGAATGAAATAAACATGATATAAGTGAATCACACAAGACATGAGAATTTTATTAAAACATACAAACCTTAATCACAAATCCATTCTAGAGTTCATTACATTCAAACACTAGTAGTTTAGCTACTCATGATTTTGACAAAAGAATAAATTACACAAGAAGATTTAAGTGTTGTAAACATGGTGTACTTATCTTTCTCAAAATCTCGATGACTTCTTCCTTTGATAGATGGTGTTGATCCAAGCCTTCTTCTCCAATATTGCTACACGCTTACTCCTCCAAGACCTCTTGATCCCAATTCCACTCAAAATGTTAAACACAATGAATATTTTCTAAGTATCTATGATGAATACACAATGAATCTCTATATGAATGAATATTACATGAATGCTTTTCCAACTCAAACTCTTGGCTTTTATAAGCACCATCTTGTGAAATACCATATTAACAAATGCCCCATTTCCATGCTTGTTAGTTGAATCATTGTGTGCACATTCATGGTTGAGTTGGTTGAATCATTGTATACACATGATAATACTTCACTTCCATTGGTTGAGTTGGTTGAATCATTGTGTCCACATGACAATTGAGGAGATAATTGAGTTTTGGTGCGCAAGATGAGGTGTGAAAGCTTTGCTCAAAGGTTGTCAAAAAGCAAAAGTATCCATTATTTCCAAAAGAAGAAAATTTGTTGAGTGGAGAGAAAACACGGCCGTGCTTTAAAAGCACGCGGCCTGGATTTAACACGGATGTGTTTATAAACACGGCCTTTGACCGTGTTTTCTTCGCAAAAAAGAAGATTTTCTCGGCGAGTGTGCTTTTAAACACGGTTTGGCGTGTTTTGATGTTTTACGTGTGAAAACACGGCCGTCTTTTGTAAGCACGGCCGGCGTGTTTTTCTGTTTTTTCTTGTTTTTCTTCCCTTTGAAGCATGGCCATGTTTCCCAACACACTAGGGGTGTGTTCGCACGAGATGAGTCTTCTTGTCTTCTTTTAGACTTTGTTTTTACATTCGTATTTTCATACGAAATCATACGAATTTGCTTCAAGTCTTTACCTTCATCATTCAAAACAAGCCAATGTGATTTTTCTTGATTTTATTGATTAATGAACTAAAAAGTTAGAGAAATTATCTAAAAAGGTTTAAAAAAATGTGAACAAAAATGCACTTATCAAACCACCTCCAACTTGGAAATTTTGCTTGTCCTCAAGCAATTTTTAAAACAAAGAGTGGAGTTGAAAACAAAAATGAGGTATCTATTTTCACAATTTTGACATGTTTGAAGTAAATCGCTAACCTTTTTATTCCCGATTGAGCCAATTGATTCGTTCTTCCAAGTCAATCAATTTGTTAAAAAGAGGGTGAATTCAGTAATGGAATTGTTTAATCATCACAGTTGTCATATCACAGGAATTGTTAATAATTCGCTTAGACCAAATACAAGAATGTAATGATAAAAGGAGATGTTAAAAAACTCGGGTTTTTTTTTAGTGCATATAATTATAAATTAGGACATTTTTTTGAGGTAAACTTCCACTAGGTTTAAATTTTGAATGCTTTCCAAAAACTCCAAGGGTGGTTTCCCATACTCATATTTGTGTTGTCGTTTTACGTAAAAGACAAACATGGGGCTCATGAATGCTCCTAGTTACTAAGCAGCAACAAACAGAAGAGTATAACCTCGATTTGTCCTTTTTTATAAATATATATATATATATTTCGATTTTTTTTTAAATTTTTTTTTAACCCGAATAATGATTTCTCCAATGATCATGACACAAAGTATTTAAATTTAAGCAAAGTCCAAACTATTTTCATGACATTAAACTCTTTTGGCCGAATTCATCCTTTTACTAGAGTCACACGGTTTTTAAAACATTTTGGCGATTTGAGTTCAAAAAGATGACTTTTTCGGGAGAGAAATTGGTTAAAACAAATTCACAAACAACTTATCGAATTGTAAAAAGAAATATCTCATGTTTATTTGCAAGAGATTTAAAAGTGCATAAAAAATAAAACATCCACACAAATTAATTAAAAATGCAATCCCACACAAATCCCACACAAAACTAAAAAAAAAAGTAAAAATTATCCAAATATGCTGATAAATCTCACCACCTCCAACTTCAAGGGTCACATTGTCCCCAATGTGAAGAAGGAGATGTGATACAGTCCAGATTAGAAAGCGTAAAAAAAATGAAACAAGAAAAATACGACCTTCATTGTGGTGGTGGGAAATATCCTTGCGAAATATGCCATTGTTGGATACGATCCATCATGGCAAAATAGGACTGCTGTTGGTCGTATTGTTGTTGTTGCTGTTGTTGAAAATTCATGAAGAATTATTGTTGTCGTTCTTCAATTCGAGCGTAATGTTGCGTCATCATTTCCCCTTGGCGATCCAATAAAGCTCGCTGCTCCATTTGCTCCAAGCGAATGGCGTGGAGAAGAGATCTAGTATCATCCATGGGGGTTGGTGGTTGCCTTGGTGGTTGTGACGTCGAGGGAGCATCAATATCCGGTTCCTCACTTTGATAAGCATACGTCGCCGGAGGCGGCGGTGCGGGTATTCGAATGCATCGGGTTATCACCTTGAGTACATCATCTTCCAATTGTTCGGGTCCCGAACAAAGTGCGAGAAGGATCCGACAATGGATGTGTGTAGTCTGTATTTTTGAACCTTAAAACATAACCCATCCCGCTCCGTTGAATCATTCTCATAGCAATACAAGATTCAAAGTCAATCCGGGTTGGTCCCCAGGCTTGCTCAAGTCCTGCGAGGTTATAACCATAATGGATGGCGATAGGAGTAATAAGGCCACCAATGACGATTTTACCTCGGTTTTTCTTGCTCACTTTGAGAAAATGCTTGGCGAGATAAGAACCTGTGTCAGCCAAAGAAGAATTCACCATTGACCATAGAAAATAGAGCTCATCAAGTCGGACGACTCCTTCGCTTTCGCCCCGGCCAAATAGTGTACTCGAGAGCACCCGATGGATATAACGGAAGCAAGGATTGACAATGCATGAGGATTTTGATGAAGAAGGATTATATTCCAACTCATGCGTAATTGCTTGCCAAAATTGTCGATCACGGAACCCCAATGGCTTTATACGCAACCCATTTGTGGGTAAATCATAGATAGAATTAAATTCTGCCAATGTGAGTGGTGATCATTGTTGAAGAGCCGAAATGTGATACGCCCTTCTTCAAAGATATCGGCCCAAGTGATCTCGCGTCATAGGAACTCGAAATTCTAATGTGAGACAGATGTAGGTGGGTGTGGCTAGATTCATGAAATAGCCCCACCAAGTTGATTGAACATCCAATCCACATCATGCAGCGACCGAGCCCATCCAAGGTAGGGTTATCCGAGAATCGTGTGTTAATGATGAGCGTTGGGCGCAGGCGATGATATTGAGCTTCATGATCATTATCTCGGAAAGATGTACCAATGGTAGGGACCGGTGGGTCAGTACGAATGGCTCGGCGACCGCCGTGTGTGGGGGCCGCGGAGAATGAAGCATCACCGGTACGTCCTCGTTTCGACCTGGGATTCCTATGTCAATATAAACTTATAACAACGTGAAAAACCATTCTAAGAGACATAAACAATATCCCAAGCATGAAAAAGCATCAATTTTAAAATTCCATCATATTAACACCTTTATTTCACAAGCTATACACTCCATTTGCAACAATGATTCAACAACATCCCTTTTTCAACAACATCTCAATAATAGCAATTCAACTAAAACAAAGATATCTCAACAACAATTTAGGAACATTAATCATATGACTCCAAGTCTAACTCTTTAAGTTCATGAATATCAAGAACCAATGACCAATTTCTCAATTTAGCAAGATAAAAAGATCACAAGAATAATTTCTCATCATTACCACAATAACCAAGAAATTTCCACAACAAACTCAATTAAACTCACAAAAATTCACAAGAAATATGTCATAAAAAGAAATTCATGATTTTGCCATTAATATCAATTATCCAAATTTTAATTTCCCTATCATTCAATTTTTAGGGCATGAAAAATTGGCAATACAAATTCATGAATTTGCTAACTACAACATAGGATAATCTTCACAACAACACACAAATATACCAATTTAAACAAATCAAAATTCGAAATTGAAAGGAAAATAAGACAACACATACCTTGAAGACATTGTGAGGAGGAAGAGATGAGAGCCTTGTGATGTGAAAGTGTGTGGTGTGGGTGAAGATTTTTGGAGGAAAAGAGAAAGAATTTGGTGATTTTGGGGTAGGGTTTGAGAAAAGGGGGAAAGGAGGAAGAAAGAAGAAGGAAGGGGTTTGGGGAAGAAAATAGGCCAAAATCGGGCCCCCTGTTTTGTCATGAGAACACGGCCGTGTTGACGTGTTGACCTTTTTTTTTTTTTTTAAACACGGGCGTGTTATTTAACACGCCCTGGCCGTGTTTTGTACGTATTTTTCATCCCAATTTTTTTTATTTCGATTTAAAACACGGGCGTGTTATTTAACACGCCCTGGCCGTGTTCTGTACGAGTTTTCATCCCAAATTTTTTTTTTCCGAAATTAAACACGGGCGTGTTTAAAAACACGCCCAAGCCGTGTTTTTGCGTGATCTGCCAACATGGCCTGAGTTGAAGAGCACGGCAAGGTGTGTTCGTCAATTGATTGACGAACACGGCGTGGTGGATAAACACGACCATACCGTGTTTTTATTATTTTCATTTTTTTTTCACACAAAATACCGGGTTGCCTCCCGGATAGCGCTTCGTTAACGTCGTATAGCTGGACCTGTTTTACCTCTACTCGTGTGGTGTATTTTGGGGGTCGTCAAGACGGATGGAATCTCGATAACTATCATCGATGGTGCCCCCAAAATAAAGCTTTAGACGATGTCCGTTTACCTTGAATGTTCCCATTTCCTTGTGCGTGATTTCAATAGTCCCGTAAGGAACACTTGAGTAACAATGAATGGGCGGACCACCGGGATTTTAACTTACCCGGGAATAGTCGAGTCGGGAATTGAAGAGTAACACTTGATCACCAGGTTGAAATTCTCTTGTTTGCTTAATGCGTTTGTCATGCCATTGCTTCGTTCGTTCTTTGTAAATTCTCGAGTTCTCGTATGCCGAATTTCGCCATTCTTCGAGTTCGTTAATCTGCAATAAATGGTTATCTCCTGCACTTGACAAATCATAATTAAGCATTTTAATAGCCCAAAAGGCCTTGTGTTCAAGCTCAACAGGTAAATGACACACCTTACCATAAACGAGTTGGTATGGAGTAGTTCCTATTGGCGTTTTGAAAGTCGTTCTATAAGCCCAAAGGGCATCGTCGAGTTTGAGGGACCAATCCTTTCGAGAGTGTCCAACTGTTTTTTCCAAAATTCTTTTTAATTCGCGGTTGGACACTTCGACTTGACCACTAGTTTGAGGATGATAGGCGGTGGCGACTCGGTGTGTGACACCATAACGTTTTAACGCTTTGTTAAATTGACTATTACAAAAGTGAGTGCCTCTATCACTAATGATGGCTCGTGGAGTACCAAATCGGGTAAAAAGTTTTTTGAGAAAATGTACCACCACACGAGCATCATTTTTAGGCAAGGCTTGAGCTTCTACCCATTTAGACACGTAGTCAACGGCTACCAAAATGTATTTATTGCCAAAAGACGCAGGAAATGGTCCCATAAAATCAATACCCCAAACATCAAAAATTTCACATACAAGAATACCGTTGATAAGGGTCTTTTTATGCATGTTTTATGTGTATATTTAAGTATGATTTGAGTTATTTTATTGTTAGTTTCATAAATTTTTGATTGTACATGGTTCACATTACTCTGAGGTGCTTTTATTGGTGTAGATTGATGATTTGGAGCTGTTTTTGGTGAATTTTGGGCCATGGTTTCATGTCAAAACATACCCGGGGTTTCGGATGCAAAAACACTCAAAATCCCAAGCTAAACGCTGGGCGTCATTTCGGGGCCTTTTCAGTCAAACACGGGCAGGGTGTGTTTTTAAGCACGGCCGTGCTTTTTAAAAGTCAAAAAACGAGCAATTTTTCGACCCCGACGTACCAAACACGGCCGTGTTCGGGAAAATCCGCGAACACGGCCTAGCCGTGCTTTGAAAGCACGGGCGTGCTTTTCGGCCCAGATCGGTTTTTCTTTGGCGGAAATTATGGAGACTTTCCCTTTGTGCTTTTTGACAACCTTTGAGCAACTTTTACACCTCATCTTGATGCACCAAGCTCTATTATTCCCTCAATTGTCATGTGGACACAATGATTCAACCAACTCAACAATGAATGTGCACACAATGATTCAACCAACTCAACAATGAATGTGCACACAATGATTCAACCAACAACCATGGAAGTGGAGCATTTGTTAGCATTATTGATGTGTTCTTTCATAAAGATGGTGCCTATAAAAGCCAAGAGTTTGAGTTGGAAAGAGAGGATATAATTCATGTAGTATTCATTGATAGAGAGATTCATTGTATATTCATTGTATATTCTAAGTTTCAAAGCAAAATATATTGAGAGGATAAAAGAGAGATAGAGTTGGAAGTTGAAGAGCAATAGAGGAGAAGGCTTGGAGCTCAACATCATTGCAATCAACCAAGGAGGAAGTCTTGTAATGGTCTTGAATAAGAGCTAAGTACACCATGTTCATTTTATTCATATCTTCTTGTGTAGTATATTCTTTTGACAAAGCCATGTGTAGCTAAATTTCTAGTGTTTGAATGTAATGAACTCTAGAATGAATTTGTGATTAAGGTTTGTATGTTTTTAATAAAATCTTCACGTTTTGTGTGATTCACTTATATTATGCTTTATTCATTCAAATTGGTATATGCGCAATATTGATTTGAAGTTTATTTTTCATCCGGGAAATCGAGAGATTCATGGTGAAATAGAACCTATATAAGCGAAAAGAGTTGCATGCAATCCTAGATATAGGACGACATAAATCTTCTGGATTAGGGTCAAACCTAATATGGGAATTCACAAATCGTTATAATGTTGTCTTGGGGTTTTAACTAGAAAGAGATTTCAGTTAATCAACTTGAGATTAGAAGTTATTCGCTCGATAGAGGGTTTAACTTAAATCGGGAATTTCTACGGTCCATGAAACATGAGATTTTACTAAAAGAGGTTGGTTTTTGCTTAAGGGATTATGGTTGTATTTTTATCTTGTTAAATCACAAAAACATTCTAGAGGGATTTACATTCAAACACATTTCTAGCTCTTGATTTCTTAATTCTACAATCTATTTTTATTTGATCTTTGATAAGTTGCAATTATTTTAAAATTCTCTATTTTTCATTTTCATTAAACAAACAAAACTCTGAAAATTGCTAGATTAAATAACAAAAAGACGGTAATTATTAGTACTTACAATCCTCGTGGGAATGACAATAATCTATACTACAAAACGATAGGTGCACTTGTCTATGGTTTTCTAGAGTAGCTTTTGAGCCATCAACCGTTTTGGGGCATTTCATTTTTTCGAGAAATATTTCCCGCTCGTTGACAATTATCACAAGTTTCAACATACCGTTTTGCGTCTTGGAAAAGTGTAGGCCAATAAAAGCCCGATTCAAGGACCTTTCGTGTCGTGGTATTCGCTTGATTGTGCCCACCGGTGGGTCCTTTGTGACAATGATTCAAAATGGAGATCGTTTTAGGAAGTGTGACACATCTTCGTATGATTTGATCCACACAAATTCGGAAGAGGTGGGGATCGTCCCAAATATAGTGTTTGAGGTCCGAAAAGAATTTCTTCTTTTGTTGATGGGTCACTTTTTTTCGGTAGAACTTTTCCTGCAAGATAATTAGCAAAATCTGCAAACCAAGGATTATCAATTGAAATTGAGTTCAAGGAAAAGAGTTGCTCATCCCGGGAAAGAATATTTGATATGTCCTTTGTGTTGCTTGTCGGTGTCGGAGTGCTCAAGCCTTGACAGTGATCGGCCGATTTTCAAGACCCGTTTATCTTTGATTTCCACATCGAATTCTTGGAGTAAGAGTACCCATCGAATTAATCGTGGTTTTGCATCATTTTTATCAAGCAAATAACGTAAAGCGAGTGATCCGTATAGACAATGACTTTTGATAGGATCAAATATGAGCGAAATTTGTCAAAGCGTAAAACTACTGCAAGTAACTCCTTTTCTGTAGTTGTGTAATTGGACTGAGCGGGATTTAGAGTTTTACTTGCGTAGTAGATTGGTCGGAAATGCTTATCTTTTCGTTGCCCAAGTACCGCACCTACCGCATAATCGCTGGCATCACACATGAGTTCGAATGGTTGAGACCAATCCGGAGCTACCATGATGGGAGAAGTGGTGAGTTTTTCTTTCAAAGTATTGAATGCTTGAAGGCATTCATCATTGATATGAAAGACCGCATCCTTCTCCAAGAGGCGAGTGAGTGGCCGGGCAATTTTGAAAATCTTTGATGAATCTTTATAGAACCGGCATGCCCCAAAAAGCTTCGGATTGCTTTCACGTGGTGGGTGGAGGCAATTTGGAAATTGTCTCAACCTTCGCCTTGTCAACTTCAATGCCCCCGCAAGAAATTTTATGTCCCAAAACAATACCTTCTTGTACCATGAAATGACATTTTTCCCGATTAAGAACTAGATTAGTCTCTTCACAACGAATGAGGACTTTTTAAGATTTGCAAGACAAAGATCAAATGAGTCCCCAAAAACCGAGAAGTCATCCATGAAGACTTCCATGATATCTTCTACAAATTCGCCGAAGATAACAAGCATGCACCTTTGAAAAGTTGGTGCATTGCACAATCCGAAAGGCATGCGTCGATAGGCAAAAATCGTAGGGACAAGTGAAAGTGGTCTTTTCTTGGTCCTCCGGTGCTATCGAATGAAAATAACCCGACATGCCATCAAGGAAGCAATAATACAAGTGACGGATAATCTTTCAAGCATTTGATCAATAAAAGGTAAAGGAAAATGGTCCTTGCGAGTAGCATCATTGAGTCATCGATGTCGATGCAAACCCGCCAACTATTACCGTCCGCATTGGAATAAGTTCATTCTTTTCATTTGGTACCACCGTCATCCCACCTTTCTTTGGAACCACTTATTTGGACTTACCCAATCTCTTGCCGAAATTGGATAGATGAGCCCAAAGATCAAGTAATTTAATTACCTCCGCCTTGACTACCTCTTTCATGTTTGGATTTAAACGACGTTGTGGTAGAACAAGCGGCTTGAAATTTTCCTCCATCGAATTTTGTGAGTGCAAAAGGAAGGATTGATCCCTTGAATATCGGAGATTTTCCAAGCGATGGCCTTTTTATGTTCCCGTAATATTGCCAACAATCTATCCTTTTGATGAGACGATAAATCGGAGGAAATAATTACGGGAAGTTTGGCGTTCTCGGCTAGAAATGCATATTCCAAGTGTTCGGGTAACTCTTTCAGCTCAACAAGTGGTGGATCCTCAACGGATGGTTTGATATGCCCCACCGTGAGTTTTCAATTTTTCGAACTTTTTTTCGTCGTTCTGTTGGTGCGTTTTCCTCCAATGCGAGTACATATTCCCTAAGAAAGGGGTTTTCATCCGATATACCTGCATTTTGAACAATACAAGTCTCCAAGAATTCGTTAGAAATCATGCTTGGTAGAGAATTGGTTATCTCCATATCGATAAGATCAATAGCAAAACAAGAGTCATCTTTATCTATCTTATTTTTCATTGATGTAGCGATTTTAAAAATGACTTGTTCATCTTCGACTCTTAAAATTAGTTTGCCATCATGCACGTCAATGATTGCCTTAGCGAAGAGCTAAAAATGGACGCCCCAGGATCAAGGGGACTTCGACATCCGTATGCATATCAAGAATTACAAAATCGACGGGGAAATATAAACTTATCGACTTTGACCAAAACATCTTCAACAATGCCTCTAGGATATTTAATAGATCCGTCGACTAATGCAGGCTCATCCTAGTTGGTTTTGGCTCCCTAGACCCATTTGTTTGAATAAATCATAAGGCATCAAATTAATGCTAGCCCCTAGATCGCCAATGCCCGATCAACGATCAAATTACCGACATGACAAGGAATAGTGAAAATCCCCTGGATCTATGATTTTCTGAGGTAACTTGTTTTGCAAAATTGCCGAGCATTCCTCATTTAATTGCACCATGGATATTTCTTCAAGTTTCTTCTTATTTGAAAGAAGATCTTTTAGGAACTTGGCATATTTTGGCATCTGTGAAAGGGCTTCAACAAAAGGAATATTGATGTGCAATTGTTTAAATAAATCCAAGAACTTACCAAATTGGTCGTCATGTTTGTCCTTACGCAATCGACTTGGATACGGAATAAGTGGTTGGAATTCCGGTACCATTTTCTTTGTTTCCTTGGATACATGTTCGTCTTTTTGTTGTATGGGCGTGGGTTCGTCCTCCCGGCATCCGTCTTCGTCTAGCTTTGTTCCACTCCTTAGAGTAATTGCTTTTACCTGTTCTCTTGGATTTGGCTCCCTTGTGGCCTTTCGGAGATCATTTTGGCAATTTGACCAATTTGATTTTTCAAGTTGCGAATAGATGCTTCTTGGTTCCTTAAGGATGTTTCGGTGGCCGTGAAACGGGTTTCCGTTGTTTGACGAATTTGGACGATAAGTCCTCCAAACTTGGTTTTCGCGGTTGGAAACCGGAGGTGCGCATTTAATTGGGGAGTGCGTTTGGATTAGCTTCTTGTTGACCTTGATTTCCCCAACTAAAGTTCGGGTGTTGACGCCAACCTGGATTATAGGTGTTACTGAAAGGATTATTTTGAAAGGGTCGAGATTGATTACCTAGATAATCCACTTGTTCATGCGACGGTATCGCGTGAGGGCAATCTTGGTGGTTGTGCGATCCTCCATAAGTCTCGTATGAGAAGGTTTGTTGTGGTGGTGGTTTTGGAGCTGCCAACCCGTCGATTTTCTGAGTAAGAGCTTCGACCTGCGCGGCTAGTGTAACCACCGCGTCCGCATTATATACTCATACTGACCTGTTGCTTTTTCCTCGTACGGATTGCCATTGATAGCCATTCATGGCCATTCCTTCTATGAGATCTTGGGCGGCTTCGGGTGTTTTATTGTTCAATGTCCCTCCCGCCGCCGTATCGATCATCTGCCTTGTCGATGAGAGCAACCCATTGTAAAATGTTTGGACTTGCATCCAAATGGGAAGACCATGATGTGGGCATTTTCGTAGCAATTCTTTGAATCTCTCCCAAGTGTCGTACAAGGTTTCATCGTCCTCTTGAGTGAATGAAGAGATCTCATTCCTCAATCGTGCGGTTTTAGCGGGTGGGAAATACTTTAGCAGGAATTTTTCCGCCATAATGCTCCATGTTGTGATTGTTCCCTTCGGTAAAGTGTTTAGCCATTGTTTAGCCCGTCCCGAAGAGTAAATGGGAACAAGCGAACGGATGGCATCGTCGGAGACTCCATTTATTTTGAAAGTATCGCAAATTTCGAGGAAATTCGCGATATGATTATTTGGATCTTCGCCCCAGGAGCCGTCAAATTGAACAAATTGTTGCACCATTTGAATGACATTCGGTTTGATTTGAAATTATTGGTCGCAATAAATGGCGGGCCTTACGATACTAGACGACGCATCGTCCATAGATGGCTTGGCGTAGTCGTACATGGTTATTTGTTGTTCATCCGCCATATCGGGATCTTGCTTTCGTTAGTATCCTCCTCGTGATCTGTACTAATACTTTCCTCTCGTGTTGCTACCAGGCGGTCTCGCGCTTCCAAATTCGGCGACGAGTAGGCATGCCTTTGTGGTAAACAAGGAGGATAAGTATAATCCAAGACTTACAAATATAGATACCTAGAAAGACAATTGATGAAAATAAAAAAATAATGATTAAATTAACAAAAATAAGGTGTTCTTAATATTACAATATTCCAACTCAAACTCTTGGCTTTTATAAGCACCATCTTGTGAAATACCATATTAACAAATGCCACATTTCCATGCTTGTTAGTTGAATCATTGTGTGCACATTCATGGTTGAGTTGGTTGAATCATTGTATACACATGATAATACTTCACTTCCATTGGTTGAGTTGGTTGAATCATTGTGTCCACATGACAATTGAGGAGATAATTGAGTTTTGGTGCAGCAAGATGAGGTGTGAAAGCTGCTCAAAGGTTGTCAAAAGGCAAAAGTCTCCATTATTTCCACCAAAAGAAGAAAATTTGTTGAGCTGGAGAGAAAACACGGCCGTGCTTTAAAAGCGGCCAGGCCGTGTTCGTCAAATTTGATTTAACACGCCAGCGTGTTTATAAACACGGCCTGGCCGTGTTTTCTTAAAAAAGAAGATTTTCCGGCGGGGTGTGCTTTTAAACACGGTTTGGCGTGTTTTGATGTTTTACGTGTGAAACACGGCCATGCTTTGTAAGCACGGCCCGGGCGTGTTTTTCTGTTTTTCTTGTTTTTCTTGTTTTTCTTCCCTTTGAAGCATGACCATGTTTCCCAACACACTAGGGGTGTGTTCTGCACGAGATTGAGTCTTCTTGTCTTCTTTTAGACTTTGTTTCTGTTCGTATTTTCATACGAAATCATACGAATTTGCTTCAAGTCTTTACCTTCATCATTCAAAACAAGCCAATGTGAGTTTTCTTGATTTTATTGATTAATGAACTAAAAAGTTAGAGAAATTATCTAAAAAGGTTTAAAAAAATGTGAACAAAAATGCACTTATCATTCCCTCAAACACCCCAACACCTGACTCAACTGATTTATGTGTTCTGTCATACTCTTACTGTATATCAAAATATCGTCGAAGAACACGATGACGAATTTACGTAAAAATGGCTTGAATATTTGATTCATGGCTGATTGAAATGTTGAAGGGGCGTTAGTCAAGCCAAAAGGCATGACCAAAAATTCAAATTGTCCATCGACAGTACGAAAGGAAGTCTTCACTATGTCTTTTGAATTCATTCGTATCTGGTGATATCCCGCCCTCAAATCCAATTTTGTAAACACCGTAGCTGCACTTAACTCATCCAACAATTCGTCAATCGTTGGAATGGAAAATTTATCATTGATAGTAATTGCGTTCAATGCTCGATAATCCACGCAAAATCTGTACGTACCATCTTTCTTTCGAACCAATAATACCGGCGACGAATAGGGGTTGTGACTCGGCCTTATTATTCCTTATTCCAACATCTCCATCACCAGCTTCTCCATCTCATTTTTTAAGAAATGTGGGTACCGATATGGCCGCACATTGATCGGTTTGCTGCCAGGCTCTAGATGTATGTGATGATCGATGGTGCGATGCGGCGGTAACCCCTGTGGCACCCCGAAAACTTCCTGGAACTGCATAATCACTTTTTTAATCTCTGGAGCTATATCAAACGATAGCATAAATTCTTCGGCTGCTTATCGCTCTTCCTCTTCTTTCAGTACAAAACAATGGACCTGAAAAACACTATAAATCTCCTGCCTACCAATGCTTGCCTGCAACTGTTGGAATGAAATCTGTTCAGGCACATTACTCACATCCCCCTTCAAACTGATCACTTTACCTTTCCATTCAAACTCCATCGTCATCTCGCGGTAATCATGAGGCACCCTCCCCAATTGTTGCAACCACTGTACCCCAAGAACCACGCCAGGCCCTTCAATCGGTAAAACATACAAATCCATGCTGAAATCATGACGGTGTAATTTCATTTTCACCAACGGACACCGGTGCTGACACTTCAAATAATCTCCATTCCCGATATAAACCTTGAATCCCTCAATCGACTGTAACGATAACCCAAGCTGCTCCACTATTTTAGGTCTGATAAAATTGTGTGTACTTCCACTATCGATCAAAACCTGAAACCGTCGACCCTCGATCTCCCCCCATAACCGTAATGATCTCGGATTAGTGGTTCCGGCCAATGCATTTAAGCTCGATATATCTGCTGTGATCATCTCCGGTATCTCTTCCTCAATACACTCCTCGTTCACGACTTCATCGTCTTCCCCATCGTCAGTTCCCAAGAGGATTGGTGTTTGTGGTTGTCGGCGTTTGCTGGGCAGAAGTCAAATTAGGGATTGAAACATTTGGAGAAGATTCATGCCTCGTCATTACTTTCTGGTTTGGGCCCAATTGGTTAGGCCCACTCACTTGTTGCCCATGGCCCAAATTGCTTACCCATTTGTTACATGGTCTAGGCCCAGATTGAAAATCCTCCACTCGACCCTCGTGTACTCGTGCCAAAGAAAAAGCCTCCATAAGTGACGTTGGTTGTTGGAATTGCAACTCCCGTCGTATCTCTTGTTTCAGACCGGCGATGAAAAAACTAATTAGTAACGATTCGGAGATGCCACTTACCTTATTCATCAACTCTTCAATGCCGATTGGAATTCGGCAACCGTTGTAGTCTGGGTCAATTTGGAGAGACGTCCTTGGTGATCTTCATACACTGAACCGCTGAATCGATGGCGGAGGTTATGGAGGAATTCCGGCCAGCTCGACAAGAGCCCATTTGTCTTCATCCATTGGAACCATCCCGGTGCTTTTCCTTCCATGTGGAAGGACACTATGCGCAACCTCATCCCTGGTGGAGTCCCGTGAAAATCGAAAAATTCCTCAATTCTAAATATCCACCCCTCTGGGTCGGTTCCATCAAATTTAGGAACATCCATCCTCATAGTTCGCAGCGGGGGTGGAAAATCGGTGTTACCCAGAGGGTTTTCCGCTGTTGCGAGCTGTTTGAGTTGGGTTCCCGTCGCGCCCATCGAACTCCCTGCCTGGTTCTGCACCTACGTCCTTAACTCTGATAATTTTGTATCCACAGTGCTCGTGCATTTTTGTAGCGCTTGATGCATCGCCAGTGCTTGATTTTCGAATTGGGATTGCATAAACTTAGTCTAATTATCCAGCTGCAGCTGCAACGATTTCACTGCCTCCGCTAAGTTGGAATCTGCCATTGATGTGGTTGTTCACTTGATTTTATACCATTGATTTGGGCTTCCTAGACTTGAGTTTTGTGTTGTTTTTTATTATTTTGAGTCATTTGAGTAGCCAAGCGATGTTGAGAGCCAATTATATTGAGTTTATAGTCATAGTAATGAATCGTGTATCAAAAGAAGTACAAACGAGCAAACAACGAGAGATTGATTTGAAGAAACGTCCAAACGCGTCTGAAATTTCCATCACTGGCAGCGTTTCGTATTTTGGCCATAACTCTCTCTACAAAATTGATATTGAGATGATTCAAGTGGCTATGGAAAGCTAAGAGATAGGGCTACAACTTTTATAAGGGCACAAAAGCAAATTCTGACATTTGGTGGGTGAAAAAACCGGACGAGCGTTGCAGCGCCCGATCTGAGCGGACGGTGTTTTTTGGCTAAGCGGGCGCTGCCAACGCCTTAACGGCCTGCAGCGCCCGGGCGGGTTTTTGTGCGTATGACATGGTTAGCGCCGCAGCGCCCTAAAGCGGAATTTCCTATGTTCCTCCACCTTTTCTTGAACTTTTGAGGGGCTATAAATAGATAAATGGGAGGCTTGATCTAGGGTATGAAGGAAAGGCTGGGAATACACCCAAGAACACAAGAAACACATCAATTTCATCAAGGAAAAATCAAGGGAAGAATCGGGTCGAATCGGAGCTTGAGGATTGAAGATTAATCTAGAGATTATCCATTTCCCTAAGTTTTCTCATTCTTTGTGCTTTAATCTTTCATTTTAGTTTCTTGTGAAGATGAACAATTTGTCTATGAGTTGTTTATTTATAATGGGTAGCTAAATTTCTTGTGATTTTCGGGTTTTGGAAGTAGATTAATTGAACTCTTGTTGATTGTTTTAATCTTAATTGAAGTTATTGTCTTGAAGCCTATTTGAGTACTTTGTTCTTATTCTTGTTTTATCATTTGGCCAATGATTTAACATGTTTGATATATTGATTCATAATTCGAGAGATGAGTTTCAATATTAGATCTTGAGTACTTGACATGAATATTTGCATAATCGAGAGGTTTGTGAATATTTGTGAGGATATTTGATCTTTTGTGCATTTGGGAGTTGTGTATCTTATGTTGAGTAGAGATACTAGCATAGATATTTCAATCTACACTTTATATACATCTCGAGATGGAGGATAAAATACCTCTGTGATCGTCTTATATGTGTATTGATAATAACTTTGGCTTTGATTAAATCGTAAAACAAGAGGAATATTAATTGAAATCATAACCCGGGAATCCATTTCATTTCCCTTGATAATTCCACTATTATTTTCATCTTGTGTTTTTGTGGTTATTCTTGTCTTTTCTTCCACAACAATCATTCAATTTTGATCGTCTAAATAAAAATAAGGCTATCTTAGTTCAATACTTAGCGCATTAATTTATTAGTCTCCGTGGATACGACCTTGCTTACCCTATTTTATAAACTACACCGTACACTTGCGGTGAAGCTAAAAATAAGGCGAACAGTGGTAGTGATAATCCTCTCAACGAAAGCACCACTGATATGACCACAATTGATTGAACCAACAAAAACAAGCAAACAAGTAACTACACTTTTCGAGCAGGTGAAAGCTCCCAAAAGAAAATACAAACAATTAAGATAAATTTTATATCCTCTCTTCCCATGTGTTCCCCCCTTATATTCTGCAATAAAACAGAACCGTTTCTCCTCTGACATTCCTAACTAATTTGCTACGTATATTCTCTGCTCCTAATTATCCCCTGCTGCTGAGCTCACTTCATAATGTAATCATTGTGCCACGCTTGCACCCTTCTCACACGTGTTGGGCCTGGCATCTCCTCCTGATGGTTACTGGGTTGGGCCTGTCTGTTGGATGGGCTTGGCTTGTCAACTTGGATTGTATCACATTATCTTTTATTCTTTAAATGTCCAAGTCCGTCGGTATTAATCCATCCCAATTTTATAACTATTACTAATTTTCAGAATTATTTCGCGATTTTCTTGTAGTATAAATCAATGATGACTTAAGCTAGAAAAATAAAAAAGAAATTCTCAACATTATAATGAATATAGACTTAAATTAAAAATAATATCAAGAAATTTGAGCTACAGGTGTTGATTATAATATATTTAATTATGCTTATAGAGTAGCCATGATATTTTTCCTACCTAAGGGTATATATATACACATAATATTTTGACAAAGAAAGGCCTTGTGAATGTCATCTTGAATAAAATAGTAAAAGTTTGGATTGGGGGAATATTGCTTTGGATATAAGTTTATTTAAAATTCAATTAGAAAATTGTTGGCTGCTTTTCTTTTTAACTGCTCCTTTTGTTTAATTATCGAACTTTTGAACTTTGAACAAACTTATAAATTGGTTGTTTAACAACTTTAAAATAACTAATTCAAATAGTTATATTCGTATATTCTTATTCAATTGGGTTCAAAAAAGTGAATAAATTATTTGTTATAGCACATAAAATAAATAATTAAATTGACTGATTAATAATACCTAAAACTTATAACGTACAAATTTCAGAGTATTTTTCGGAAAAGATTAATCGTAGTATAGAACTATAGATGTCACAATGGTTACATCTATAAATTTGTAATCAAATTTATAGACATTCTTGTGATATTATTTTTAACTCCGTTTACTTCTATTTTAAATTTGTAATAATCAAATGCAATTTTATTAGTAAGTAAACTCCCACTTTATTAATCTTCTTTCTTCCTCAACAAGACAACAAGCAATTACAAAATAATGATTAAATTAATAGTTATGTTGCTTGAAACAAATTGCAGTAATCCATATTTTTAAAATTCTAGGAATTAAATATAAAAGTCTAAACGGGATTATTCCAACATAAATATTCACCAAACTTTTTCTTATTAAAACCCTTATGAAAATTCTCTTACACATCATTGCGTGTTTGTATAAATTAAATTAAAATAAAAATATATATACCAGGAATTAATAATTGATATTAACAAGTGTTGTATACGTCATTCTTGATAAATTATTATACATGTATATATATGCATAAAGTAGTACTTGGTCCCAAAAAGCTAAAGATATATACAATAAAATCCCCATAAAAAATGGGGGAATTTAAAGTCAAAAGTGTGTAAACATCAAAGCAGAATGACACTGACAGTCCATATTATAAAGCGTTTGTTATATTCCCACTGCCAACTGCTTTTTTTTGGGAATCTTGTGCTTGGACGGCATGCGCCTGCACAAGCACCACCACCTTCATCAACAATATCTCCCCCCTTCAACCAAAAAGTTTGATAATAGCCCCTCGGGTATAGTTGGACTGACAAAAGAGCAGGACAAAATTTTTGTCGAAAGTCATCAGTGTGGGTTCGACTACGTATCCTAGACATAGTCAATCGTAAACTTAGAAACTGGATTATAAGAACAACAAATTAAAGTTTGACAACAGATAATACATTGACATCGATTGAGCACGTGCACGGACTACGCTACATTGACTTATAAGGGAGTGTTAAGTCTCTTTCCACCAATAGTCACCTTAATTTGAAGCTAAGGACAAATTGTGAGGCGCCCCAAAGCGAACAATATAATACCTCTTAGCCGGACAAGAGTCACTCTGTGCCACATCATATATATGATAATATATCAATCAAATCGGACAACATTTTTTAGACAAACACGAGTCACCACGTGTCATATCATACAAGACAAACTCATAATATCCAACCAAAACAAACAATACTTCTTAGACAGGCGTGAGCCACTCGTGCCACATTATCTACATGTATAATCAGTCAATAGATTTTTTGTATTTAAAAAAAAATAGATATGTAGATGATAATATCAGACAACAAAATCATCACCTACAAAACGAACCCATTCAGCACTACTCGAAATGAATAGTATGAAATATTTTTCCTACAATAAAACAGCAAAAAACAGAAAAAAAGCACTTACTCTAAAAAGGACAACATAATGAATATGTCATTTCAATGTAATATCAGCCAATATTTCCCTAACAAGCAATCTCCCTTTGGAGATATTATTACCACTTCCCTTATCATGTTCTCCACACGTGCCACAATCCTTAACCCTCCCATTAAATCCAAATCTCCTTCGTCCCATCATTTTAAAAACGACGTTACGAAAAGAAATCGGCAATTGAATCGGTTCGACCGTTAAACTCTCCAGTATCGCAACAATTTCACCCATCGTGGGACGAACACTTTCCTTGGGCGACACGCAACGCGCCGCCACATGTACCAATCTCCTAATCGCACGCGCCATGCTCCCGCGTGGCAAACGGATCCTCTCATCGCAAACCTCCATCGCCCGGCCCCGCTCGATCAGGGGCAGGGCCCACTCCACGATGGACGGAGGAGATTTCCTCACGTCCATCGCTCTCCTCCCCGACAATAACTCCAGCAGCACCACGCCGTAGCTGAACACGTCGATTTTCGTGCTCAGCTTGCCAGGCGTGGTGTAGCTGGGGTCTATGTACCCTATGGTCCCAGCAGGGAGTTTATTCGCCTCGACTTCATTACCTAATCTGACGGCTAGCCCGAAATCGGCTAGCGTCGCGCTATATATCTTATCGAATAAAATATTAGCCGACTTTATGTCGCGGTGCACGACTGGGGGGTTCGACTCGTGCAGGAGTCGCACCCCCTCGGCGATCCGCAGCGCGATCTCCACGCGTTTCCGCCACGGTAGATCTGTTGCAGAGACGTGTAGGAGATCGTGTAGCGTGCCGTTTGGCATGTATTGCGTGACGATGATTTTGTTGCCATAATCGTCGTGGCTAATGCCGAGTAATTTGATGAGACACGGATTGGGATGAACGGAGGATAAAATATTCGCTTCGTTTTCGAGTTTTGTGTTGTCTTGGAGCTTTTGGAGGCCTAAGGATTGTTTTTTGATGGCGACGAGGTTGCCGTTTTTGAGGATGCCTTTGTAGACGCTGCCATGGCTGCCTTTGCCGATTAATCGGGACGATGAGAAGTTGTTTGTGGATGCTTTAAGTTCTTGGAGATCATATATATGCATTTTTCTTAATTGTTTTTTTTTTTTTTTTGGTTTAGATAGTAATTTGGCACATTGAGTTGAAGTTTTTATGGTTGTGAAATATGGAGGGTGAGAAAGGGTCTATGAGGGAATAATATGTATTTAAATATGTATAAAGGGATAATTAATTACAAAGACTCCCTGAGGTTTGGGCTACTTACAAAAAACCCCAGACGTTAAAATTAGAAAAAAGCCCCCTAGGTTTGATTCTGCCTGTAATATTTATAGAAATATCATGGGGATTTTGAAATGTTTATTGTTTATGAAGGGAGAAAATGTAAGATGGAATCAAACCTCAAGGGTCTTTTGTAATTTTGAAACATCTCTGTGTTTTTTTGTAATTAGCCTAAACCTCAGGGGTATTTTTATAATTATCCCTATATATAGATAGATATTTGGGACAATTACAAAAGAACCCCCGAGGTTTGGGCTAATTACAAATAAAATATAGATGCTTCAAAATTACAAAAAGCTCCCCCAGTTAAGCTGTAATATTTCTAGAAATATCAAGGGGTTTTTGAATTATTTTTTGTTTATGAAGTAGTTCATAAGGGATTAGTGTAAGATGGATTCAAACCTCGAGGGTTTTATGCAATTTCCAAAAATTTCTGTGGTTTTTTATAATTAGCCTGAGCATGAGGGAGGTTTTTGTAATTATCCCTAAATATTTTATGAACATAAAGAAAAGTACGAGAAGGGAATCAAATCTATCTTTATTTTTTGATTTTTTTAAGTTTTTTAAAAGAAAGAAAAAGTAAAAGGGTATTCCAAGAAAAGGCAAAGGTAGGTGATGAAGTCAGAGTATTGCTCTATTAGCTGTTTTTTGGCCTCCCATAGTCCCATTTTCTCTTTAGCATTTTTTGTTTGCTTTTTGTGATGCCCATTGGAAATTTTGGGGATACCAAAAGATTTAAAAACTTGTACTATTAGGAATTTTTTTGTGCCTCATATTGAATAAATTAATTACAAAAAAAAAGGTGTGTTTGATCTTTAACTCATTACTACTTTTCTGTCTGTATGTATAATGTGTGTACATGTTTGTGTGATTTTTTGTTTTTCTTCAAGAATTGAGTTATCAAGATTTCAAGGCTGACTTGTTTGGGGGAGTTGTGGTGTCGGAATGTGGATGTAGATTTGGGGGAGGGAGAGACTCATTTTCTCTTTTTTTCTTCGGCTTTCCGTTTTTATGTTAGGTTCTACTGTAATTTCTTTTTGTCTTTGTTTTCCCAGTTGATTTGCGAAACTCGTAGGCGGGTTGGTAGTTTTTGTCTTGCAGTGCATGATGTAGTTCGTGCCCTGATTGTTCCAGTTGTGGGTCTCCCTTGCGGAGTGTCTAATCCTCCTTTTGGGGATGGTTTAGTTTCCGGTCGGGGTGCTTAGTTTTTATTTTGTTTTTTAGTTTGTTTTTTTAGTCTTATTTTACTCCCTCGATAAGTGATTGTTTACATTTTGTGCGGAGCTTTCCCCTTAATATTTATGTTTGTTCAAAGTGACTCTTTTTCTAGTTGGTAGTGTAATTTTGTTCTCGAGTTTTGAATATATTTGCTATCGTTTATTAAAAAAAAAAGGCTGACTTGTTTGTGGTTTGTTGTCCAATTGATTTATTCAATATTTGTCCTATAATAAAATTACATGAGATTAGAAAAAGAGTATCGTTGCGTAAATTGACGATCAATATACTTAAAAAAAAATGTCTATTTTAATGGTTTTTATTTTTTGAAATGAGTTGATTAATTGTTAGTCAATCATTATCCTAAATATCTACCACGTCGTTAGTTAGCATAGTTTATAAATTCATTTGATCTATGTTTAGCCTGATAAGGATCCAATATATTTTGTATTTTTGTTCACTAAAACCGACTAAATACTTTCACTGTAATAATATATGATTTTTTTTATTTTATAATTTTTTTTAAGTGCAAATTATGATAGGGAGGGAACTAGGTAAGAATGAACCAGAAATATGGTTTTCTGATTTTCTAAATACAACAGAGTAAATGATACTGTGTGATGTTTTGCAATTGCGTTGTGGACTCCGGACATTGTACTTTCTAATTATTATATTATAAATTTTCCAAAAATATTGGTATTTGAATTCGTTTTCAGAGAGATTTTTTGACAGAAATTCTTTTTGTACAAGTACTCATTTTAATTAAAACCCATCATGTATGATGTATCTATAAACTAGCCAAAGTTATTTTACTTTTATGTTTAAAAAACTCATATTTCCTTGATTTCCCGAGATATTATGTTATCTGGAACAACTAAATGCAAACAACCTTTTAATTAAAACCCATCATGTATCTATAAACTAGCTCAAATTTGTTAGACATTTTTCAGATTTTTCAAATAAATTTTCTATTTTTTCTATTAATTTCCGGATAAATGCACTTTTGGTCCCGTAAGAATAGAGTTAACGGCCAATTAAATTTTCCGTTAGTTTTGGGACTAAAATTGTAACTTTTGAATCATATGGGACTAAATGTGCTTAAAATAATCGTTTGGGACCAAAAGTTCAAATTGTGGGACTAAAAATGTTTGACCTCTTTTCTTATGGGACCAAAAGTGCAATTTCCTCCATGATTAGGGGAAACAACATTTACGAAGTAAACAAAAAAAAAAAATTAAAAATTGTAAAGTCCTTATTTTGAAAACCTAAAATTAAAATACTCACTCTGTCCCAGACTCCCAAAGTGACTTTAAAAGTCTTCAATACTTTAGCAGAGCATTACAACTAGAGCTTTCAATTTCGGCCCGACCCGGTAAAAGCACCGGGTTGGAATCTAATTTTAGAGGCCCAAAAAGAGCCGGACTTTTTTGGTCCGGACCGCAAGCCCAAAAAACCTGCCCAGCCCAGTTGCCCCAATTTTTTCAGTGTATTTTTGCAGGTTGGGCCGGACTTGGTTCCAAAAATAACAACCCGAACACTGTGCGGCCCGGCCCGATTTTTTCTTTTGACTCGGCGGGCAGCCCAATCCGTTTGACACATCTAATTACAACGAGTATCTAAGTAGTACATTCCCAGAAATAATCAAATAGATGATCAACAGTATCAAAATTCAAAAGAGCAGTTGAATGTATCAGCATCTTGCAATCAAACCAACCAAAAAAATTCTAAAACAAAATCATATAGACACCCACATATCACAAGTAAATGGAACTCAAAACTCTACAGATGCATCATTATTAAGTAAATAAATGAAGAATGGTGAGATTGCATAAATTTCTGGTCAGTAACAGCCACCTTAATAAAGGCAATAGAAAAAGGGAAACCAAAGATCAATAATCACTTGACAACAAGGATGCTTAGCATCAACTATGTTCGAATAACCACCTCGGGCAAATCACGGGCCACAACTCCTATTTTCCCGGCCCGTGACCACCAGGCGCACACAGCTAACCTTAGGAGAGAAAGTAGTCACTTACAACTGAAAACACAATGGAAATAAAAGGCGAACGGAGAATACAAGCAATGCGAGCAAGGGTGTAGCATGGGACTACAACAGAAGTCTGGCTTTTGTCCCACATATGGTAACTGTTTCGGGCCATTGACATGCATCTTCGGGTTGAGTGGTTAGCATGTAGAAAGCACAATAAGAAGTCGAGAAAGATTATTTTATGTGATATAAACACCCTTGAGGTTTAGCCTAATTATAAAAAAAAATCGGTTATATTTCAAAATTACAAATACCTCCTCATAGTGTTACAAACACCCCCTGAATGTTTGCATTTACCTAACAAATACCCATCTCTTGAGGGGTGATTTGTAAGAGAAACAAATGTCAAGGGCGTATTTGCAATTTTGAGAGATAACTTGGTTTTTTTGTAATTAGGTTAAACCTCAGGGGTGTTTTTGCAATTACGTTATATATGAAGCTGGCTAGAAACAGAATCGTGACCAGCACTAGCTTCCTTGGGTTTCAGAGAAAGATTAGTGAATTGTTTATCGAGATCTCTGCTCTTGGCACGTCGATGGCCAGAAGACAACTGCTGCTGTTGTGGATGTTGATGTTGCTGTTGTTGCTTATACAAGTTTCGTAGTCTTCCAGCTTCTCTCTCCAATACTTCATGCTCCACTGTACACACCGAAAAATGTGTTCTCAAGAATCTATACTAATAAACTTCCAACGCTTAAACAAATTGTCAGATTTCAATTTTCATGTACTTACTAGAAAAAGAAGGTGATAAGTGTGTGATGGTACATAAAATCTGAATTGAATAAATTAGTTTTTTTCCTATACATCATAAATTTCTTTTTGATATCCAAAACAAGGAAGTTGTGTTACCGGCCGATAAAGCAATACACCTTCAAAGTTCAAACAAAATATCGTAATGCTCATCAAGCAAAAAGTTGAGACCATCAATGTTTGAGTAGTTGTAAACATATGGATGTAATATGACTCAAGGGACAACATCATTCGGAAAGTGTATATATTACATACAATATGAAATAACTCGTTTACTTTATAGAGGTCATCTAACTGCTAACACACCTGTGTCCTTTTTTTTATACGTAACCGAAATGAAATGATTAATTAGCTTGAAACTAAATCACGCATCATACAAAATACAATTTGCTAAAAACTTTTGAATGCAACTACATATGCATGAAAAACAGGAGCAGAATTTATCAATACTGCCACCGGGAACAAAAACTTACAGTACTTGATAACCTGTTCCTGAGATAAACCTTCTAACCGTTGCTTCAGTGCTTTATTTTCCAAGCTTAGAATGAGAGTTTGCTGGTTGAGGAATTCAAGCTCAGCAGAAACTTCAGAGCCTTCAGCCTGCGATTATAAGTAACATTGTTATATCAAGAATTTGGAAGAATAGCTAGTGTAGAAAATCACCTTAGATTTCGTTGAGCAGGACAAATACTTGCCTGTAAAGCTTGGACATTTCTCTCAAGCTCCGCTATGTATTGAAGCTTCCGGACACGTGAAGCGTTGAGCAAATTGCCTGTGTTACATACAACATTTTAAGGTTGAAAAAATTCAAATTATCGATACATTTGTTGGACGCCGATTAAATACATTGAAGAAAAATGAGTTAAATGCGATGAACAAAATGAGAAATTTGCACCAAGCTCTTAAGAGTAAAAGGGCATATTTACATTTTCTCATCGTGTAATTTACAGATATACCGCGAGGTCTAGGTAAAAAACAGAAATGCAAAATTTATAAGCGTATTATTATGACTGAGATTGGTAGAGAAAACAGATCCACCTGTACCCTATAGGACTCCTGGGGCTCAGATAGCAAAAGGAAAAATCTTGCAGCCAATTACAAAACAGGCAACACAGAGAAAAAGAGAAGTTACAAAACACATAGAATGGATAAAGAATTGGAGGTTCACATACTGTTTGGAACGTTTTGTGTCTGTTTCTGATGCCAAAGACGAGACATGAAAAGAGTCTTGAGATCCATATTCAACATCCTGCTTTCCAGCCGACGAAGTTGGATTCCTATCTGCGTCTTGGGAGGTGCTCAATGATCCTGGATTTGGAACAATGGCAATGTCCCTAGGAGAAGGAAGGCCACGAGGAGGAGCAATTGAATTTATAGGTGCATCCCATGGCTTGTTCTTGGTTTTGCCAGAAAGATTTACGTCTGTATAAAAAGAACTATGTTGTATATCTCTATAAAAATCAATGTCTTGAGACCCCCATGAAGTCAATGGGGTTATATTTTTGAGCTTGTTATCATCTTGAGCTATATGATTCATGCTTCCAACATTCGCTGTGTCAATATATGCAAATGAATCGCTTGATGAGCGTCGATGACCTCCTCTGCGTACAGGCGTTTCTGGCTCATTGAGGAGTTCATCCAGCCAAGAAGGTTGTTCATCTATCAAGAAACTTTCAGACGAAGTACGTTGATGTGAATTTCCATCTCTGGGCTTTGGAAGAGCTTTTGGACCAATAGCTGAATTAGGAATATATTCGGTGTAGGATGGTGATATGCTAGGATATGGACTTTTAGGGGGCAGCAATGAGTTTTTCCCATTATACATCATACTTCTAATGCTAGATGATTCCTTGGAGTTTGCCATAGCTGAAAAAACCAGATCCTGTAACATGAATCAAAAATATACTGAGTAATCTGCTTCGGAAAGTGAAAACTCATGGTAAGAGTTCCATATCAAAAAACACTGTCACGTGTATCCTGGAGTAGAGAAAGGCGGAAGAAAAAAAAGGGGAAAGAAAAAACAAATAAAGCCCAATAAGAAGCATCCTACTTCCTTGAAATACACCAGAACTTCATATTTAAACAGTGAATCAAGCTTTCAATCTACCCCAAGCAGCGACGTGTCTGTTGTACAAGAGAAACAATCTCATTTATATCCAGTATAAAGATTTATTATATTCAGTCATCTTAAAAACTTTAAGAGGTAGACAGTCACAACCCATCCTTCTGCATAAACAAGATTTAATGCCTTCGATACTCATGTTTCCATCCCCCAACCTTGAAACAAGAATCATAAGATCAATAAGTTTAGCAAGAGTTGCCTTCATAAAGATATAAGCGTGATTTGTTTCCCTATATTTATATTTCTTCACCAATTTTACACGGATATCAAACATTCCGCACTTTACTTCACCCATGTTTCCACAATGAAGATCAAATCCAGCACAATAACAATTCTTGTTTATCAAGTCTGACATGAGCAATTAATCACTGAACTTGTGAGATGCTAACCTTAATAATTATGAATAAAGATCTTGAAAATGTCACACATCAAATCCAGCAATAGAAAAATTGAATTTTAATGAGCTTTTCGCTGTTTTCCTAGGGTGTCCTCTTCTGCTTCAAAAGCCTCCTTTTCTTAGCTGGTGACTTTTTTCTCAGTCTCTCGTTTCCTCTCTGTATACTACTTGTGCATAGCTGGTGTCTTACATGAAAATGTGTTAACTCAAAAACATAACCAAAAAGATTGTCATACACGTGCATATCACGTGTCTGCACATGTATCATTCACCCAACATACATAGGTGTGCACGAAATGATGTAACATGCTCCAATGCTAGGTAAACCACGATCATGTAATTCATGTGAAACCCATCTGAAAAGGCAACAAACCATGGTATGTTTCATATTGAAAAAACATTTTCATCTCCTGCGAATGAAATATGTTTGTAAGTATATTTTTGGGGAATGAATCGATTGATATTCTTTCCTTGAAAATTTCCCCAAACTTAATTCTCATTTTCCAAAAACCTTTCTCTCATCATTATATCTCCCAATCATTACATCAATTCAAATATATATGTATATATAGACCAATCAATAAATAATATATATTTTAATCATTATTTTAATGTTAATATACAATTTTTTCAATCATTACCTTAATATAATAATAATAACATAAAATTTTGATGTGACGCCACTAATTAAACAAACCTTGTATAAAAGGACATATATAATACAAATATCAGTCCATAAATGGCATATCCAGATGTGTTTACCATGAAAATACATTAAATGATTAAATCATTATTTCCCAACCACTCATCCAAATGCATTCAATTCTCCCCACATTTCCAATCCAACTCTAAACATATTTCCCTATGTATCCTCTCAAAACATCCAAAGTAGCATCAAACATTCCAAAAGTAAAATTGATGAAATTAATCAGAGATGCATCTAGATGGAACTGATTGGTCAATACAAGACTTGTTAACAAGCTAAAATTTAAAAGAGAAAATTCGTGGTCATTGATCATTGTGAACCACCCAGTTGTTAGAAAACCAATTTACTCACCGTATGTTCCCAGACCATCCGCCATTATGTTTGGTTCTCACATAATACAATTATAGCATCATTGCATCAATACATCGATCGTAAAAAGGTAAAAGACTAATAATAGTAGCTCATCCTTCTGAGAAGCAACGGCACCAATACAACCTCCCCAGTCCTCACACCCATCCACCAATTCCACACACAAATACCCAAATATAATTATGCTGAGTCATAGTTTCAAGTTGCCTCCATCTCCAGCTAACGCTAAAATAGAAACATTAATCAACGAGGAGTTTACATGACTCATATTGATCAATATGACACCACATTTCATCCAATAAACACATGCATTTGGCTTACGAATTTCATTCACTTTACACCGGCAGAATTATCCCAAATATATATATTATGTGCATATAACGAAAATCAATCTGATTACAGTCATTAATAGCTATAATAAAGTCCAAACACAATACCTTCACTGAAACAATGAACAAGTGTCGATTTCAAACCAGATTGTAGCAACAAGAAATTAGATCTCATAAACTTCTCAGTCCATTTTTTTCCCCACACAACAGTAAAACTGGAAAAAGTGATTTGAACCTGTACCACCCTTCCTTAAACTCAGAAAACACAATTTACAGTTACCATTTCTCAGGCAAAACAAGAAATTTATCCACAACAATTACTGATAAGCATTAACGCAAGCAGCCGGGACTTCATTTGGAAGTAAATCCAAAAGAGTATAACAACCATTTCCAGGTAAAAATAAAGCAACAAAAATATCAACATCCAACTAAAATGAAGAACCCTATTTCTTCAAGCCACAGGTAATACACTTTCAAGCTTGATTCAATCCCCTAAACTAATCCTTTCCTCAACAATCCCCCCACCCACTGTTCGCAAACACACAAAAGAAATTCAACTGTTCTTCACCCACATTTTCGCAATACCCCACGAACTCGAACACGCAACAGTAAAATTCAGGCAACACGAGCATAACCCCATATTAATGGGATTGGAAGGAAATAAAAAATTAATGCTTACCTTCAATAAATACTAGTAATTAGGGTCCTGACAATGTGATACAGAGCGAATCCAGAAACGGAAAGAATCGAAGCTCAATAAGTATATCTCCTCTAGCTAGGGTTTCCTCTTCTTCTTCGAAGGCTTCCCCCTTTATGTTAGTAATTTGTTTTGGCTTCTTATTGTAGTTTCTCTCTCTACACTACTTGCAGATAGTTGACGTATTATCATGGAGAAAAACGATTAATTTCATATGAGCCCTTGTATTTAAAAACATGTGTTCTACGTAGAGCTGACAAATTGTCCGGATCGGCCAGTTCGGGTCTGTCTGGTCTAGGGAAAATCGGACCGGTTTGGACCGGGGTTGGAATTTCTCCATGTCATTATTTTAGGGAGTTCAACCAACGCATATATTAAAAATACACTTAATTTGTTTTTTATCGATTAGGTGGTTTGGGCATAAGTCCAAACACGGCCAATTCTTTTTGCGCTTGCAAAATTACTGTCCAATCCGGTCTTATTATCGAGTCGGTCGGGCCAAACGTCGGGGCGAACTTTTTTGGCACCTCTAGTTCTACGTGCTGTTTTCGTTAATCAACTCCATCACAGTTGACTTTTTTTATGAAATATTTGTTATGTTCTTCAAATAAATTTAAAATTTCAATAGTTGGATTTTATATAAACTTTGAGTTGTAAATAAATGTTATTAGCCACTAGATCTTATTTAAATTCATAGCAACAGTAAACATGCAAAGTTTGCAACCTGGCACATTAATCTTCATCTCAGTCATTTTGCAAAGAAATATAGTGGTTTTTATAAGATTGCAAAAATTCAAGGGGCTTTTAGCCTATATTTTAATATAGTGATATTTTTCAATAATTTTAGCATAACACAAAGGACCTTCATGAATTTTACCCAAATATTTTCACAAATTGATTGTTATATTTTATACGTGTTAGGGGTAAATTGTAATTATGTTTATTTTATTTAATTATGTCATTATTTAATTATTCGTCCACAAATACTTATTATTGGGTCTGAATACTGTCAATTGACCCATAAAACCCAACTTATTTTTAAGCAAGCCATGAGGCTCCTTCACTATATTCGGTACACGCGGTCCATATTGGCTCATGCAACCCACTTTATCCTACAATGCTCGTGCCGTCACTTGCAGAGCTAGGGGGCCAACCTAGGGCTCGGCCTCTTTTTTATTGTAATTTTTTATAAAAAAAATATTTAATATTTATATGATTTTTCTTTTATTTTTTATCTGATCACCCTAATTTCGTGTATCGACTCATCCCTATTTTTTGTGACTATGCCATTGCGTGCAACCCATCAACACATGCATAGAAACGTCCATTTGTCCCATTTATAAATTATAAGTATTATAAATTAATTGCTCTCAATTGTTATTCATTTTACTCTGGATTTTCTCTCCAACCGGTATTGACTTGAGCGTCGTCGAGGGCTTCCTTGGGACAACTCCATGAACTGTCTAACGTTTGATGAATTGTCGCAAGCAAGTTCTCATCTCAAAAACTACCAGCTTCGGAGAAGAAGTTGAACTTTTCATTAGAAACATTGACTAGGAGTGATCTTCTATTTTAGTAGCATCAATACGGAAACCTATGAATTTGTTGTATTTTTTTATGTCAATATGTTAATTACTTAATTAAAAGAACAAACTCGTTAATTAATTTTAATAACGGACAAGAAAAATAAATAGAGGGTCTGCATGTGGAAAGAAACCAGATATTTATAATTTATATATATCGAGTGTGTTATATTTTTTTTTAGTCCATTTAAAAAATGTTGACAAGTGATGACAGTCAATTGCCCACCTGTAATCCAAAAACACTGATAAATTAAAACAAACAACACCCTCTCAACCACCATTAAATATCAATGTGACATTTAATTAAGTTTAACCACTCTTCTAAAAATCCCCGTCTAGCTCCGATTAGTCCCCGTCTAAGCGCTAGTCTCCCCTTGTCCGCCTATGTTATTATTCTGATTATGCCCCATCTAACGCCGCCCAGATCCCACTTAGCCCCGATTAATATCCCCCTAGGCGCTAGGCTTCAGTCAACCACCCGACTAGCGCTTATTTGAACAATGAGTTTAACACTAGCTTACTTACATTTAGCTTTATTCATAAATTGAATAGGTTTACTTTTGGACCAATGGTCACTAGATTAATGCTGTTAGGCTGGCTCCAATGTGGAAGGTTAGTGACAATATTTTAACAATTCAATTATCATTTTTGGTAATGACAATTGTGACATAAAATATAACATTTTCTACAATAAATTACTTTTTATACATGACCATTGGACAAAGGAGAAATATAATTGTAAGACTTATAAAGTCAATATATAATAAGAAAAGTTGGTAAAATGACATCAATTAGAAGTTGAACCACTCATTTAGTAATTTCTAGTGTAAGTAGGGCACAGTACTATTTAAGAATTGGGTCTTGGACAACATGTGGAATATGCTTGGGTTTCAATGGCATCATATTCTCTAAATGCCAAAATTGTCAATAAGCAACTTTTATTGCCAAACAAAACCAACTTCATACCCCTTTATATGATACGCAAAAACTTATCTGAGACGGTCGCACCGTGCGACGGTGATATTTTAGTGTAAAAACTAAAAAGTGATATTTCATTTGAATACACTAATTTTAGTGTATTCATACAAAATATTATTTTTCAATCTAAAAGTATCACCATCCGCACGTCGTCTCACGGTGCGACCTCCTCACAAGAGATTTGATGTAACCCTTATCGTGTAACCACCTCACCTCACCCACCCCTCACTATTTTTTTTTTCCGTTTGAAACCATTATTTTTTATTTTTAAACGAAAGAAACACCCAACTATGAATGACAATTGACAACAGATGGATATGAATAATGGGTCGGGTCGGGTCGTTTGGATCGAGACATGACCCTCTAAGATTTGTAAAGACACAAACCAATGGGAAAAACCATTTGACCCGTTTAATAATTTAAAAATATTTTTTTAATAAAAAATAATATTAAAATATATTATATAAATAAACTATCATTAAAAATATATATAATAAATTTTTAAATAGTACAAAAAAGTAAATGAGTCGGCTCTGGGTTGGGTCTGAAAAGAAATACCCAGACCAACCACAAATAAGGTTGGTGCGAGTAGGGCTGCAAATGAACCAAGCCGCTCGCGAGCGATTTGGATCTCGGTTCGAAAAAATATTCATTCGAGCTCGAACTTTTAAACGAGCTGAACTCGAGCTTACAGATATTTGGCTCGGAAGTTCGCGAACATGTTCGTTCACAGGCTCACGAGCTATATTCGAACTCGGCCGCGAACATGTTCGTTTCATGTGCTCGCGAACTTGAACTCAAACTCGAACTCAATCTTTAGCGAACTCAAGTTTGCTTTCACGAGCTATTCGAGCATATAACGAGCCTTTTACGAGCCGAGCTTGAGGCAAGCTCGTTAAAGCTTAAACGAGACTTTTGTCAACTGAGCTCGAGCTAAGCTCATTGAAGCTTAAACGAGCCGAACTCGAGCTAAGCTCGTGGAATATATTAAACGAGCTTTTTACGAACCGAATTCGAACTGTTCGCGAACCTAATAATTTTCAAACAAGCTAAGCTCGAACTCAATTATGAAAGCTCGAGTCGAACTCGAGCCAATCCAAAAACTAAACGAACCGAACACGAGCTTGTTCCTATTCGGCTCGGTTCAGCTTGTTTACAGCCCTAGGTGCGAGTCCTACCGGAACTCATTGAAATCCCTCATTTAGATCCAAGACTCGTCCCGCCAAGATTTTTCAGAACCAACAACCCACCCCACACCTAAACCGTTACACACATTTTACAATTTTAAAAATATAAAAACATAAATACTTTCCATAAGATAACACCAGTAAAATATTTAAAAATATAATATTACATATCCATACTAAATAAATATAATTAAACCAGACCAGACATATTTGAAGTTGGAAAACCAATCCCGGCCCATGGACCTATATATCTTTGGGATAATTACAAAAACACCCCCAAGGTGTGAGCTGATTACAAAAAAATCCGTTTCAAAATTACAAAAAGACCCCTCATGTTTGATTTTGTCTTAAATTAAGAGGCTAACTGTATTATTTCTACAAAAATGAGGGGGTGTTTTGAAATATTTTTTGTTTATGAGGGGGAAAGATGTAAGCATAAAGGGTTTCTTGCAATTTTAAAAAATCCCGGGTTGTTTTTGTAATTAGCCTGAACCTCAGGGTTTTTTATGTAATTATCCCTATAACTTTTTAAACAATCCAAGAAACATGCGAAAGAACCAATCATTAAAAAAAAAAAAAAAAAGAACTATGTGAAAGCAGGATCTTATGGCCATGGAAGCACAAGCAAAAACTTCACATTTGCAATAATTATGCAATAAAATCACATGGAAAAGCTAACTAACTGCTAACTATTTAAACAATGTAAAAAGAAATTCCAATGCCTGGAAAAAAAAAATTCATCATTACTGCTTTTATTTACTTTTTTTTTTTCTTCTGTTGTTTTCTTGACAACTTCTATATATTTCAAGACCCAAGAAGCTTCTTCCATCTAGCATAAGCCAATACAAGAATAAATAGCACCACACAAGCAGCTGTCATAATCCAGACAACGTTACCGAAGATCCCTTCGGTTTTGTACAATGTGCAAGGAATGTTCATACCGAATATCCCGGCTAAAAGAGTTTCCACTGCAATGGCAAACGATGCGATTGTCATCGTCAACTGCAGTTGAATGAGTTCGTTACGTTGGTTGTCGAGTTGGATGTTGACGTAATCCTCTGTGTCGTCGATGTACTCTCGTACCTGTCAGGTTTAGCATACACAAAACAAGAAAACAACAACAGTGTTTAAAACTCAACACGGGATAGGTGTTTTGTTAGACAAATCCGAGAATTCAGATTTTATTATCGTGTCGTAAAACAGTACAGTAGTTAAAAGAAATATAAAAATAGGCTAAAAAGAACAAAATAAATTCCAAATATTTTAATAAGAGACCGATTACTAAGAAGACACTGTTTTACTATAAAATTAAGTATTTTGATTTTATTTTATTTTTAAAATTGAATTTCAAGTATTTTTTGTTTTATGCAATTATCAATATTTAAATTATATTAATAATGATGGTAAGAAAATATATTAAAATTACAGTCGCTTTTCCATGCTAATCATTAATAATATACTATTTATAAATTTATTTAGAGCTTGAAAGTAATAATTTTAATATTTTCTAATATTAAACTTAACAATTTAACTAATTAATGGATCTTTATTACCTGTTTCAAAAGTTATAACTTTTATGTAATGATTACCAGATATTACATCTATGATCATTATATTAACTGTTCTTAAAGAATATTATCTATGAAATAAGAATTAATTTATTTCACCGAAATGCCAAGAAGGTTTCTTATTTCCTGCAAACCAATTTTAATAGACTGCCACCTCAGCATTTCTCCCTCCAAAATCAAATTTTCCCCAAACTGAATGTGAAATCAGCCCCACCAAGTAAATTTTACTGTCATAGTAGGTCATAGAAATAAATCTCTGATTTTTTCCAATTTAAAGGACAAAATTCAAAATTGAAAAACAAAAGGGACTAAATCTCTCATTAGGTCAACTTACAAGACTCAAAAGGATAGGCCATGTATAGTTATGTTTCCAAACCCAAATTCTCATTTTCCAACTATTCCGAAAAATGGATTTATGTTTATTTAGGGAAGTTCTTAATGGAAATGAAGTCATTTTTAATTTTCACTTTTTTGTGGAAAGATTCTTTTGAAAACACAACCAAACAAATTTTAACTAAAATCACGTAAAACTATGTGAAAATACACTTCAAAAACCATAACCAAACAACTTTTCACTACAATCACGCAAATATATGTCAAAAATACACTTTAAAAACTATAACCAAACATATTTTCATTTTCAAACATAAAATTCAGACAACAAACCAAACACATTCTCAATTCTCACACAAAAACCAATAAAGTTTGAAAATTTATTTTCCAACACTATAAACTGGAAATTGGACTTGGAAATACATCCATAAAAGACCATAATTTTCCTTAAGAAAAAGTCAAACAAAAAAAAGCCAGGGGGGATTAAGCATTGCTAAACAATCAAACATAATCTCAAAAGAGATGAAAAAAAATTTATAACCAATAAACTTGGCTATTATTGATTCTTACCTAAAAATTTGATTATCTAACAGATTGAGTACGAGAATAAATCATAAACCAAGATATGAAAATATCAAGAAGGAGAAAACTGAAAAGCAATGCCATACTATTGCTGGGAAGAAGAAGAAGAAATGACTCACAGAAAGTATTTTGTTGCGGGTGCCATCCAATTGCATAAAATAAGCTTCAAGCAACATTTCTAGGTCCTCCACATCATCGTCATTTAAATAGTTGCTCACCAAACTACCACTTCTGGTAGAGCTGAGCCGAGCGGAGATGACCTGCAGCAGGAACAATGCTATTTGATGCATGAGCCGTGGAAATAGCCTCAGCTTGTTGATTTTGTATCCACTTCCGTGTTAGGTAAAGTTGGGCCATATCTTCGTTATCATCTAAAAGATGTTCAATTTCATCTCTCACCTATCACCAAAGACATGTTTTCCCAATTTTCAGTACAATATAAAAAAGAAGCACTCTGCTTATGATAAGGGGAAAAAAACCCATCAAAATAAACGTCTTAAACCATATAAAGGAAAATGTGCCTCAAACACCGACAGGTGTGATGCTCTAACTCAGAAACAGCCACATGGACACAAATCACACCATATAAGGAAATCCTCAGAAACTTCAAGAGTCAACATGGTTAAAACCTACTCTTTCAATACATATCTTAAGGAAAAACACACGACCCACTGATATATACCCAAAATTCATAAACTTTTCTACAACTCTTTTATCCTAAATTTTATTTCTTGTCGACTTATCTTCTTATGTCAAAAACTAAAAAATTCTTAAAAGAATATATTGTTGCATCCAAAAATGTGTCAAAGAATCACTTTGTGCGCCTGAAAATTTTCCTAATTTTTCTTCTCTTTTGGACGTATTAACTGCCAATAACAACAATTATCCAAGTTAAGCATGTCCAACATATGATCAAAACCAAACAAGTGGTTACCAAGTATCCTTCCATAATAGGATCAAAGAAAATACATCTCGCAGATACTTGTACAAAAAATCCATCGTTAAGAGGGAGATAAGAAGGATGAAGTCGCTGCAATATTAAGTCACAATGGATTTAATTACTTAAAGTAGCAGGGACTCTGATTTTGTGATTCATAGGTGAATACCATGACTTAGTCTTAAAGTAAGATGCATCAAAGTACTTCAGCTATTTGGGTTATTATTTATGGTTTTGATAGCGTCTTCATTAAGTCAATATGAAGAGTGGACAAGTTATTCTGAAAACTTAAAACATCCATTACAGGCTAATCTCCTCAACTAAAAGAACCCACCTCAACAGCTATTGACACTGAGAGGATAAGCTTCACTCAAATGACTAGCATGAGAAGTCCAGTCAATAGGTGTAAAACACGCACTATCTTTCATATGCATGAATACTACCTACTTGGCACTTGCATGTTAAGAAGTACGTGAAACAACTTGTAACTAGCATTTCCAATAACAAGATGAAAACAGATGAGGAAAAGGTTTGATATTGAAAAGGTTGAGAAACAACATACTTGAAAAAGAAAAATGACATTAGGACTATCCAACACCTCATAAATCTCAATAGTGGAAAGACATTGGAAAATCCTTTAGAAGACCCCATAATGTTGACATAGATGGCATTTGAGCTCATATGGAATTTGGTATACGTGGAAAAATCATCAAACAATAATAATGGGAAATACATGATTGCCCCGTACGAGCCACCTGATGCTGTGGCGCTGTGGGAAACCAATGCTGATAAGTAATGAGACACCATCACAAATGTATCCACGTTATTTTAGTTAAAAACCACACCAACACCTAATATAACCTTTTTAAGAAGAGATGGACAGGAAACAATGATTGTAGACATAGTAATAAAAAATATTTGAGAAGAATAAAGAACTATTCTAATATAGTCAGACAAGGGCATAAATAAAACACCAATTTGCACAAGCTGGCTCTTCTTGATATGTCGGCCAACCCAGAAGAATTTGATACGTCTAACAAAAATTCCAAACTGTTATCTGGCTATAGCTATAGTCCAAATCATAAGATATTTTCTTGCACGAAGAACAGAAGAAAGAACACCTTTACCTTTTGTACCCGTGCAAGCAAGCGAGTGAGGTTGCTTTTCAAACTCCGCACATGCTCAAGATTCTTCGTGCTAACACTTATGGCCAATTCATCCAAAGCAGGGTAAGCATCTCTCTCAAGTTCAGCAACATTGGAGTCCAAATATGTGCATACAACCTCTAATGCCATTTCCAGAACCTGGAACTCGAAAGGAAGTTCATCTTGCACACCTTCAGCAGCTTCAGGAACAGGTAACCATTGTCCAGCAGTGGGAGATTGCAATTCATTATCTTGAGAGGCCATTTGGTCTGCCACACACTTCGAAGGGCTTTTTTGTGGTAATTGTCGCCTCAGCTGATCAACAAATGGCAGAACCTCCTGGCGAAGAGGATCAAGTAACAATACTTCTTCGGCAGTAACTATTGCTCTTATAAATTCTAAGTTAACAATCATGGCTTTTTCCCTAGCTGCAAAAAGGAACAAGACGAAATATTATCCAAAAGGTTACTTAACCATTAATTCATCTAATACATAAAACTTAAGCTAAAAAAAAAAATCAAAGGTTGAACCAGCCCTTGATCAAAGGACACACATGCCAAAAGATATTCAACAAAGTCTCTCTAAAGTGGGATTATATATGGCCATTAGTGGGCCAGAATGTAAACCCCAAAGGTTATCTCTAATAAATTCTTCAAAACACAAGAACTCCATTGACCTTTTTGGCTTTTTCTGCTCCAACAATAGAAATACAAGACAAACCATAAATCTTCTGCGGAAAATTAATATCCATATCCAGAGAACAGAATACAAGAAAGACGCACAATTCACGTCATCAAATTCAACAAGATAAAAACAAAATCACAGAAAAAAAAAACACAAAATCAAGCAACAAATTCCAGGAATTGCATACATAAATGATAAACCCACCCCCACAGAGTTAACACCCAGCAACCTCCGGGAAAAAAACACGCGTCCAAAGCGGGCCCACCCGAACATAAACACAAAAAGGCTAAACAAAAAACAAAAATTGGGAATAAAATCTTACCTAGAATGCTGGAGGAATGAGAGAAGATGGGTCCGAGGATCCTCAAATCCCTGGCGGGTATCGAGACGCGCTTGATAATCACGCTCTTGTCGCATTCGATCAGTTCGGATTGCCCCAACCGATCCATCCTCATCCAAAGCCGCGCCCCTCCCGCCTTCTTCTTCACAGTCGTCTTGCTCGTCGTCGACGCCTCTATGGCCGGAGGAGGAGGTGGCATAGGCGGCGGTACGGCCTTCTTCCTCCGCCGGAAAGTCAATTTCCCCATCTCCTCACCCTCTCCCTCTCCAAATTCTTCTTCTCTGTGGAATCAAACGCAATTATACATACGTGTATGTATATATGGAGACAAATTCCTCTTCAGAATCCTCGTTTTCTTCCATATAATATAGAGATCTCTCTGGTTTGTTTCTGCTGGAAAGGTGAATATTAGAGATTTTGAGGTTGAAGGGGTGAAGGAAGCCCCTTCTCTCTATGTCTCTCTCTCCTTTTCCTTTTAGGAAAAGAAAATATAAATAATATACCGATAGAAAAAAATATATATATAAATAATATTGTTTACTAAATGAAAAGTAATTTAAATAGTTTTAATTTATCAAAAATAGATGATAGTTTTAAGAATGAAAGTTCAATTTGAAATCTTTCGAAATATGAGTTTTCTAAGAAATTATGAGGATAAAAAAAAAAAAAAGTCAAGTTAACACTTGAAAATGTCATAAAAAACAATTATCTCGTATTAAAATTTGTACTAAAATCCTGCAAAAATTTGTTAGCAAACAATTTTTTTTTTTTTTTCAAAACGAAAGTTTTTTAGAAAACCCATTAATTGTATTGTTGGGGACAAATTCAACTTTTTCTCAATTATTATTATTTATTTATTTTACGTAATATTTAATCCCAAAATTACTCAATAAATTGTGAAATATATCCGGCACACGCAATTCGTACCAATCCGCTTGCCCACTTCATCTCATGCCCAACTCAGAAAGGTCACTCCTAGTATTTTTTTTGTTCTCTGAATTTTCTCTCCAACTTGTACTGACTTGTAGATGTCAAACCGGGCTAGCGGAGCGGGCCGAACCACCATTATAGCGGGCCAGAAATATGTTGGCTCAAACCCAACCCATCGCGGGCCGTGGGATAGACGGGGCGGCCCACCCAAAAAATAAAAAAAATAAAAAAAATAAAAAAATTATATTTTTATGCATATTATTAATTTTTTAATGAATTAAATATAATAATGGATGACAAATACATATTTTTTAAAAAAATATTATATACACTTTTATAAGAAATAAAAATATAAATTATCAATTATACTATTTTTCTTTCATTTCTTCTTCTTCTTTTTCTTTTTCGTATCTGGCGGGCCGGCCCGTCCCACCAAGTCCACGGCCCGCGGCGGGCTAGTCCGTTTAGGCCCGCCTCTTGGCGAGCCACTAAACACTTAACCCATCTCCTACCTTAGGCAGCGCGGGGGCGGGCCAGCCCGACGGGCCTCTGACCCGTTTTGACAACTCTACTGACTTGAGCGTCGGAATGATCTCCTTGTCCATTGGGATAACCCCATGGTCCGTTTAACACTTGCTGGTGTCACGTGCAAGTTCCTATACGTAGAATTACCAGCTCTGGAAAAGAAGTTAGACTATTATTCATAAATATTGACTTGGAGTGATATGCATAATTTAGCAAAGCACCATGTATCGTTTAATATATCACCTGGAATTAATTTAATATATTCAAAATCAAGATTCAAATACTAGTTAAGTACAGTTACTAAAAAAAAAAATAGCCCATATTTAAAAAATATAATTAAATAAAATTAAATTTAAACCCAAAACCTCTTGGTAATTGTGGGAAAACAATTTTGTAACTAAAAGATCAATGTGAAACAAGGCTCTAATGCAAACCTCCACTCTGACCATGCAAGGCAAGTCAAACTTCATTCAATTCTGCATTGAAAAAGCATATCATAAAGTCAACGTGCTGTAATAAGTACTAGGTTTAGTTGATATGCCAAATGATATTTCCAATGAGATTTGGAGGATTTAATGAAATATTTTGTGGTTTCTATTTGACCCTCTCTTCTCTTGTAGTACTTGTTAATTCTGAATGAAAGCATTGAAGAAGATATTTAATATTTAGTGCCAAATCACAATAATCCAAAGATTTGGCATTCTTTATTGCACCTTGGATTTTGTGGGATGTTATAAATTGGAGTTATGGATTTATTAGATTTATCTACATCTAAATCATTTTATCTTGTTTTGGACGGGTAATGAGATGCTATCTAATTGAGCACCATTAAAAAAACCTTATAATTTTAACACGTATCTCATTATGAAATATGCATGCTTTTTAAAAAAACGAGAACATGTCAAAGTAATAAAGAGTTGAGTAGTACTTAATCGAGTATTATCTAATTAGACGTTTTCCACGTGATAAGATTTTATCTCGTATACAAAGATTTTTATAAATACTCCTCACAAATCATTTCCATTTGAATTATATTTCATCTCAAATATCATTAATTTATGCTAAACGTAGTAACAACGTTTTTTTTTTAGTTACGCACACACACTTTACTGGGGATTGAACCCCTGCCCTCCTACATATTGGAGGGAGTGATACCACTAGGCCAAATGGCTCGTGGTATGTAGTAACGACGTTATCAATGTAAGTTTGATGTTTATTAATGATACTTAAAATAAGATATGAAATACAATTGAAAATAAAGGATTGTGAGATGTTGCAACAATCAAGAGGTAGTTTGTGCCTCATAACTTTAATATTTTTGACTCAATTTTGCAAAAAGAAAAAAAGAATAATTATCTTAAGTTGACTTGGATTAAGGGAGTGTTTGTAAACACTAAAAATAAGTGTCTTTTTAGTTTTTTGCTTAAAAAGAAGCAATTTTTGGTGTTTGCATATACCAATTTCTACTTCTAATTCTACTTCACTTAATCAGAATCTAAAAGCAAGGAGATGAGTGCTTTAGATTCTGCTTCTACTTCTAGTTTCAATTTTACAAATAAATAAGTACTTTTACTACTTTTTCACCAACACTCTCAACTTCTCATTCTCAATTTTTAATTCTATTTTCAAACACTACCAACTTCTGATTCTCAACTACTTCTACTTCTGCTATAATAAATCACTTCTTCTAAAAGCAGAAGTTTTTGCAAACACTCCCTAGTATTCTCCAACTTTAGTCTTTAGGTAAAACAAAAACTTTTAGAAGCTCCGTAGATGTTAATTTCAATATAGAGCTGGATAGATTTTATTTCTTTATAATAAGGTATTTTAATATGAACTGATTTTTTTTTGACATCGATGTTCCATCTAGTCCTCGGGAAAACAACCTACCTCCTCATGATCTACTCCTATATAAACTACGAGAAATGCATAATAACTCTCAAATCTCTAATATTCTTAACTACTATGCACAAGGAGTCAACCCTAAGGAATTTGCTCCATGTTGAACATATTTTAGTCCTATGGATGTATTTGGAAATAGAGACAGGCAAGGAAAAGGACATTTATCAGCCCATAACCTTTGTTTGGGATCTTGGGTTATGACCCATGACTGTTGTTTAAGTCCATGAATTAATTTGACTAAAATTCCAGTTTTCTACCTATTATTACATAATCCTTGTTTTTCCATTTGTGGCAAGTATGAAATATGCCCTTCAAATGCATTGTAGCCGGACAATATTACCCCTTCTAAACTTACTAATTACATAAAGCACCCAAATAGAGCAAAAACTCTTGCTACCTTCCAAACCCTAGTTTGTGCGAAGAAGAGAGGAAATGTATGCATTGTATGGATGTATTTCCAAGTTCAATTTCGAGTGTTGGTAAATGAATTTTCAAACTATACTGATTGTCATGTGAGAAATAAAAATATATTTATTTGGTTGTCTGAACTTCTGTTTGAAATTGAAAAGTATGTTTATTTATAGTTTATTGAATGTACTTTTGACATAAATTCGTGTGATTGTAGTGTATTTTCACATAAATTTGTGTGATTGTGGTAAAAAAAAATTGGTAGTATTTTTAAAAGAATATTTCCATAAAAAAAGTGAAAACTAAAACGACTTCATTTCTAATGAGAGCATCATAAACCCATTTTCAGGAATAATTGGAAAGTAGAAAATCACTTTTGAAAACACATCTATACATTGCCCGATGTCTTCACCTCATTCCTAGATCCAACAAAATCGTTTTCCTTTCAATTTTAACCCGAAAATCAGTTTAATTCTAGAGTAAATCGTCCTTACTAATACCTAAAGCTTCTGTTTTTTTATGACATATGAGTCTACAATCTACATTCTCACCATTTTGTGCTAAACAAAGAAAATTATTTTAAATGGCCAGGGGTAATTTAGTCAATTGAAAGTATTATCCTATATAATCAATAATGCGAACAAAGAATTGCATGCCATTTTTTTTTAAAAAAATAAATCTCAATACCAAATCTCAAACACAATATTGCATCAAATTATATAATCCATCACCAGTGCAATTCTACCCAATCTACCCAGCCAAAAATTTCCAATCCCATCAACAAAACCATCCAAAAATTTATCCAATCCCATCAACAAAACCAATCCAAAAATTTATTCAATCCCATCAACAAAACCAAACAAGCCCCATATATATAGTTGCATTCTATGTAATTTTGTGAGAACACAAAACAAAAAACATGAAACATACACCCACTCTAAAACCCTTGAGCACAAAACTTATCCAAGTTCAGCAAAACTTAACATGGAGCACATAAAACTACTGCATTGCACAAATAAAAAGGATTTACTATACAGAGAAAACACTAAATACAGTGATTCTACTGCATTTTACTAAAACATGGACTATGTTGACTTATTACTCCTATTGAATTCCATAAAAAAAAAAAATTACTCGAGGCCCAACTTCAATAACACCCTTCTGCCATAACTTTTTTTTAATAAGTTGAGAATACTGGTTGGAGGGGAGGAGATAAATTTCTAAGAAATTGAAAGATACCGGGTTCGAACCCCGGTCAACACCCTTTACAACAAGTGAGCGATACCACTTAAGCTACAAGCTCGTGGTACCCTCCTGCCATAACTAACAAGCTTCCATTTGTACATAGGTTAATCCTAAAAACATGTTTAGCAAGAAATTTCATACCAATTATGCAACCACCTATTCCTTAAAACAAACTATAAACCCCAAGAAGCATAATTACATGAGCAAAGTGTTCAGTAAATCTAAATTTTTCACTTCAACCCCAGTTCTTTTAGTTATCTGCAAAATGCAGATAACAGTTTCACAGTTTTCACAACCGAAGCTGACAACAATGCCATCGTCTATTTGATAAATGATCTAAATTATAATTACCATGCTGAAAGTCTTATGTTCCTGTAAAACTCTCGCTTTGATCGTAATCGGCCAGAGTAATCGTTGTAAGTTATGTCAGTCGGCACTCCACTGAATTTTTTCTTTGATGAATAAATAAAAGGGTAAATTACGAAAACTACTCTGAGGTTTAGCCTAATTACAAAAAAAAACTCCAACTATCTTTCAAAAATTACAAATACCCCCTTCAGGTATTACGGAAACCGTCTTGAGGTGAGATTTGTAAAATAAAAACAACTGCCAATTTGTAATTTTGAATGATAGTTGGGATTTTCTTTGTAATTAGACTGAACCTCAAAGGCTAATATTTGTAACTAACCCTAGATAAAAATCGTAATCAGATGGGCGAAACTTTCAACCTATATCTACACAAAAGACCCTATCATTGAGGAACAGAGAATACCAAGCATCCATTATCCCAACGTACTCTGATCTCTCTCCCTACATGCAGCCTCTTTTCTCTAATAATTTTACCCCACTTACCGATCAAATTGTAATAACTCCCACGCCATTTCAACTTCATCACGTACACATCACCCGTGTCATCATCTCGCGCATTTATACCAACTTGATGCTCGTCCCTCAATTGCTCCCTCGCCTGGTGCGTCCAGTAGAAAAGAATATGATCTTCTACTGCTTTTCCAGGCAAAGTTAGAAACGGGTGATTAATATCCACATCTGACAACGTGAGAGCTTTCTTAACTGGCCAATTATCATGCCCGGAAGCGGCTGCTGCAGCAAAACGCTCCTCTTGAACCGAGAAGTACAAGCAATTATTCGTCCAACGTAATCTGATTTCTTGTCCAACACCTAGCCCTTTGTGTCTGATTATATTCCCCCATTTCCCGATAAGGTTGTAATAATTCCCGCGCCACTTCAATTTCATCTCGTGAGATTCGCCCGTGTCGTAATCCCGAGCGTTTATGGACACATGCTCTTCTTTTCTCAATCTTTCTCTTTCTTGCGGGACCCAGTGCACGAGAATATTCTCCTCGACGGATTTACGAGGCAGAGGGAGAAAAGGATGGTTAGGGTCGACATCGGAGGACGTTAAGACCTTTCTAATAGGCCAGTGGTCATGCACTAATGGGGCTGCGATCATCCGGACTGGCGGTACAGGGACTGGTGGAACTGGACCAATCGGCTGCTGCGGAACGGAGAAGTGCAAGCAACTGTTAGACCACCTTAGTTTAATTTCCTGCCCAACATCGAGTCCTTTGCCACGGACAACTTTTCCCCATTTTCCGATGAGATTGTAATAACTCCCCCGCCACTTCAATTTCATTATATACATGTCGCCAGTATCGTCATCCTGAGCATTAATACCTACTTGACCTTCGGCTCTTAAATGTTCCTGCTGCTGAGGGTTCATGTACACCACGATATATGTTTCAACTTGCTGACGAGGCAACGTTAGGAAAGGATGGGTGATATCAACGTCGGAGAGTGTGAGCGCTTTTCTGATTGGCCACTGATCCTGCAACTGAGATGCGACATTGTAGTAATTTGTCCTCTTCATTCTTAAACTACAAGAAAAGGGGGAAGCCATGAGAGTTAGGATCTTTAACCGTCGACATTAGTTCTACTAAAACCAGCTAAGAAAGATTTACTTAGAGAAACAACGGCCAGGACACAACAGAATCCAAGTAAAAGTAGCAAATTAATTATAGTTTACGCCCAACAATTGCATGCAAATCTCCCTAGCAATTATGGTGCTCGATTTTGCATAACATGCATAAAATTCTAAATCAGCATCTACAGACTGGCCAGACAAATTTCAACAACTCCTCGGTGACAACACCAATAAACATTGTCAACTTCTTAAAGAACAAACCATTTTTGCCCTCTTCTGGCTTATCGTTACCGTTTCAAATACTAGAATCCCATTAACAGCAAAAGCCAATAAACCCATATCAAACCAAAACAAGTGGTTCTAATCTCCTTTATTACATAAAAAATTCTACTGGCAAATGTATAAGCAACTAGACCACACAAACAGACCATCAAGCACCACATGCATCCAATTCAAGATTTATAAATCAGTATTTGCCCAAAGAAGTGGTGTGACACTCTCATCCACTTGAACGGAATCAAATTTCTTGTTCCACTTCCCATTCCATCATCCGAATAAATGACACGTGTAAATGTAACTAAACCAATTAACAGCCCATGTTTATTTCACGGATTCTAATTTCTTGTTCCACTTTCCCGTTCCATCATCCGAATGAATGACACGTGTAGATATAACTAAACCAATTAACAGCCCATGTTTATTTCAATCACACGTGTTATTCATCCAACTAAGTGGAACGTGAAGTGGAATAGGAAAGTGGAACATGAAATTTGATCCCACTTATCATGCAAAGCCCTAATTCAACAGAATCAATAATCTAACAGAAATAAAATCCTCTAACTTCAGTTCACAAAAGGGAAGAATCTAAATTGTCTACAATTTCCGTTCAATTAAACACTATCAAAAAAAAAAAATAATAATAACATAAAAAATCGAATTGATTCAGAAAAATACATCCCACCATAAATCAAAACCCTAAAAACTCAAAAGACCAAATAAACACACCAAAAGTAAAACTATAACGATATATTCAAGCGAATAGATATTTGACCTTTCACCCTTTATCTGAATATATTAAATCACAATTATAGATGAAAAATCTTACTTTGGTATCAATTTCTCCACTTGATTACAGAGAGAAAAACCCTAGATCCCCGAAAGCTGAGAGGGAAAAAAAATAGTTATCGAACACTACAAAAATCTCAATTCCAAGAAAAAGATAACGAGGTTGTTGGCGGGAATATAGAAATTGCTGGTAGACTTCAACAGGGTTTGGAGGGACAGGGGATGAAAGAGAAATCACAAATTTCAAATGAGTACAGAAAAACAAATGCGGGCGGCGGCGGTGGCGGCGGATGTGGTGGTGGAAGGGTTGTCGTAGGTGAAAGGGGGCAAATATGAGAGAGAGGGTTTGGCACTTTGTTTGGATAAATAAATAAATAAATCTCAGACTTTGAATTTCATTTATCTTAAACAATTATGTGGAAATCTCATGATGACAATTACAACCAAGTTTCCTACCAAAATAAATAGATGAATAAATGTGACACAATTAATCAACAATTATTTCTAATTAGTATACAATTTATCCATAAAATTACTAAACTTTTAAACTTTTTCTCCTCCTTCAAGATTAAAAGTATTTTTGCTTTATTATTCTTTAAAGGAAATCAGATATCCATTTCCTCGCAATCCCTAATTATTTATAAACAACACGAAACTCACAAAATCAATATATATTGTTGGGGGAAAAAATAATATTTAATTATTAAATATATGATTTGGTTTGTATATTAATTTAATATTAATTGTTCATTAAGCTCTTAATGGAATAATTCGGCCTAAAGGCATTTGAGATTGACCAGTAGGCTGATTTCTCCTATGCGGGCCACTAGACCCGTTGCTCATATATAAAAAAAGTCTCTTAATCAAATTAAATTTACTCGTCATTACTCTTACACATTTAATTTAATATTCGATTATTGCTTATTATCTCTCTATCACTATGTTGACTTGAGCGTTGGAGAGACTTCTCTGACAACCCCTCAGACCCTCTAATATTTACTTGTGTGTAGACAAGTTCCCATCTGAAGAACTTTCAGCTCCAAGAAAAGAAGATTTAAAGACTTCCCCTTGGGAAGAACTTTATCAGAAACCTTAGGTATTGTATGGTTATGTTTCCATGACTCATTTCCAATTTAAGTGTTGGAAAATGAATTTTGAGAATTTATTGATTTTCGTGTGAAAACTGGAATTGTATTTGGATAAATGAATGAGAATGAGTTTTATGTATGTTTGGAAATTAGATTATGTTTGGTTTAATAGTTTTGAAAGTATTATATATATATATATATATAATTTGAAAAGTTGATAGTGGTTGAATATTTTAATTGAATATATAGTATTATATTTTTAAGATTGTAGGATGGTGGGTCTCATTAGATAGATATAATTAAAAAATGGTAATATTTTAAGTAGATAGAGTCAGCAATGGTGGGTCCCACATATATAATTGGATGAAAAGATGAGAAAGTGATTGATTAGTGATGTAGGGTAATGTCTAGAGTTGAGAATTGAAATTATAGGTTTGAGATATTATTTTATGTGAAAAATGAAAAGTAAAAATGATGTTTTCCTTTGGAAATTTTATGAACAAATATGATTCTATAATCAAATCGATAAGCAAAACGGTCCCACTACCAGTTCATAATTCAACCAAGTGAATCATAAATTAATTATTTTATTATCATATTAAATAATGATGTAATATATTTTAAAAATGAAAACCTAAAATTTGAATATAGACCAATTCAAATATCACGTAAATATAACAAATTATCAGATTTAAATTCTAATTTTTTATTAAAATTCTACAAAAATAAAGTAAATCGAAAAAATTGTACCAGTCCGACCACCAATTCCCAATTCAACCGGTTGGCGGTTGATTGAACCGACCGATCCTGTCCGGTTTTAAGAACATGGTCGAACCCTTGGTGGCTGCATGCTACATGCATAGTGAAAATAAGATAAATAAATAAGATAAATAAAGTTAGTTTTGTTCTCCCAAAAATTCAGGTTTTGGTCTAATATGGTGGGGGGTGTTATGCATGTGGCAGGTCGGACTGAAGGTAGCAAATTAAATTAATTCAGATCTTCCCAATGCCCATGGCACATGCAGCCACCCTGTTTCTTAACCATATTTTAATAAATTAAACCATGGATATTTATTTCTTTATATCCAATATTAATTTGTTCATTAAATTGACAATTTAATAGTACTATCAAGAATTAATAGAAACCCTTGAGAAGATTCAATGAGCCATCATCTCTGTATGCATATTTATGTCTATGTATATTATATATATTAATTATCAGCAGTTCTCTTGGGAGACGGTGTGAGACTGTAATACTGTGATACTCTTTGAGTATCAAGTGATATTTTTAATGTAAAAAAGTGAAACTTTGTCTAAATACACTAATTTAAGCATATTTCGATAAGTATCACTTTTACGCTCACGGTATCACGGACTTTCACCGTCTCACGTAAGTTTTTGCGATTAATTATATATATATGTCTAAGACTAAGTAGTAGATTATTTAACATGATTCAATAAAAAAAAGCTGAACAGTTTTCAAATTAGTTAGTAGCTCCCCATTACCTGGATCTTTCAAACTGTCTCACTCACTAATTAATACTCCAAGAAATTAAAATCACAAATATTTTTCTTCACATAAATATTGTAGTAAGAAAAAAACCCCATTTGCATTCTTGCAGCAAAAAAAAAAAAGATCTGTTTTAATTTTTTGAAAAAATGGTGGAGATTATGATAAGAGAAGGGAGATCTTTGGAGGTAACACCAACATGGTCAGTTGCTACAGTCACCACTGTTATGGTTTTTGTTTGTTTATTTGTTGAAAGATCCATTTACAGATTTGGAAAGGTAATTAGTTTCATTTTTAGCCCTTTTATTTAAATTTTTTTATTTTTTTGGAAAAATGTTTGATTTTTCTTGTTTTGGATGTTTATTACAGTGGTTGAAGAAGACAGAGGAAAGCTCTGTTTGCTTCTCTGGAGAAACTCAAAGAAGGTGAATTTTTTTTTAGGGTTAATTACTAAAGATACCCTTGAGGTTTGGCTTAATTACAAAAAAAACTTTCAAAATTACAAAAAGAGTACCCGATGTTTGATTCAGTGTTAATATTAAGGGGTAGACTGTAATATTTTTATGAATATGAGGGGGGATATTGATATAGTTTTTGCTTATGTAGGGGGTAAATGTTACACAAATTAAAGCAGTGGGGGTATTTGTTGTAAATTTGAAAGTTAGATGGGTTATTCTTGAGATTTGGCTTAATTACAAAAAAACCCAACTAACTTTCAAAAATTACAAAAAGAGTACCCCGAGTTTTGATTCAGTGTTAATACTAAGGGGTAAACTGTAATATCTTTATGAATATGAGGGGGGATTTCAATATAGCTTTTTTTGCTTAGGCAGGGGGTAAATGTTACACAAATTAAAGCCTTGGGGTTATATTTTGTAATTAGGTCAAACCTCAAAGGTACATTTTGTAATTAACCCAATTTTTTTTTTTTTTTTTTTTATGTATTGGACCTTTTATGCCTAAATGAAATTGAATTTTGTTTATTTTGTTGTTGACATTGTGAATATTTTGGAAAAAAAAACAGAGCTTATGCTTCTTGGGCTAATTTCATTGTTATTGGGGCAATGGGCAAGATGGATTTCTCAAATTTGTGTCAATTCATCACTCTTCAGTAGTAAATTCTACATCTGTTCTGAGAAAGATTATGGTGAGAAGAAAAGAATGTTGTTGAACTCTTCAAATGGGACTGATATTCCTCCTAGAGGGATTAGTTATGTTCCATCTCATGTTTGTGGGGAGGTACATTTTTCTGATCGATTCCAAGAATCGGGTAAATTGCAATTTTAGTCATATAACTATAACGGTGTCGTAACCCCAGGGGTTGGCCTGGTGGCTGAGGGGTTGCAATTGCAACCCTGAGGCCTCAGGTTTGATCCGAAGGAAATGTGGGGTCCGTGCCCCCAACTGGTGTGGAGATACTCTGGGTCGGGAAAAAAACAACTATAAGGGGTGTCGCAAAATTGGTGTGTGTTTTAAATTCTGTTTGGTAAAATCACCTTTAAAAAAAAAAGAATCGGATTTAGTTCTCGATGGAAATTACAAAATTTCTTGGAAAAATTGGGAATTTTCGAATCTCCAGCTAAGAATTAGGATTTTTAACCAATTTCCAACTTACCTACATCAGCAAAAATCCTAACATTTGGCCGGAGATTCAAAAATCCCATATTTTTGTGTTCACTTGTCACGTGAGATTTTGGGGCAATTTTGAAATTTTTTGTGAGTTGAGGACTAAATCCGAGAGTTTTAAAATATATAGGGTGATTTTGCCAAATAAAATTTAGAAAAGGATCAATTTTGATACACTCTTATAATAATAGGACTAAAATTGCAATTTACCCGACATATAACCGTAGTTTACAGAAATGAATTTTCAAATGAAAGCTTTCTATTCATAATTTCAGGGGCGTGAACCGTTCGTTTCTGCGGAAGGGCTTGAGCAACTTCACCGTTTCTTGTTTGTTCTTGGTATCACTCATGTTCTGTATAGTTGTATAGTAGTCGGCGTATCAATGAGCAAGGTACATTTTTCATCTCCTACGGCAACATTAGAAGTTCTACGGGAGTGTTTGCAAACAAATTCTGCTTTGAGAGGAAGGGAAGTGATTTATCGTAGCGTAAGCGAAAAATAGTTAAGAATCAATAGTTAGTTACTTGGTTGTGTTTGCAAATATAGACGAAAAGTTGAATAAGTTAAAACAGAATGTTCGTAGAAGTGTTTTATTTGTGTGTAGAAGTCAAATCAGAAGCACAAACAGGAATCTAAAGCATTCTTCCATGATTTTAGATTTTGATTAAATTATGCAGAATCAGAAGTTGGTAATTGAAAACACTAAAAATAATTTATTTTCTAAGCCAAAAGCGGACAATCACTTTTTTAAGTGTTTGCAAGCACTCGCTAGACGCTAAAGCTATTTGATATAGCCTGAGATTATACACAAATTATTCAATTAGTAATGCATTTTTTTTGCAGATATACAGCTGGAGGAAATGGGAAATTCAGGCCGGCGTCGTGGCTGAGGCAAATGCACAAGGTATTTGAAGTCTTAGTGATGATCAGATATTTTCTTTTCGTGCTAATACTAACTCTTAGTGTACAATGTATACTCAGATTTTGATGTCTGAAATCTTAGTCCTATTGTAATATACAGACATGAACTGTTGTGAACATTATCAATTTATCTGTCAACAGAAAAAATTGCAAATTTTTCTCTTTTTTCTTTCTCCCTTTCTTTTTTGGGATAATTACAAAAACACCCCTGAGGTTTGGGTTAATTACAAAAAACCCAGAGATGTTTCAAAATTACAAAACGCCCCTTCAGGTTTCATTTTGTCTTACATGTAAGGAGGTAACTATAATGTATTGTAAATGTGAGGGTTTTTTTTGAAATATTTGTTGACTATGAAGGGAAAAATATAAGACGAAATCAAACCTCAAGGGTTTTTTTGTAACTTTCAAAGAACTCTGATTTTTTTTTTTGTAATTAGCCCAAACCTCAGGGGGATTTTTGTAAATATCCCTTCTTTTTTTTGGTTAAAAGCTGGAAATGTTTTTGGTTAGCAGCTAAGAACAAGGTGATGAGACGACAATCTACCTTTGCGTTGCATCACGCGTCTCATCCGTGGAGTAGAAGTCGAGTTCTCATCTGGATGGTAATACTTCAATCTTCCTCTTATTATTTCATGCCATATGTTGATCAAATTCAAATAATTCTCAGCCAAAGGTAAACGATAAACTCGAACTCAGCTTCTAATTCCGGACCTTTAGATGGCGTTTCATTGTAAAAATACTATATATAGTACCATTTTCTGGATTTCCAAGAAACAAGAATTACATTATTCTTTATGCTTTAAGTTCAATTGGCCTCTTGTTTTTTTGCAGCTTTGCTTTCTCGAACAATTTAGGAGTTCGGTTCGGAAGTCAGACTACATGGCGCTTCGATTGGGTTTCATCACCGTGGGTATTCATTCATCTTCGACACTGTATATGTTGGCTTGCTGATTCAACTAAAAATCTTGATGATAACCATAAAAATTTGGGATAATTACAAAAACACACCTAAGGTTTGGTCTAATTACAAAAAAACCCAGAGTTCTTTGAAAATTACAAAAAACTCATTGAGGTTTGATTCCGTCTTACATTTTTCCCCGTGATTTTCAAAAATATTTCAGAAAACCCCCTGACATTTACAAGAATATTACAGTTACCCCCCTAAAATTAAGACAAAAGAAACCTGAAGGGTTTTTTTTTTGTAATTTTAAAACATGTCTGGGTTTTTTTGTAATTAACCCAAACGTCAGGGGTGTTTTTGTAATTATCCCTAAAAATTTTGCTTATCTATCAGGGATAATTACAAAAACTAATCCTGTGGTTTAGCCTAATTACAAAAAAACTCCTGTTATCTAATATTACAAGTATTTGATTGACATTGGTTTCTATCTTACAAATTGAGGTATTTGTAATATTGAAAGGTAACTGGAGTTTTTTGTAATTAGGCTAAACCTCAGGGGTAGCTTTTGTAATTCTCCCTATGTATAACATAGCCCAAATGCAAAATAATAAATATTGACAACCCTTTACTTGAAAATTGCAGAATCACAAGCTGCCTCTATCCTACAATTTTCACAAATATATGGTGCGGAGCATGGAAGATGAATTCTATGGCATTGTTGGTATCAGGTATTTGAATTCATACATAAAAATGGTTAATTGCAAAACCTACCCCTGAGTTTTAACCTAATTACAAAAAAACCCAGTTGTCTTTTAAAATTACAAATACCCCCTTGACATTATCAATATTTCTGAAGATGGGCAGTCACAATAGTAGGGATGTTTATACTCAAGCTAATAATTTTCGGATTTTTCGCAGCTGGCCACTTTGGGGTTATGCTATACTATGCATCTTCATAAACATACACGGTAACAAGTTCGATTTTTATTCAAAAGTAAACGAAACTTCAATTTCCTCAAAACATTCATGTCTGACAAAAATTCATTTTCTTGGTGCTGCAGGTCTTAACATATACTTCTGGCTTTCTTTTATACCTGTCATTGTAAGTCTTCTTTATAATTTTGTTAAGGAATAATTACAAGAACACCCCTGAGGTTTGGGCTAATTACGAAAACACCCAAAGATGTTTCAGAATTACAAAAAAAAATCCCCCATGTTTGATTCTGTCTTAAATTTAAGGACGTATCTGTAATGCTTTACAAATGTTGGGGGAGTTTCGAAATATTTTTTGCTTATGGAGGGGAAAATGTGAGACGGAATCAAACTTCAAGGTTTTTTTTTTGTAATTTTCAAAAACATTTGGGTTTCTTGTAATTAGCCCAAAACTTAGGGTCTTTTTTGTAATTATCCCTTTTGTTAATTTGGCTCTCACTGGTTTATGTTTCTTACAAGATTACAAATTTTTTGAAGCTTGTTATGTTGGTGGGCACAAAACTCCAGCATGTTGTCTCTCTATTAGCACTTGAAATCGCAGAGCCACGAGGGCCGTCTGTTGGAACGTCTCAAGTGAAGCCACGTGACGATCTGTTTTGGTTCGGGAAACCTGTGATCTTGCTACGTTTGATTCAGTTTATATCATTTCAGGTTCGATGTCGGATTAGCGCAAAAACTGGAGTCTTTACTAAGTTATTTTGATTCTCAGTCCTCATTAGCCAATTTGTTTAATGCAGAATGCTTTTGAGATGGCTACCTTCATATGGTCCTTGGTAAGAACAATCATCTTCATCTGTTTGCAAGCACTTATTTTAAGTGATTGTCAGTTTTTTGCTGGACAAAATATATATATAATTTTTAGTGATAATTACAAAAACCTCCGTGAGGTTTGGGCTAATTACAAAAAAAAAAAAACCCGAGGTTTTTGCCCATTGAGGTTTGATTCTGTCTTACATTTTCCCCTTCATAAGAAAAAAATATTTCAAAAAATCCCCTGATATTTCTAGAAATATTAAAGTTACCCTTTTAAATTTAAGACATAATCAAACCTGAGGGAGCTTTTATTAATTTTTTGAAACATCTCTGAGTATTTTTGTAATTAGACCAAACCTCAGGGGGTCTTTTGCAATTATCCCTCTGTTTCTGATTTGTATAACTCATTAAATCCAGTGAGAATCTAAAGTAGGGGGAGGGGTGCTTCAGATTTCTGATCCAGCTTCGGATTTCATTTTGAAAAAAATGAAAGCACTTTTACAACTTATTCACCAAACACTCTCTATTAACTTAATCAACTTTCAGCTTCTATTTGTAAACGCTACCAACTTCTGATTCTCAACGGCTTCTCACTTCTACTACAATAAATCTATTCTTTTAAAAGCAGAAGTTTTTGCAAACACTCCCATAATCAAATACATGCGATTATTTGCGCTCGGATAATCGTTGTTGCTCTGATTTCTTTTTACATGATATAATTGGCACGTTTATGACTGTTTTTTCGACTAATTCGTGTAGTGGGGACTGGAGCAGCGTTTGTGCTTCATGAAAAATCACGCGATGATCACCATTCGACTGATTTCTGGGTACTTTTTCTCAAGCTTGTGTAAATCATAACACAAAGACATTATTCACTCTTTATTAGATGCAAAAACATGAAATAAATTTTTCTCAACTGCATACAAACATCCTAGATGGATGATACTAAATACCAAGTACTATAATGTTTATTCTCAAACTGTTCCATTACATGCAGGGTCCTTGTTCAGTTCTGGTGTAGCTACAGCACTGTCCCGTTAAACGTTATCGTCACAACGGTAAGTAACTAACTGTAGCACATCAACTGTGTAGTCTCCGTATAAGGGAAAATTGCAAAAACGACCTCTAAGCTTATGCCTAATAACAAAAAAATCTAGTTATCTTTACAAATTCTAAAAAAAAAACTTATAATATTGCAAACACCTCCTTGATATGTGCAAATTGTAAAGGGACCCAAAGAAAAACTGAGATCCGGCTGATTACAAAAAAGCCCAGAGATTTTCGAAAATTACAAGAACCTCCTTTAGGTTTGATCCGTCTTACATTTTCCTCATTCGTATGTAAAAAACATTTCAAAAGCTCCCCTTATGTCTATCAGCATATTACAGGTACTCAATTAAATTTAAGATGCAATCAAACCTTAATGGTTTTTTTTTTGTAATTTTCAAAAATTTGTTGGTTTTGTTGTAATTAGCCCTAACCTTAGGGGGATTTCTGTAGTTATCCCAATTTGTAAAATAAGAACAAGGGATAATTATAAAAACACCCCTGAGGTTTAGGCTAATTACAAAAAAAAAACCAGTGATGTTTTAAAATTACAAAAAAAAAAAAAAAACTTGAGGTTGGATTCCATCTTACATTTTCTCCCTTCACAAACAACAAATATTTCAAAAAACACATGATATTTCTAGAATATTCAGTTAACCCCTTAAATTTAAGGCATAATCAAACATGCGGGGACTTTTTGTAATTTTGAAACATCTCTAGGTTTTTCTGTAATTAGCCCAAATCTCAGGGGGTCTTTTGTAATTATCCCTAAAAACAATATTAATTAGGTACTTGTGATTTTGAAAGATAACTCGGTTTTTTGAAATTAGACTGATACAGTAATCAACGTTCGTTATCTAAACGTTTTTCGACCATGTTTTATTTTCGTCTTCTCTTAATTTTTAGATGGGATCGCGTTGCAAGAAAGCTTTGATCGCCGAAAGCGTAAGGGATTCACTCCATAGCTGGTGTAAGAGAGTGAAAGAAAGATCCAGGACCACGATGTCAGTAACCACAAGATCTACGTGTTCGCTCGATGAGAGGGACGAGATTATTACAGTTGCATCAGGTACTCTATCTCCATGTTCCTCGACAGGCTCATTAAGCCATCTTGACGCAAATGGGCTTCCAAATGGGCACGGAGATCCAGAGTGTGGTCTGGAGAACTTTAATCCAGTCGAACACGAATATTCATTCAGACACATGCAGCATCCAAACGAAACACTAAACGACGACGTTGAAGACAATGTGGATGGCATTGAAGAGGGCAAGATTGAGACTCTTCTCGAGTTGTTTCGAAAGACATGAAAGGCGTTATTACACGTTTTTTAGTAGAATACTTAAGAGGACTTCAAACTTTTTTTTATAGTAACTACATTCATGATTCATAGACTAGTTGAAAGGAAGGGTAAATTACAAAAACTACTTCTTGGGTTCAGCCTATTACAAAAAAAAATCTGATTATTTTTTGAAATTACAAATATCCCCTTAAATGTATTTCAATTTTACAAATTCCACGTTTTGAGGGATGTTTGTAATTTTTAAAGATAATTTAATCTTTTTGCGATTAGGCTAAATTTCAGGGTAGTTTTTGTAATTTACCACTAAAAAAAGTTAAATATCACAACTCAATGGACTCAATAGTCGAATTGACAAAGCTTGAAATGCGGAAGCTCATCAACGTGGGGTGTAAACGAATGGAGTCGAGCCGAACATTATATTGTTCAAACTTGTTTAATTTTTTGTCGAGTTTCAAAAATTGTGTTTGAGCTTGGTTTGATTATTAATCGAATTGAGCTTGAATGAGCTTTAGTCGAGCCGAACACGAATCGAGCTCAAGCAAATTGGTATTTTTACACATATTATCGTATTTTTTACTAATCGAGTCAAGCTTTAGTCGAGTTCTATATTTTATTGAACAAAAAACTGTGTTCAAGTTCTGTTTGTTATGTTGACGCACCAAACTCAAACGAGTTTTTAATCATCGATCTCGAGTCGAGTATCGACTATCGAGTAGCTTAATTCTATTTTCACCGCTACATGGAGTTGGATTACACTTGATACGGAGTTCGAGTAATAATGGTCGGTGAAGTGGATACTCTATATATTAAGTAATAAAAATAGTGTCACGTCAATACAATAATCTCTCATTCTAATTATATAGTCCAATATTTTTTGGGATGTCCCAAATATATAATCCAATTTTCATATTTAATAATATTTTTTCCATTCTTTTACTATTATAACCCTATTTAATATGTATTTTATAATTTATATTATTTATTAAATAAAGATAAATCAAGTAAATATTTTGCATATTTATAATTTTCAATAATTTTCTTAATCTATGTTAAAAGTCAAGCTATACTATATAATTGAGACGGAGGAAGTATAAATTTTATTAATGGCATGGCATCATATAAAAACAGCAGGTCTCTTGTGAGACAGTGTCAGACCGTGAGACTATGATACTCTTTAGTGTAAAAAATGGCATTTTGTCTAAATACAATATAATTTAAGTGTATTTTAACAAGTATCGCTTTTTACATTAAAAGTATCACCGTCTTACAGTTTCACGGACTTCACCGTCTTTGCGCATGTAAAATAATATTTTTGTTGACCAACTTAATAGCAACGATTAGTAAATTAAAGCACTTATATTATAAATTTTATTTTATTATCTAATATATTTCTGCAAATCATTAAAGAGGATAGAGAGAGAGAGGGAGAGAGGGAGAGGGGGGTTAAAATCCACAAACTGAGAGAGAGAGAGAAAAGAGAGAGAGAGAGGTAAAATTCACTAACTCCCAAAATCACTTATTCAAAAAAATCAGAATCCACAACAATCAACCATCGAGGTCTCCTTCCTTGTGAGTCTCAATGGTAACATCAGAAGTAGGAACCGCAACGCACGTAAGCACCCACCCCTCCGCTATCTGGTCATCGTCCAAAAAGTTCTGGTCGGACTGGTCAACGCTTCCTTTCACCACCTTCCCGACGCACGAGGAGCACGCGCCGGCGCGGCACGAGTACGGCAGGTCGTGCCCTTCCTCCTCCGCCTTGTCCAGGATGTACTCGCTGTCCGGACACTTGATGTTCACTTCTCCGCTGGGGGTGATCAGCTTCACGTTGTAGGTCGCCATACAGGTGAATCTGCCGCCGCCGGTGGTGGATCTGAGGCCGAATAGCGCCGCCGTATGATTGGATCGGAGGCTGGAGATGGATATTAGAGGTCTCCGGGGGAGAACGGCGGGGGAGAACATTGTGCTTGAGAGAGACGCCATTGATGAGTAACTGAGTAAGTGTGTGTGTGTGTGTGTGTGTTTTGTGTGAGGGAAAGGATAAAAGGGGGCTCGTGGAAATAGTGTGGTTTCAGAGGGGTTTATCCGCCACGTGGCGACGTTTTGTGGTTCTTTTTATCTATTCTTTATTGGTTTTGTTTTTTATCTATATTTCATTGGTTGTCAATAAATTATTTGGGCCTTTCTATTTTTTTGTTCTTTACGATAGTTTTAGAACACCACCCTAAACACTACCCAAAAAAAGAAAAAAAAAAAACAATGCCACACCGTGTGTTTTTTATCCTATAAGTGGAAGTATTTTTTCTTTTCTTATTTCTTGAGATGAATCACGTTTTTTTTTTTATTATTATTATTGAAGGGTGAATTTGGATGGGGAGATTTGGAAAGGAATTTGGATGGGGAGATTTGGAAGGAAATTTGAGATGTGAGATTTGAAATCCTTAGTAAAATTCATACCCTTGTTTGGCATATAAATCTAAATCAATGGAAATTCAGTCAATATTTAAGTTTTAAATCCCTTCGAAAACCTAGTAATTTGAAATATTCTCCCCTCATTTATATTCACTTGCATATTCATATACGTTGCACACACATTGCACGTATTTAAACACACTTACACACTGCACACATTTAAACACACAGTGCACGCATTGCACACACTCACACACTACACACCCACTCACATTTACACATTCACACATACTCTCTCACATATTCACGCAATATCTTGACACACATATTCACACAAAATACAAGTTATATATTTCATATTTTTATTAGTATATAAAATTATAATTATTTATAAATAATAAGATTATATCTTTTACTTTATTTATTAAATATCAATTAAGAAAATGAATAGAGCTTTTAAGTTGTTTATCAAAACGTAAGATTGATTTGAAATTCCTACACAAATCCATACATCCAAGCAAGAGGTGGGTTTCAAATCCAATGAGTTTGAAATCCATTTTCTTGAAATCCCTTGGAATTTCAAATCCATCCATCCAAATGGACCCTAAACGTAATTATTATACATTAATAACATATAAAACACGTGTCATTCATTCGATGTAGGGAGTGGAACACGAAATCTCAATCCGAAGAGTAGAATATAAGGTGGGAATTGGTTTTCTATTCCACTACCTGTTCCACTTTCTATTCCACTCCATTATATGATTGACGCATGTAAATACATCTAAAAAATCACCAACACATAACTTTACATCATAAACATGTGTCAATCATCTAACGCAGTGAAATACATAGAATGGAACCGGAAAATCGCATCCGTAAAAGAAAGCAAAGAAAGAGGTGAACAGCAAGTAGAGCTGCAATGCCTGCCAAAAACATTCATGGCACATGAGAGAGTCCATTATCGTGCTAGCTTTTCTGACTACAAAAATACTCACTGTATTCTAAATTATGCAAGGTAGACTTTGATTTTACAACCTGGAGAAAGGGGGATTAAAACTTTGAGCCTCCCCAGCATAAACCTAAACTACGAGCATATGCAATGTGAACATTTGATGAAGTAAATACAAGCTTCTGTTGATTGCTATGAGAAGCACAGAGATCGTACGACGGGATACTACGACAACTTATTGCCCGATCGACAAATTTAGTCGCATTTGATGTTTCGGTAAATCCTCCTCACAAACATGTTAGAGCCTAAGTAACCAACCGCGCCTGAAAAATGCATGAGACAAAGCCATGGTAAGTAATCAATTGTCTTAGTAGTTAGTACCTTCCAATTAACACATCATCATCATTTTTGGAGGAAAAAGGGATAACTACAAATACTGCTCTAAAGTTTAGCTTAATTACAAAAAACTTCCAAGTATCTTTCAAAATTACAAATACCCCCTTAAGGTGTTACAAAACCTCCCTTGAGGTTTCTAATTTCTATTTGGGATAATTACAAAAACACCCGAGGTTTGAGCTAATTACAAAAAACCCAGAGTTCTTTGAAAATTACAAAAATACCCTTGAGGTTTAATTCCGTCTTACATTTTTCCCGGTGATTTTAAAAAAAGAAATCAAAAAACCCCTTGACATTTACAAAAACATTACATTTACCCCCTTTAAGTTTAAGATAAAACGAAACCTGAAGGAGTTTTTTGTAATTTTGAAACATCTGTGGGTTTTTTTTGTAATTAACCCAAACCTCAGGGGTGTTTTTGTCATTATCCCTTTCTATTTACTTAACAAATACCCACTTCTTGAGGTGCAATTTGTAAAATATAAACAAATGTCAACGGGGTATTTGTAATTTTGAAAGATGACTGAGTTTTTTCGTTGTTAGACTAAACCTCAGGTGTAGGTTTTATAATTATCCCAAAAAAAGAAATATCAACCCCATTAATGTACGTGCCATAGGCGGGGTTTGTCCATCAAGTTAAACTGGAAACATGTGAAGAAAGAAACCTAGAGCATGCGCGTGCACACACACACACACACGCAAAGAAAAAACATAAAAATTTGAAACAATAAATAGAAAACACAAAAAAGAAAAACACACGCACATACACACACAAATAGATATACTGACAGCGTTTGGACTCACCGCAAAGAATTCCTAGGCCAAGGGAAAACATCAGTGTGTAACCAAAGTAAAAGCTGGTCTGGAAGAGCCCGGACATCTTTGTCTTAAGGTAATAGTAATAAATTGAGTAACAATACACATAAACTGCTGTTGAGGCTGCAGAAAAGAAGGAAGTCCACTGCCAGTGATAATTCTCAGCATTAAGCAGGAAGTATATACCCACAATTGTCACACACACGGTAACAATCAAAAGAATCAGGAAAACCAGAAGCATAAAACCATAGACATAGTACACCTGCAAGCAAGAAAAAAAAAATTTAGCCACAGAAATACTGTAAAACCATTTTTTCCTTTTAATAGGCACTATTGTTCTCAAAACCTGGACAAAATAGATCTTTTCAGAATAGACGCATGATAGGGATTCGTATGCACACCATAATACTAAAAAAAAACAGAAGCAAATATGTGCATCTCGTACAAGAGATAACAGTTCTAAGGATGCACCATATAATTTGTTAGAGAAGGGTCCAAGTGGTTTTCTTAGTTATTATCTTTCCTCCAAGCTAATAGGTAATCTAAATTCTTGCCACCCTGACCTGAGTTCCGATCTTTCTGTCTATCACCTCGAAATAGGCAAATTACTGATGGAAGTTGAGAAAATTATTCGCTTCATCCCTCAAATGTGGTGAATGGTTATTTTAATGGTTTATTTTGGACCACAAAAAATTACAACAACAACAACAAACTAAGCCTTACTCCCATTATGTGGGGTTGGCTATACGGATCATATCGCGCCATCGTTTACGATCATAAGCCATATTTTCATTTATTTCTATATATAACATGTCTTGTTTAATAGTTTCTTTCCAAGTCTTTTTAGGCCTTCCTCTGTCTCTTTTGATTTGCAGAGGAAGACCTAAAAGACTTGGAAATAAACTATTAAACAAGAAAGCGTGGATTGAGTTCACACTTTCTAAAAACTTGGACTCAATCCGAGCCTCCAAAATTATTAACTTCTCTTTTTATAAAAAAACATGAAAGCGTGGATTGAATCTGTGCACCTGTACCAATTCAAGATTTTCTTTCTTCAAAATGGGTGAAAGCGTGGGAGATTTAGGAGATCGGTGATGTGCATAACAAGAGTAGGGTGTTTACAGATTGCTAAGCTGATCGAACCGAACCAGTAAAAATCGGGTACATATCGAGATCACACATTAATTTTGGTTTTGGTTTACCAAATCATATGGTATGACACTTATTAATTAATATTTATTTCTAATATACATACATTACATCTATTATATTTTTCTTACTTTTTTTGTTTTTTATTTATTAAAATTAAAAAAAAATACAATTGAGAATTTAGTATTTATTAACCATCTTTTATTTTTCTTTAAATAAATCAATTAACTGAAATTCCAAAAGTATAAGTTAATAACAAAGTGAACAAATAAATTCAGTTAGCTAGTCAGTATTATACTTTCGCATATTGGAAAAAAAAAAGGCAGAATTTTAAGGTGAATGCGTGGTTCCAATCTACTCCTTTGCCTTTCTATTAGGATCACTTAGAATTGAGCCTTATATCCATTCAAATTAGCAGAGGTGAGCTATGTTACCTTGTAATTCCAGAAGGAAGTGAAAACAAAATACATCTCGATGAATATGCTGCCAAATGGAAGCAATCCTCCCATCATGGAGATTACAGAAGGTGTCAGGTACCACTTTTTCTCTGGGATTGGTCGGGGAATGGTCTTCACACGGCATGGATTGTTTGGAGCACCACTCCAGTTTTTTCCAATAACTGTACCCAAAAGTGACAGGGGGAAAGAAATAAAAGCCCATATGACAAAAACAACCACCATTGTACCAAAGGGAATAGCTGCTAGGGACCCATAGAATATTGCAATAGTGTTCAAAACGAAACCGATTGCAAAGCACAGGACAGGAAAAAGTGAAGCCGTGAGAATCATCGACTTGATCCAATTTTTACCTGCAGTAAGGACAACCTATGTTCAGCAACTATCAGAGAATAACCAACAGGCAAACAAAAGTCCCAGGAAAAAATAAAGCAGCATAAATAACAGTCATACCACCATGACGGGAATACATTCCACCACTGACATAGCCCGAAATGAATGATGTGAAAGCATAACATACGATGAAAGTAGTGACAATTGCTCCTCTCCTGAATAAAGCATACACCAATGATTGTTATCGGTAATATCCACCGGAAACACTATGATTAGTGCATAAATAAAAGCACTATCAACTAACTTTGCACTCTTCTAATTGAAACAATGGTGCTTCAGTTTTGCAAAATTGTGATTAGAGGTTTGGGGAGAAAAGGGAGAGGCATGGAACAGAAGGACTTTAGCAATTACTAAAACCAGAAAGGTGTTTGGGATTTCAGTTTTCAAGCACATTAAAAAAGCTGAGTTAAAATCACGCCATACCCGATATACAACATTCCGACAATAGCAAATAAGATGACAAGAAGAACCAGCAATGCTAGTTGTGCACCAGTGCCAACAAGAGCAGAGAGTAAAACCAAACTGCGAGGGGTCCGGAATACGTCTCCATGAACAAGTTTCCAACCAGACTCTTCACTGACATCTTTTTCCTGAACATGAATAGTTTAAATCCTCAACAGTGAATTAGGAAATTATCCAAAACCGAAAGTAGAACTATTACCAGGGTTTCTAGATCATCGTCCTCACGAGCATATTTAGCATAATCATTTCGTAAAGTCCGCATCAATATCATTGATACTAGACCAGTAAGAAACATAACCATCATGAAGGAATTGAAAATGGAGAACCAATGTATCTGCAAGGAGTAGGAAGTCAAAACTTAAGAACTCAAGTCTGAATTACTTTTAGACTGTAGATTCACTGATATTTTTTTAATGCCGAAAAAGTTAAGCTCATTTAACCAATACATAAGGTAACAACAGCAGAAGGTTTGAGTATGAAAAAATGCCAAATTAGAGATGGGCATGGGAAAATTATTTTCTTCAGATAATCAAAGTCAGAATGTCAATGCTACCTGATGCTCAAAAAATGGGTAGTCAAGGTAGACATCAAAACGGCGTGCGAAGGTGATATCTGTTGGAATCCATTTGACAGAATAAGTCATGTCCAATGTTCTTCCCACTTCCAATGATTTTGGCTTCTCTTGAGTTAGGTTTACTAGAATGATCTACAAGACAAAGAAAGCTAGCTAAAAGGCAACTGAAGAAATAGACACACTTTAAAAAAACAACACTCAAAAAGCCACTGACTTGATCTTTGTTGTACATCACATTTATGCTCTTATGTGTGTAGAGCACATGCTTATTGTCACTATTTCTTTCAGAATGCAGCTCACCGACAAAGCCTGGAAAAACAGTATATTTTAGTTGGAAGCATTTGTGCTCGCACATTTCAGAATACAGTACAGTAATATTCAGAAAAAGTGTCCTAGGTAGGCATACCCCATAAAGGCAGATCATCTGAACTCGTCGTCAGCAGAAGAGCAGCAACAGAAAATGAAAAAGTGGAATTAGATAACCGATAATATACTTATCTCTGAAATATACAATACCAAGGAGAATTAGAAATGGGGTTCAAACTAAAGCTAGCCTCTATCTCGCGCAATGTGTGTGTCATTGTGTATATTGAGCCAAATTCAGTTGAATATTGATGCCTTACAACATATGTTCAAGACTAATGAACAAACCTTTATCAACATTAATATCTGCTGAACCCTATAGTGCTGGGACAAATGAATATAATGGTCCATTTCATATTTGTCCAATGCTATGCACTCCACAGATCTTACAATACATGCTATACCAAACAAAAGGCTAAATAAACAAAGCTAATCTCTAACAGCACTCCCAGCAAATCAAAATCTTTCGTGTATAACTAAAATTCTACGGGGTTGAGACTTCACATGATGAAGTGAAAGCTCTGACAGTAATACAACAACAAGGTAAAAGTCCTTTAAAAAAAAGGAAGAAAGAAAGAAAGAAAAAACAGTATGGATCGTGATACTATAACGCACATCGGTCAAATTAGGATGATGAATTATCTCGTAAATAGGCATTTCATAGTCCTAAATTTATAGCATAGCATTATTTCTAAGGAACAAAAGTTTAACCACCATTATACAATTGACAAACAAAGAATAAGCATGACATACCAATGAAAAATTCAAACCAGTAGTTATTTTCAATAGCATCCTTGAATTGTTTGACTTTTCCTTCATCAAGTTCAAGCTCACAAATAGTAGTTTTCTCCACCGGTTCTGCCAAAGGAAAAAGAATTGAACTCTATAATGTAATAAAAGAACACCTGAATACATGATAGAGTGAAGAGATCTACGTACACATACTTTTGAATTTTATGTCAATCAGACTATCAATAAGCTCATTCCCACCCAATACCTCGCCAAGACCACCCCATTTGTGAGCAGCATTGCCTGATGGATGACAAAATGGAAGGCTGTAATAATTGTATGTTTCTTGAGGATTATTGTATGGCCCTACTTTATTTACCCAGAGGGTTACAGGTTCATCAGGTTGATACTGCAGGAAAATGGAAAAGGGTGTTAGAGAAAGCTTTTGTAGCCAAAGTAATTAATAATGTGAATATGCTAAAGCACAATACAATACGAGACAACAACAGTAAATAAATCCCCATCCCACTTAGTAACATCTGGATAAATAAGAGTTCCTTGTATTTTTATCAGGATGAAAACATTGGTTTCTCAATAAAAGTTTTCCTTTTAAAGGTGCAAGTTAATGTGATCAAAGTAAACAGAAGATTCCATGGAAATAATGATAGAGCAAGTTGAATACAGTTAATCGTAATCAAAATACTAGACAAACGGCGTAGATGAGGCTGAGAAGTTCTAATTTATTCAGGCAATAACAAGGCCTCATATACCAATATGAATAAATGACCAAAAATGAAGGCCAAATCATTAAAAGAAACAAACAAACAAACAAAAATTTACAAGGTGTAAAAATGAAACTGAACAGCCAAAACATGCAAGAGAATACAAAGACATGACCATCGTGCCACCTTGGAGTATTGGACCAATATCACGAAATTATATGATCGGTAGCGCCATGAATTTAGCCACACCTACACGAAACCCGATTTTGTGAAAAACATATATTGTAGATGAACCTAACCAAATATGACGGCTGGATTTCAGCATTCATATTTAGCTCGATAAATTTGTGAGTTCAAGTTGACCTAGGCTTAGCCCAAATATTTAATAATTCAACCACAATATGGACATCTTACATAGTTTAATATAACTAAATATTTTGGAATCTAACTGATAAAATCTATGGCACTTTCTATGATAGAAACTCACTTTATGGCAAGTGATTGGTATTTACAAAGATTTTAGATTCTCATTATTTTTTCTACATTACGGCTTTTGAATTTAGGCGTTTTTTAATGTTTTATGTTTTTTTTTTTTTGATAAGAAACAAAATTTTTATTAATGTAAGAAATATTACAAATGGTGGATAAGATATCCACAAAATTACAAAAAGTCTAAGCTAATACTTCATAAAGCTAGTCTCCAATCCCTTTATGTTATTGCTTACAAGTTTCAAATTTGTCTAATTCATTAACACAAATTTTAATCTAGTGTGCTAAGCAATATTAATCTTTTCATAAGCATTTAACAAGTAGCTTCTTTTCGTTAATTTTTTTTTTTTTTTTTTTGATAGTATGAGTTAGCTCGAAATAAACATGAGGTTCGGATAAAAATGTGAGCCGAGCCAAAGAACATTATGTATTTGTACATAATTATACAAACACAAAACTATGTATATGTACATAATTATATATTTATATAAAATATTAAACATTTTTTACAACAAAACTATATATAATAAAACATTATTACACCAAGTTTTGCTAGTATACTTACGGATATGTATATATAGAGTATATTTTGTATATTTATCAGGAAAGATATACTAATACTTTTCGTACAAAATACATGCATTCATATATATGTATTTGAAATTATATTAATGTAAATACACACCCTCACACTGTGTGAATACATACACACAATCTATATGAAAAATATTTTATATGATAATATGTCTATAGAAAACATATATATGTGTTAATTTTATAATATAAAAATAATATTTGTATTAGTTTAATATATCTTATAACACTTAAAGTATATTCATATTATGATATATATTAATATATATAAACTACCATGCATATATACACTCAAACATACATATATAGGTGTTTTTAGTTTATGAGAATCATAACTGATGATTTGGGTACAAGGATAGAACTTCCTTTAATTGTGATTTCCAATTAACCCCGTTTATATGGGCATGATCATTCATCATAATTAAATAAGGAATGAGTATTCCCACTTTAGTGGGAATAAGCTATCAGTGGACTCAGGGTTGTAGCCCAGGGAGTGTCACCCCAATTTTTTTTTGTCCCGTTTTTTCTATGGAAAAAAATTTATATATATATATATATATATATATATTTTAAGGGGAAAAAATAGTTGAGCTAGGGGGAAAAATTTTGGGCTAGGGGTACTCATCCGGGCTGGCTGCGCCCCTAATTGGACTCTTCAATTCCGATTGTCTTATCCTTAAAAGTAAGAAGTATGACTAAAGTGCGAAAGGATTTCTGACTCCCTATTCCCTCATGTTTCCTCGTATAAAACAGATTGTTACTACAGCATGATGCATAAGTTACATACATATGCACAAGAATTATTTTCTTTTTATTTTTTCTTTTACTTTGTCAGCATTTCTTATGCTGGCCACGAATCCAAGGAACATCAAATCATATTAACATATCCGCAAAGATAATTAGTTGCTATGAATAAAACATAAACAGATACCAATGAGTTTTCCAAATTTTCATCACCATAGCACTCAACTTGGTAAATTCTTAAGTTTCTTTACAATAATTAACTTCCAAACTCCATCATTGTTTATTTTTGTTGATTTATGTCCCTATAATCAAATGAAGGAGCGGATCCTCATATAGTCATATTGTAGAACCAACAGCTCAATTTGGAGTTAAGTAAGTCATCTTTGAAGAAACAGGCATTATGACTTTAACGTTGGTAATGTCACATAATGCAACCTAGATTTCACTTTCTCACTCATCATTCTCTTAAAGCAGACATCTTTTTTCCCAAGAAAGTTACAAAATGTAGTAAAGATTTAAAAAAGTTCAGCATCCATCTCCTCTTACAAGTATATGGCAGTCAATGGGCTAAGCCAACTAAGTCATCCTAAAGGCATCCAGTATAAGAACACCACAAGCAAAAAATAAGGGAGTACCACAAGCTAGAGCTAACATTTGTATCGCATTCACAATTCACATACTCCCCTTTCCAGATCCCAAAACCTATTCCAACCCCAATGATAGATAAAATAGGAACCACGATAAGAAACCACAAAATGCAGTACACCTTCTGCGACTTTAAAACAAATTTCATGACAAAAGAGACACCATTTGCATTAGTATCCAGAAACCGCACTAAGCCTCATTCGTCAATCAGACATCAACGATAATCAGTGAGCCTCACAATTCAGAGATTTCCCAAACGGAATTAAATAATCCGGCACATTTTTTGCACCAAGTTTAATCTAAATAACCCGCCATCAACTGACCTACTGGATGGACTAACAGAAGCACATACTTTGAACCAATTAAATATACATAATCCGAGCACAGCCAACTTAATCCAAGCTTCACACACATAAGGCAGATTCACATTTAGGGTTTTATGCGTCACGGATCGAGATGAGGGGAAGATATGATGATATAAGTGTACCTTGTGATCGGACTCGGAGGCGAGCGCCGGCGACAGGAAGAGAAGTACGGCGGCGAGGAGAAAGAAACAAGGTGGGGCGGTGGGCGGCATCGGGAAGTGGATCGCCGGCGACGGAGAGGATCTTTGTCGGCTCGGGTGGAAGGAAAACGAAACTCGGCCCAATGTAGGGACTTTTTATATTATATAAATATAATATAAATATAAATATAATATAATTTTTTTGACAATTATATAATATAAATGTTATAGACTTATGGTAACGACTTTGATTTACTCGGGTTTGTTTAAGTAAAATAAAATCTCATTGGAATAACATTATTCATATTTCAACTAGCTAATTATTTATAAATATCTCTCCAACTAGGCAGCTAAAGCTTCTTTAAATTTTCGAACTTCAACTTGAACTTACGGCATGATTGGTATAAATGAATGAATTAGGTTGGAATAGAATGAATTTAGGAATGGAATAACATTATGTTGGTCCCAAGGGGTGTGAGTGTAAGGTTTAGAAGGGGGGTTGAATAAACCTTACCAACTTTTCGATTTAGTCCTTTTAAAAGTTCAGAGTTAATACTTTGTTTGTGTCCTGATGGACAACTAATTTAGTTAATCGGTAGAGTTAGTCAACAAGCCGACCGATTTGTTGATAGAATAACTCGGCTATTAAGACTAAAGACTTAGCTCAATGTGGTTTGTTTTATTGGGAAGACTTAACACCCTTAAATTTGGTTTAGTTGATTTAATACTTGGTTTTAGACTTAGAGATGATCAAGTGGATAGCAAATTTATCAACAGAGTTAAACAAATAAGACGCAGGAATTAAAGTCTTTGAAATGTAAATGACACGATAAGTTTTTATAGAGGTTCGAAGATGGGGTAATTCTTCTACTCCTCTCTTCTCCAACTCCCTGGAGGAATCCACTAAGTATTGATCAAGATATACGAGTGGTAATGATCCGATACATGTCTTGATCACACACTGGTGACTTGATACTTTGGGACTCGATCACGGAGACGCTTGGTCACGCACAAGTGGCTTCTCGTGACGACTCGGCCTTCTTCACGGGCGGTTGTCTTGCTACTATAGCCCACTTGCTCAAGCTCCTTGGATTTGATCACGAAGCCCCTCAAAAACTTGAGACCGGTTCGACCTTGAACCTTCCTACAATCCTCCGTGGAATGTAGACCCCTTGATTCTTCAAAAATTTCTCTTCAACCGATTGAAGTTATCTTTCCTTCAGGTGAGTGTTGGATTGATTTTCTTCGTAATGTAGGCTTGATGATTAATCTTGAATGATTTGAGAATATTTTAAATTCTGATTCAAATGTTTGCTTGAATGTTTGTGGTTCAGGTTGTCAAGGTAACCTTTTCTCAAATAAACTCCTCGGCCTTTTATAGTGTTCTTTTGAAAATTTGTCCGTTGAAGAGATAGCTTATTTTCAAAAGACACTTGTGGTCGTTGGCTTTGTCTTATTCTGATCCTTGAATTTACGTTTCCTCGTATGAACGATTCTTGACTTTTCGGAGTTCGACATGGTGCGAGCTTCCCATTGGTTTATTCCTTTTGCACGCTTCCTCGAATCGAAAGCACTTCAAGAAAGGTAGTATGGAGGTATTACTTGTTTAAGTAATTCTCTTGATTTCGGCAATGAGATCTCTTTCGATTATCTCGACTTGACCGCATTTCCTTGCCTCCCCCAGGTGACTTAGAGTCAACTTCCAATCATTGGATGACTCTTTGTCACTTCAACTGAGACTTGGCTATCTTGAGTTGACTTGACCGATACTTTACTCACCGTGCATCTTGATCGAGTTCCCGTCTTTTCTTCTTTGCCATACTCACCGCCTGCAACGGAGTTTTCTTTACAGTCTCTAGTTGTCTTCTTGCACTTAGGCATACCGACTTAACTCATTTCGACCGGCCTTTATCTATTACAATGCAATTTACAAGAAAAATGGGGTGCCAACATCCTATTCTAAGTTTTACATGGCATTCATCAAAATCTACAAAATAATTTCCCAACACATTAGGAATGGAATGATGTAGTATTACTATTCCAATTATTGGTATGTACAAGGAATGGAGAAATGAATGGATGACGATATTTTACTTGCTTTAAATATCTTGATTGGTAATTATAAATTAATGATAGTAATTGAGAAAAATAATTTTAAAGTATCAAATTCTCTTAAATAAGATTTTTAAATAAATTGTATTAAATATGTTATTCGTAAATTGATATAAGATTATTTTAATGTGTGCTAAATAATATATATATATATATATATATATATATATATATATCCATGATATCAAAAATATTTTATATAATATTTTTTACGGATAATTACAAAAATACCCCTGATTTGGGCTAATTACAAAAAATTCCAGAGATGTTTTAAAATTACAAAAATTCCCATCAGGTTTGATTATGTGTTAAATTTAAAGGGGTAACTATAGTATTTTTATAAATATTAGGAGGATTTTGATATTTTTTTGCTTATGAATGGGGAAAATGTAAGACAAAATCAAACCTCAAGGGTTTTTTTATAATTTTAAAAAAACTCTGGGTTTTTATGTAATTATCCCAAACCTCAGGAGGATTTTTGTAATTATCTCTATTTTTTATAAGAAAATATAGAAAATCAACAAAAGAATTCTATATCAAAATTTTGATTTAACTGTTGAATATTGATAGAAATTGACTATGATTTATTAAAATATTAAATATAACTTATATTTAAATTATAAATAATTTTTTTTATTTATAACACTACTTTTCGAAAATATAGATTATATCCAACATTTTAGTCATGTATAGAAAGATAATTTTATTAAAAATAAAATTCGAGTCATTCTTGATGATTGGGAATAGTTAAACCCATGGGGGAGAAGATGAATGATCATTCCCTTACTTTTAGGAATAGGAATTCCCATGGGAATGAGTATTCTCATTACTAAAGCATACCAAGCATGTGAATAGGAATGAAATAAGGAATGTTCATTCCATTCCTACTCCATTCCCACATACCAATCACGCCGTGAGGGTTTTAAACGGAGTAGACTAGAGTACAAAGGGTGTGATTGGTTATGAGAAATTTTTCAAACTTTTTATTTTTGAGTGAAAATTTTTTAGAGAGTGTGATTGTTTATGAAATAAGTGGGGTTTTTTCAAAAAAGAAAATCTCATTTCTTTTTAAAATTAACTCATTTTTATTTTTCATTTTCACACTTTCCAATACCCAACTATACTATTTATTTCTCTCTCCTCCTCCTATTCACATAAATAATTTCGGTAATTTCTTTAATTTATCACAATTTTGTTATTGTTCTCTTAATCTTGATAACAAAAGGCATAAAATGAGATCCGTATTGCTTATTTTTTGTTCAATTTTTTATTTTTTATTCAATTTTCTTGCATTATGTTTTACATTATTATTTCTATAAAAAATTCCACAAACAATCAATATCTCTAAAAGATTCTCTATCACATCAACACAATTAGTATTTTTTCTCTATCCATTCTACTTTCACTTTCAAAAAGTTTTCACCACTATTCATTCAGAAAATGAAAGTGGACGGAATGAAAGCACAACCATTACTTGTTTGACTTTTTAATTTTTATCAAGTTTAAAAAATTTGTGTTTAAATTTGGTTTTATTACTATTCGCATAAACAAGCTTTAATTGAGTTATGTATATTTTGAGCTCGACTAGCTTGATATTTTTATTTTTATTTCATAATTGAGTTGAACCTCAGCTGAGCTTTACATCTCGTAGAACAAAAAAATGTGTTTAAATTTGGTTCTGATGCTGCTTAAATACTCAAATCACTCCAAATCAATGTTTTCTGATAAAATCAACTTCTTCTCTAGAGCTGATAGTTCTTGAGATAATAACTTACTTACGATAATTCAACAAACATTAGATGGGGCATTGGGTGTTAATACCGGCTGTAGAAAAAATATAGAGTAAATGAAACAACAATTGAGAGACATTAATTGAGAATACTGACAAATAGGACGAATAACGGATTAACTTTTTTATACATGGGTTGATGAGATGCATGAGCTTTGTAGGATAAAATGGGTCGTGTGGCCGTGTGGGGCAGATATAGCAAAGTGAGACTCATGAGCTGCTTAATTATAAATTGGGTCTCATTGGCCAAATGACCGTATTCAGACTCAATAATAAATATTTGTGAGTGAATACTTAAATAATGACATAATTAAATAAAAAAATATAATTATAATTTTACCCCAACAAGTTTGTATGTTAACGAACAACGAATCAAACTCAAATTCAAATGAGCTTCTAATGATTAGTCTCGATATTGGTATTAAATTGTTTGGTTCGTTCTTCGGTGCAACTTGAACAACAAATTTATCAAACGTGATAGTAGTTGGATTTATTCTAATTCAATTAAATAAAAAATCGTGACGTTTTTTTCAGTTTACTTTTGCTATTAGTATCACCATCATCTTCTTCTTCATATTAACATATTATATTTAAATATTTAACATGTTTTTTTTAAAGATGTTATTGTCAATATGTAAAATTATTGTTATGATTGTTGTTATCTTTATACTATAAACACATAAAAATTAATTCTCAAAAAGAAAAAAAAACACAGAGAAATTATTATTATTGTTCATATTGTTGGTATTGTTAATAATAAATATAATAAAGGGATACCAAACAATTGATTTGATGGATTCTTTCCCCCTAAATCATGTCCCATCCTTTGTAAGTCTACTCTTGTTGAGGGAGGTAATATTTAGTAGTTAGGTCATGAGTATTTAATTCACAAGTTAGATCGACCTATTATACTTTAATTTTTTGTTATAATTTTTTGAATAGTCGTATGAATTTTCCTGAGAATGGAATGAGCATTTAATTTATAAGCTATAAAGAAAAGTACTTGAAGTAATTATGTATGTCTTTTTTTTTTTTTTTTGAGGAAATGTATATGTCTAAATATGTAATAATATAGTCTTGAGATATATCTCAGGAAAGAAATGCATATCGTTTTTATCTCAATAATTCTTTTTTTTTTATATAGTTATGAATTTGACTTTAAATGAATAATAAAAAACGAGAACTAAGTTGATGAAGATAGTTTTTTTTTTAATAACGGACATGTTATTCTATTATGAATCTATAAATTATATGTTGGATTAATTTCTTTTATATGGTTCTTAGGTTTCAAGTTTCGATATCTTTGTCTATGTTCATACATTTAAACTACATTTCGAGTACTACAAAAAGGTGCAAGCTGCAAGACGGATGAGATATATCAAAAGAGTATTTCATCTCATATTCCATATATCGCACGATAATTATCGCGTGTATACAAACTATCATACTAAAAATTAATGGCGTAGCCATGAAAAAACGGGGGTGGGCTAGATAAAAAAAATATATAAATATTAAATAAAAAAATTACAAAGTAAAAAAAAATAAAAAGGAGCGATCGGGGGCCCAAGTTGGCCCCCTAGCTCTGCCAGTGTTAGAAACCTATAATTTAAGTTTGATTTATGCTTTAAAATTAATATGATACTACATAATGAATTTGTTCATGTCTTTTGTTAAATATTTTTCATGTTTTGGTATATAATTTGAATTTGATAAGATGACAAATAATTATTTGTTCGTGCTTCAAAAATGCATGGTTACCCGACATATTGATCAATTACAACAAATTCGAGTGATCTTTACTGTTTTTTCTTGTGTAATATCTAAATGTGACATGAGTGTGAATAGATTTTAAAATCAGTTTTTGATTGAGACCAAATTTCATGTTCTAAAATCTTATTTCACTTCATGTTCCATAATTATTGGATGATTAACACGCGTGTGATTATGAGACATCACCATGTATATATGTATCAGTCACCAATAAAATGAAACATGAAGTGGAATATGATTTTGGAACAAGAAATTTCAATCCAGGCTCTTAAAGCATTAATATTATCAACTAATCTAAAATTGCATGAGGGTCTAGGTCTGCCTATTTTGATGCCAAAATTAATTTGGACAAAATTTTCAAATATAAGAAGTGACTGCTTGACCTTTCATTTCGCTCTTTTTTACTTTTAGAGAGAATAGTGTGAAAAAATTATTTTAAGAAATAAGAATGGATTTTGAGAGTGTGATTGTATATAAGATGAAAATGTGATGATGATAGTTGATGTGATAATTTTTTTAGTATAATAATAATTAGATGTGATTGGTGATTTGAAAAATAAGAGAGAGTGAATAGTGTATTTGTGATATGATTGTATAATAAAAATAGTTGACGTGATATTTTTTTTGTTTAAATTATAAATAAATGTGATTGATGATTTGAAAAATGAGAAAAGTGAATAGTATATGTAATTAACACAAGTTTTTGATAAATCAAGTTAAAAATTATTTGATGTTCAAATACATTTGTCAATATTTTGTAAAAGATAATTTGGTGTTCTTTTGTCGGAACATTTTTGGCATTAATATTTCGGAAAAACAAGTTGTACTCTTTATATTTTTTCTTTCTTTTTGAAGCCAATTTTTGTAAAATTCATAATCATTTATTTCAATTGAATAATTATATCTTATTATAGTCCCACTAACTACGATAAAATAAAATTGACAAAAAATACTATAGTTAAAACTATCACACACTAATTACAATAAACAACATTGACAAAACATCTACAGTTTAAAATAATTTTCAAAATACATCATAGCTTCCAAATATCACTGTCAACATAATTTATCCCCAAACTATTTTCCCAAAATAATAAAAAATAACATCAAATAAAGTTTCAAGGTTTCTGATTGTAATTTAATTACATGAATTCTCTCAATTCTGAACCTTTTTCAGAAAAAATAATCACAAAAGCTAGGTCATACCAGATTACCAGTACCATATTTGGGTTAATTTGTAATATGAAAAAATTATCATAATTTCTTTTGAGGAAAACAATTTATCATAATTTTAAGCAGATTGAATCACTAGTTTCCAATTTCCATATTCGTTATATATCTTCAGTAATGAGTAAGCGATCCTTCAATTTTGGGTTAAAGACACAATTGCCGAACACTCCGTAAAAAAGACACATTTATGCTCTCGGGATTTTTTTCGGATTTTTTTCGCTCCCGCGTTTTTTGTGGACTTTTTGACGTTGTTGTTTTAAGATTGTTTCGAACATGTTTCAGCGCGCTAATAAAATTTTCGTGAAATACAATTTCTGTCACCATTAAATAATCAATTTTATGCTCAAAATCTTATAAACAATCAAAAAATATACACTAAACAACACATTTCAATACAAAACGCATTGTAAATGAATAGAAAAACACAATTAAATACCGAAAACACCATGAAAACAACCAAAAAAACAACAGAACAACATCGAAAACAATATGTAAACAACCGAGATACAACAAAAACAATATATAAACCAACACATGAACTAAAAAGTGGAAGAAATAGGTAAAATATGCATTTAAACATCAAAACAACCAAGAAACAATATAAATAACATACAAATAAATACAAAACAACAGAAACAACATAGAAAACAACACATAAACAAAATAATAATAATAATAATAATAATAATAATAATAATAATAATATCCCCAAAAAAATGTAGGCGCGTAAAGTTGTTATTTCCGGGGATTTCTCTTTAATTTTAAAATTCCTATACACATCGAATTAATTATATATGAATTACACTTGGGAGGATTTCATAATAGGGTCCAAATTTAAAAAAAATATATCACTATAAGACTTAAAATTTCAACATTTTCAAATCAAGACCTATTTTTTATTTTTTTTCTCAAATTGGGCCCTCCCTCAAATTTTGTGTTCTCACTTCATGAAGATCCAAAAATTTCAACATTCTCAAATCAAGACTCAACTTTTATTTTTTTCTCAAATTGGGCCCTCCCTCAAATTTTGTGTTCTCACTTCAAGATCCAAAAATTTAAACATTCTCAAATCAAGACTCAATTTTTATTTTTTCGTCAAATCGGACCATCCCCTAAATTACCCGTTCTCACTCTAAGTTTTAGAATTTAACAAAAAGAGAAATATTAGAGTAATCTATCACGTCAGTCACAAAAAATATTTTTCTTCCTCTTTTCGATTTTTTCGCTCATTCTTTTTTTCGTACTTCATACTTATTGTCAATTTTGTTTAATGTGCAGATACCGAGATCTGTACATCTATATGTATGAAGCTAACAAGATGAAAAAAATAGTCATTAAAATATTTGCCGGTTACTAAAAAAATAAGATATCCAAATTATTAATGAAAAAATAGTAAAATAGTTTTTGGTTACTAAAAAAAATAAGATAGGCAAATTATGATTTTAATTTTAAAGTTTAAAACAAGTATCGACTAGGAAAAAAGAGATGAGCAAAAAAATGAAAGAGAGAGAAAAATATTTTTTGTGGCTGGTGCGATAGATTACATTAACATTTCTCTTTTTATTAAATTTTAAAACCTGAAGTGAGAACCAAAAATTGTGGGAGGGGCCAATTTGAGAAAAAAAAATAAAAATCGGGTCTTAATTTGAGAAGATTGAAATTTTGTGTCTTAAAGTGAGAACCCAAAATTTGAGAGAAGGTCTAATTTGAGAGAAAAATAAAAATTGGGTTTTAATTTGAGAAAATTAAAATTTAGGTCTTGAAGTGATAGATTTTCTTAAATTTGGACCCTGAAATTCTCCCATTACACTTGGACGTGGGCTGTTTGATAATGTCCATGATGGACTGGGCTACACCGCCCCAAATTTAAGGCCCAAATCTGTCAGAATTAGTATATATACACAAGTACACGCGTACATGAATTTCTTCTTCTTCTTGAAAATCTCTGTGATATAGTACGCAATAACAGTTACTACATTTTCCTTTGCTTTTTCTTCAAATCCCAGCAATAAAAATTTCTACTTTCTCGGCATGTTCTTCACCGAAAACCCATTTCATTTCCAATACAGGCATCACTAATTTTCAAATCTATAAAACTCAGAAAAAAACCCTAGATTTCCAATTTGGTCAGTGGTTAATCAGGTAATCCTGTGTTCCCTTCTGAATTCCAGGCATCTGTAACGGTTTTCTTCTCGAATTGGGTGTTTTATCTGACTAATCGATCCATTTGCGTCCCGTTTGGTTTCTGGAATTAGTGAATTCAAGCTAAATTAGTGTTATCCAGCTTAAATTTTGGGGATTTTTGCCGGAATTCTCCTAATTGCAACATCGGTTGATATTTATTTTTCAATTGAGCTGGTGCTACAATTTCCGCTATTGAACTGCAGTAGGGTGTGAAAATAAAGCTCAATTTGCATAAGTTTGGTGGGTTTTGGTTTTGGTTTGTAGAAGATTAGGATAGTGAGAAGAAAAGGGCAAATGGATAAGTACGAACTTGTGAAGGATATAGGGTCTGGAAATTTTGGTGTTGCGAGGCTTATGCGAAACAAGGAGACTAAAGAGCTCGTGGCTATGAAGTACATTGAAAGAGGACATAAGGTTTGTAATGTTTATATTTGTAGATTACCATTACTTTGTTGGTTGCCATTTGTTATATTCACTAATCGTTAGTCTGATCTTCAATGTTTTAGCCTTTTCTTTGATTGGGTACACAAGGGGTTTATGATAATTGTGACGGTCACTATGCGAATGAATTTCCTCATGGATTGAGGCTCATTTCTGGTTTTGGCTGTAGATTGATGAGAATGTGGCTCGAGAGATCATAAATCACAGATCACTTCGGCACCCTAACATAATTAGATTTAAGGAGGTGAGGCTCCTGATTTTCCTAGAGTTTCAGAGAAACTTTATCTTGCTGACTTTCAGGTGAATTTTGGGATGTACAGGTGGTTTTAACACCCACTCATCTAGCCATTGTCATGGAGTATGCTGCAGGTGGAGAGCTTTTCGAGAGAATCTGCAATGCCGGTCGATTTAGTGAAGATGAGGTATTGCAGCTTCTGTTTTCAACCCCATTGTTCTTGTAATAAATGGGGTTTGAATGCAGTCTGGAACTTCATGATATATGTCTTGTATTTCAGGCCAGGTACTTTTTTCAGCAGCTTATTTCTGGAGTCAACTACTGCCACTCCATGGTGAGAGAGACTTTGTGTACAGATGGCTCATATATGGATGTGTAAAAATCACTTTATTTTCTGAATCCCACGGATCTTTATGTATGTAGTAATTATGTTTGTTTGAATTACTCTTTGATTTGCAGCAAATATGCCATCGCGATTTGAAGCTGGAGAACACCCTTCTGGATGGAAGCCCTGCCCCACGCCTGAAAATTTGTGATTTTGGTTACTCAAAGGTAATAATAAACAGTTGTCTTGAAATTTTGGTTTTTCTGGCTATAGGAAAATTTGTGTACCAGCAGGCTTTATAACAAGAAGCAGTATGTATCTATTGTGCTGTTTTGTCTGTTGTTTAGTCATCTCTGCTTCATTCAAGGCCCAAATCAACTGTCGGTACTCCTGCTTATATAGCTCCAGAAGTTCTTCAAAGAAGAGAATATGATGGGAAGGTAACCATGTTATCCTATTTTTGTTGTTGGTCCTATTAGTGCAATTTGTTGTTGGGTATCTTTAAGTTATGGACATTCTTGTTTTACTGGTTACTTTTGGTTTGAAAATTTGTTTGTATTCTGTATGTTAGTTCATGTGATTTGCATAAGTTCTCTGGCTACATTTATTCTGATGATGAGTGTCTCATGCTTGCGAAATGATATTGTATATAGTTTTTGCCCCTTCCTTTTGAAATGGGCCCAGCCTTAGGTTCATGGCGACCCTTCATTAAACTTCACTAAGTTGTAGTGTCTCCATCCCTGTCTGTGTGTGCGTGTGCGTCCAAATGGGTATGCACCTGCTTCAAAGAGATGAAGTTGCTTTGACTTTACATTATTGTTAACTTTGGTTGGTTTTTGTACAGTTGGCTGATGTATGGTCATGTGGTGTGACACTTTATGTTATGCTGGTTGGAGCATATCCTTTTGAAGATCAAGAAGATCCCAAGAACTTCAGGAAAACCATCCAAGTAAGCCTTTTCTCTTTGGTCTTTTTGATTTTCCCGTTGTTTCTTATATTTACATACGAGTATGTAAATTGTTCATTTTGTTTCTAATGTATGATACACTTTTCCAGAGGATAATGGCTGTTCAGTACAAGATCCCTGACTATGTCCACATATCTCAAGACTGTAGACACCTTCTTTCTCGCATATTTGTTGCCAATCCGTCTAGAGTAAGTGTTCTTTGTTGGATAATGAAGTTTGATTGAGAACTGACTTCCTTCTTTATTTTGGTTCAGCCAAATGATCATAATCTACTTGTATAATACTTCCAGAATGTAGAAGCTTCAGATTGCTTGTATGCTGATATCTGCTCATGTTTTCGTTGCTCTTAGTCTGGATTTGGCTATATGAGACTGGGGTTAATCCTTGTTACATATTGAAAGTGGATGATAGATTATGCATATTATTGTTTTAAACTTTTACATTAGGACTTCTACTTCTTACTATTAGGCCTACTGCCTACATCAATGGGCGTAAGTGCTTCATTTGATGACTGGCTCCTTGTTTTTGATTACTCTGGAACTACTCTAATTGTGTAACCTGTCGGTTAATAACCATTTGGAAAATTAAGTTTCAAGTCTTTAAATTACCGTCTTCATAATTTAGTGGGACATGGATATGGATCTTGGGGATGGTTCAATGACCTCTGCATTGTGTTAGTGCCGTATAATCATTAACTTTTGCTATTTTAGGGAATGGAGAAGAAAGTCTGGCTGTCAACTTGAGCTTGTTATTTTCTCAAATAGATTCTCTGGTTGGATCAATTAATTTTAGGAACAAAAAAAACTGAGGTTTGGGCTAATTACAAGAAACCCCAGAGGCTTTTGAAAATTATAAGAACCCCCTTGAGGTTTGATCCTGTCTTATATTTTGCCCCTTCATAGCCAAAAAAACATTTCAAAACTCCCCGACTTTTATAGAAATATTACAGTTACCCCCTTAAATTTAAGACAAATCAAACCCCAAGTGTTTTTTTTTTTTGTAATTTTAAAAAACCTCTGGGTTTTTTTTGAATTAATTTTATGACTGCTCATCCATTTTTTGGGTGGTGATATCCTTATAATTGGGCATCAACTATGAGCAATAGCAGGCTGCAATCGTTTTGTACAGTATGTACAACAAAAATGATTATTATATTCTGGTGCAGAGAATTACAATCAAAGAAATCAAGTCACACCCATGGTTTCTGAAGAATTTACCAAGGGAATTAACAGATGCAGCTCAAGCCATGTACTACCGTAGAGAAAACCCTACCTATTCCCTTCAAAGTGTAGAGGAGATCATGAAAATCGTGGAAGAGGCTAAAAGCCCTCCTCCAGCATCCCGTTCGGTTGGAGGCTTTGGCTGGGGAGGCGAAGAGGACGAGGATAAAGCGGAAGATGTTCTAGAAGAGGAGGTGGAAGAAGATGAAGAAGACGAGTATGAACAGCAAGTTAAGGCTGCTCATGCAAGTGGAGAAGTGCGTCTCACCTAATAAGGCCCTTATCTTGCATCGCGTCGAAGAGTAGATTTAGTTCCAAAACATGACGCTTTGGTGTTTGTAAAAAGTTCAGCTACTCGGGACGTGGGCTGTAAATGTTTGGTGTTGTGCTCAGGAGGATTGTGCATTTTATTTTTACCGAGGGTAGTGTCGAAATTGCGTGGTGAAGTTTGAGTGTGTATTTGCATAGAACATATATGGTGTGGATCAGTTTGCAGTTTAGATCTGTTTCATATTTGGGTTTTACCTAAAAATTCTGCATTTTGATGTGGATTTGTAATTTAGCCTTTTGTATTTAAGAGTATGAACTTGAATTTTGTTGTAATCTCTTGTCTATTTTCATCTTCTGCCAGGGTGCATTTTACTGGTAGGCTGGTGGTGTTGGATGCATTGAGATATTTTGGAATTAGGGATAATTATAAAAACTACTCAAGGAGTTTAGCCTAATTACAAAAAGTTCAGTTATCTTTCAAAATTATGAACATTCCTTTGACAGTTGTTTATATTTTACAAATTGTACTCTCAGATAATATACGAACTTTCTAGATTTTTAATTTAAAAAAATTGGTCCGTCATTGCAGGTACTTGAACCCGACTCGGCCCCCAAGTAATGCCCTTGGTCACCAGGTTAACACCAATAGTTGATCATATACAAACCTCAGGGGTGCTTAGCAGTATTATGAATTATCAAAGGGGTATCCAAACTGGAGTTTTAGTATCTCACACTCAGTCGGGGGCACACTTCCCTCGAACTATGGGACATCCATCCTTCCAAGGGATGGTCCTAATTTCTAAGGGAGGAGGGGCAAACTAACCACTCACTCCACGATAGTCAACGTTTGAACCCAGATCTTTGAGGTGCAATTGCAATTTGCAACCTCAAGGTCGCTAGACCAATCCAATAGTTCATATGTTGTTATTATAGTTGTCCTTATGTTGAATTGAGGTCTTTTCTTTGTTCTAAAATGAGACAAAGTGATGTAAACATTAAGTTCCATTATCACTCAATTTTTCTGTATGATCATTATATGAAAGGCGTATCAGATAGCCCAGAAGATGATAGATGTCAGATCACAACTACCATAAAGTTGATTGATGCACAATTTTATGTTTATTTCATCCACCACTTTCCGAAATAAATTGACATCATCCACAAAAATAAAAATGAGATCCACTACATACCACAATCTTTCACTTATTAAAATAATTATATTACTATAATATTTAGTTTCTTTTATACTACATTAAGAAATTACAATATATAATATTAAAAAAACAGTAAAATCCGAGCATTGTATATTACAATTTGTCTCCTTCAGAATCACAAACAAACATCGTTTGAATTGCACTTCCAAACCATCACATCCGAGCATTGCATTGAAGAGTATATAATTGCATAACCACAATTTTATACAAATATTAAATTCAGAGAGACGTGTATTATAAAATCCCAAACATTTATATTCGTCAAAGGTAAAAACTTGTGTGAGACGGCCGCACTATGCGATGAAAAACAAAATAATACTTTTGTGTGAAAAGTAATACTTTTAGGGTAAAAATAATACATTGCCAGAAATACTATTTAAGTTGTTCATACGATGTATTATTTTTTACTCTAAAAATATTTTTTTTTCCGTCACACCGTGCAATCATCTCACATGAGACATACTCTTAGTCAAAAAGATTATTATTATAATTAAATCAAAAATGCATTTTCAAAATCCAGATTAAATAATTTCATAAAACCTATTATCACTTCTAAACACCATCCCAACAAGAAAGACGAGAAAACGTGTGCTCCAAATATACAGAATGCATATATGCGCCTAGCATAAATAAGCTACTCGAATCTAACATGATATAAGGGGATTAGATTTGAGTTCTTTCAAGGTTCGGGACAAAATCGGATTCAACTCAAATAACACGAATTAAACGGGTTAGTTTTGGATTTGAAAATATATACAGACCTGAGCCAAAAATGGTAAAAGTGCCTAACAAAACAAGTCATAATCTAAAAAAAATTGCTTTGAGTCTGATGTTATTGTGTTGTAATTTGTTTTGTAATTTTATTTTAATTTATAAAGTAACCCAAAGACTCCATAGCCATAACCTGTATGACCCAATAAACAAACCATCTAAAGAACAACTGAACAAGTCATTGTTGGGTTACTCGTGTTTTAAACATATCGTGTTCAGACTACCCTTACTCTAACCATGTTGTGTTCTAAACATATCGTGTTCAGACTACCCTTACTCTAACCATGTTGTGTTCACGCTGATGAATCCGATCCAAATAATTAAACGGATCATGTTAGGGTTGGCGAGATTGATGTAAATGTCGCTTCTCAACTCCATCACCACCCGAATTACCAACCCTAGTCTATGCAAATTCACTTGCCAAAAACAGAGATGTACACGAAATCAAAAACAAAAGGCTAAAACAATCTGAGCCAAAACGAGAAAGCCAGAAACAGAAGCTTTTTATTCATTCATTTGTGCAACATCCATCTACATTTTTCACAGTTTTCAAGCCAACATATTTTTTTTTCTACACAACGATAATAATACCACCGTCCAACTAAACACCCCCCCCCCCCACCTACCCCCAACTATTTATTCACCACCTAATCTTTATAAGATCTTAAATTTCATAATTTGTACATAGCAGCAGCTAATAAATCAGACACAAACCCCTTATATGTACAAGACAACCAACGTACATTTTTTACTCTTTCGTCAAATTTGCGTACCACGGCCCGTGAACGATAACCGACACTTTGGCCGTCACCACCAACACAGACGCAGCTTGCACCACCTCATCGAGGAGTAGAGTGGCCCCGACTTTCTGTAACGCGGTTTCGGCTAGTTCTCTCCCTTGTTTTCCGGTCCCACCAAGCACGACCCCTCTTGCAGCCAAGTATACGGCTCGTGAGACCCGGGTGAAAACGGCGTCTTCTTCTTGCAGGCTCTTGCTCAACATCCTTGCCATTATTTCCTTCATTGGGTGAAGCTTTGAGTCGAGTAATTTGTTGTCTTCCTCTATAGAGGTGCTGAGTATTTCGATTATGTCTTGCAGACCAGCATCTGCAACCGAGTCCAGACATGTCGAAAGCCGTTTAAAACTGCCGGCGAGTATACTGTCCATGTGGGCTTGACTGCTTACTATTCGCTGACTCACGAGAGTCTGCCGCAAGACTAAAAGGCTGCAGTTACATGATTTAAGAAAATCCGTAAGTATTGAACATTAAAAATAGACTAATTACAAAAACTATCATTGAGATTCAAGCTAATTACAAAATAACTCGAATATTTTTCAAAATTACAAATATCTCCTTGATATTTGTTTCCGTTTCACAAATTGCATAAAAAAAAAGCCCTGAAGGGGTGTGTGTGTGTAATACCTAACGGGGTGTGTATGTAATACCTTAAGAGGATGCTCGTGATACCAAGGGGCGGTCGTAATACCTACCTTAAGGGGCGTGTATGTAATACCTTAAGGGGATGTTTGTAATATACTAAGAGGTATTTGTAATTCTAAAAGATAACTGGATTTTTTCGAACATAGACTAAAACTCGGGGTAAATTTTAGTAATTTACCCTTAAAAATATAAGGTGATTCGATAGAATAAATAGAAAAAAATGTTCCAGTTCATGTGTAATTTTGTCCTCCACATGTATGAAAAGCACCAGAATTTATACAGTGAATATTGCTGAAAGACTTAAAACACATCAAAACCTACCTTGTTGCTATCACAATAATTTTCTGAACTTGGGACTGCACGCCTCTTAGCCTGGAGAGATTAAGGTTCATAGTTTCCGGCAGCTCACCTTCTGTTAAACCAGCTATCTTGCTCACCAACTTTAACAAGCCTAACCTCACCAGCAAATCAATCTCCTCTCCTTTGCATTCTAAATGGGGATCGATGGTCTCTGAAGCCAAAATAAAGAAGTGTTAGAAACTGAGAACAATTTGACGACAATGATAGTTGCAGAATAGGAAGCAAATACTGACCGATATAACTTGTAGTATTTGCGGCAGAAGATGCATCAGCTTGACTCCCTGTCATTTTAACTAATGAACTTCCTCCAGTTCGGAGAGTGGTAGGAGGAAGAAAATTTGATGAACTCTCATGTTTCCTTGTCAACTCCGAGAGTGAATTTTTATGTTCATTCCATTCCTCATCTTTACCTTCTCGTGCAGATGAAAGCAATTTTGCAGTCAATGGTAAAGCAACCATAGCATTGGAAGGATGACCATAACGACTGGTGAAAGCTTTTCCAAGATAATATAGAGCCTCGGGTCCCTTCAAGATTGGTTCCAAAATTCTGATGCGTGCTTTGCTGATTTCTCGCTTCAATTCCTGGGGCGACGACAAGGTCGTCAATTTCATTCTCTCATCATAAAAGTATTAAAAAATGTAATTTAGGATAAAAGATTTATCACTGCCTACAATACATAGGGCAGAGAGTCAAGTGTTCTACTAAACAAGATCCTCTAACAGATATAGAAGACATCATTGCATGAACGTATGTTCCTATGCATTGGGCCCAAGTCAGCTCATACACTTTTTTTTGTAACAAATTCCAAACCCCAAATGAAACAGACTTTCGGTTATTTTCCTGTGAGTCTAATGCCTCATGTTGATAACCAACATGCCTACAAGTTAGTTTTCATATGATTTCATCTCACGAGTACCGGTCTAACGTCTGCCTAGTAGTTAGCTTTCATATCTTACAAGAATATCACACATATCAGAACATGAATTAGCATTCCACTTGTGGAATGTCTCTGGCACCAACCTCAGCCTGGAAAGCAATTGATACCAAGAAAGATATAAACAATCACCACGCCTTCCTACAAGTTTTAGCCTTTAGGTTCATATGCTTTCTTACAAGAACAACACACGCGTATCATACAGAACAAGAGGAAACCCATATTTTGAGAAATAATCACTAGCTCCATCCTCTGCCTAGGAAGCATTCGCGTTGATATTACTACTACACGAAAAATAAAGCACAAATAAACCCGTATCTATTCTACCTCTTTCCCAAGCACACAATGCAATGGAAATCGTAAGTTAAAATCCCATCTCTGCTGCAGAATAAAACATGCTATATATGGATTGAAAGTATAACTGAAGCAGAATAAAGACCTGTATCTGTTCTAGGACAAAGCGCAACCCCTTAATTAAGGCGACAACTTGTGAATTCTGTGAGCCGGTGCTGGCCCAACATGTCTCCGCCAGATCTTTCATAAATTGCTGGTGCTTTTTCTTTAATTCATCCTCATAAGCCGGAGCGGACAGCTTCCGCAAAGTGTTCAATGCATATTCTAAGATCTTCCCAAGATAATCGGTGTCTAAATTTCCTGAATGCAGCACCTAAGAGTCAAATCAGCAAAATACTTGGTCAATTTTTGTCTGAACGGCCCGCGAAATTGGGCATAAGGGGAAGCTGGGAAGGGGAGGGAAAATCAACATAATTGATGGATACCTGAGTGAGAATTTCCAGGTCAATGGCTTCAGTAATTTCTCGTCTCCAGCTTTGAAGGGCCATTGCACAAATTCCATCCCTCACCTCCCTCATCAGTTCCACGACACGGCTGTAGTTAGGCTTGTCCTGTTTCACAGATTCAACAATGCCATCCCAGAAGGCCTTCTCCATTTTCTCTTTTATATTAGTCTGGACATGACATGAGATCTCAAATTACATTTATAGAAAGGCAGGTTGCAAAATCAATACCTCATAAAAGAAAACATAAAACTGCATTGTAGATTCACAAACCATGGCATTGCTTTGATATTCACCATCTGAACTGGAACTATCAGCAAAAGCAAGGTGCTCCCCATGAACATATTCATTGACAATCCTCACATTCTCCATGTCCAAACTCCCCATAGAAAAATGAGAAATGCTATGGCTCAACACAGAGGAACTCCCTTCCTTGGCATCAACGCCGTCCCTAAATAAAGAACGCACCACCGAGCTTTGCTTTTGAGAGGCCACAGTCAAGTTATTTGCTTTATCTAAGCCACCAAGAGAAGAAGAGGAAGCTGGAGTTGGGGACAAGGTTAGTGTAGCCAATGGAGTAATTGGGGTGCCATTCTCCCTTGCCTTGAAAAATTTCATTCGCGTGTCAGAAAGTGCATCTTCCATACGCTCAATACCAGCTTCTCCACTGAGGTGTAGGACTTTCTCTCTCAAAAGTTTCTGATCTTCAGATACCTATATTACGCGATAGTCATATCAAAAATGAACCATGAAGGGAAACTTTTCTTTCCAAATGAGAGCCCGAGGTCTACATCTTACTACTTACAAAACGGGAAACTTTCAAATTACAATTTCAGATGGTAAATAAAGTTTAAAAACAAGCAATTCAGGTTTCCTAGATTATCAATATGATAACTTCAGAAATTATGCACCCGAATATTACAATATTCTCAACTAGAAATTTGAAGAAAATTATTCATTTAATCAGCAACAAACTAGCAACTTCACAAGACATAAAGCAGTACCAACAGAGATCGAAATTAAATAGAACTGCTCGACTATTAGCGGTTAATAAAATTCTCATTAAAATAGGATAAAGATATGGAAAGAGAACCTGCTTCTGGATAGCTTTCATATCGTGTGAAAGAGGAGCACTATCACCTTCAGGAGTCATCTTGCAGGTTTGGATCATTGAAAGTTCAAGGCGACATGCAGCCCTGACCAAGTCCTCCTCTAGTGACCTAGCATCCTTAGCCTTCCACACCACAAAGCTATTCAAAAAGGAGCACCAGGCAGAATCAAATGCTGCCAGCTGAAACTTGAAGGTTCGACGCGTTAATATTACATGATCAGATTCCTCATCAGGAACCTGCACTGGCCCATTTTGTAGTATCTTAATCAGCAACTCAAACTCCTTAACAAGTTTCTCAGCAGATTTGACCAGAGCTGTTTCGCGCTCTCCTTGACCACTGATAACAGCGTCCGGATGACCCAGTATCATGTAAGCGCAGAGAACGATTCTCACTTGGTACCTTGACAAGTTAACAGCAATTTGAGCAGCTTGTCCAACAGATGAAGTCTTTTTTTCCTCTCTTCTGCTGGATACAGCTTTCCTTGGTGCATCCTTCTTTTTGGGGAGACTACTCGCTTGAGGAGGTGATCAATGTCATCCCAACCAGAAGGGTTAGGAGCAGATCGAGACAATTTATAGCGAGTTTCAAGTCGATCAAGCAAAGCTTTAGCTGTGTGAAGAGTAGCAGATGACTGAATAAGAAGTGCAAACTGCTCGAATGGCATAGATTTCACGGATCTCTCATTAATATTCAAGTCAGTATAAGCTCTAGCAAGATCTGCAGTAGTTTTTCTCAGCCTTGTGAACTCCCTCCAGCACCTGCAATATTTTCGAGATATGTAAGAACACTAAGTTCAAAGTGCAGGGTAATGTGTTGAACAATTCCTTGAGTTTTAATGATAATAGTGAGACGAAGACCCATGTAGAAATAATCAAAGGGGGAATATCTCAAGGGGAAACTAGAAACCATTGCATTTAGGTGCTATGAAAAATATGATCCACGTGCCTTGATAATTTTGTGGCAAGGATGTCACCCTGCTCATGAATGGTGTCCCAGCTATCATAAAAAGCATTATATGGTCTTCCTCTCTGCTTTAAATATTCTGCTCTGTTTCTCCTCGCCTATACACAGGACAATCTCAAAAATTCTTAACAAAGAAGGCTCACAATGGGTAAGAAACTAGGGATTAAAAAATGAGGTTTGGGGAAATTACAAAATAACCAGAGAAGTTTCAAAGATACAGAACCCTTTGAGGTTTGATTTTGTGCTACATTTTGGCCCAACTGTTAGTTGACCTGATGGAATTTGCAGCAAACAACATCAAATATTTCACAATTACATCGCTCATCTAAAATATCACAGATAGCGAGACGTAAGACGAGAAGTTTGGGTTATTTTTAATATTTACATAGAAAAGTTGTAAATGTAACTGTAAATTATTTGACGACATCAGCAAATTCCGTCGGTGCAACTAACGGATGCGCGGACTTGGGGTTTTTGTAATTTTGAAAGTTCTCTTGGTATTTTTGTAAATGCCCCAAACCTCAGGGGGTTTCTTTTAATTATCCATATATTTTAAAATGTTTAACAACAAATGATCAAGTACCCTTTGCAGTTTGTCTTCTATTTTGTTCTTCATTTCACTTCTCTCAATCTCTCGCTGGTAAGAAATACTGCTGGCTACCTTTTGCACCTGCAAGACCCTAGCACGTGCTCGCCCCTTCTCTGCTTCCAGCAATCCCATACGCTTTTTCTCAGCATCTGCACGCTTTTGGCATATTGCAGCACGTACTCGTTCTTTATACTTGCTCTCTCGAGCCGTTCGCCGCATTAATGACTGAGATGTCCTCTCCTTCAGAGTGGCCCTCCTTTGCCGATGAGCCCGAAGAATACAGAGTCTATTGGCCTCTGCTTGTCGAACCCGCATTTCAACCTTTGTACCCAACTCCGCACGTTCCTTCTTGAAGCGCAATTCCACCTGTGTTTTAGCAGCTTGCCGCAACTCGTCAAGCTTAGCCAGGCGCATCTGAGCATTCGCCAGGATGCTCAACCTATTAGTTCAAATAAAAGAATCAGCATACGTATGCACAATCTTAACCAATGGAAAGGCAGGATATGATTTGATTTAACAGATATAAATGCTTAAGTGCGCTACTTCAATTAATTTGCTTTTGACAATAATACCAGGAGAACAAAAGTTCACCTCTTCTCTTCAGCAGCTAGGAGCTTAGCCTCAAGGCGCTGTCCAAGATCATCTTCATGAGATGAAGATCGTGAAGGGCTTCTGGGCTTCGACCTAGCCTTGCTTGATAAACTCTCGTAGAATTTCTGCAATTTGATTAATGTAATATCATGTCAGCTTCTCAGATAATCAAAATACAACAGTAGCAAAACACCACTAGGCAAAAGAAAGATGAATGAAAGTTGAGACTTTAACATTTCTCAGTTCAAAAGATTATCGTATTAGGATTCATATTAATATGATCAGCACATTACACAGATAAAGACACGCAAATCACTTTTAGAACTTCTTAAAATATTAACATATGGCATGTAACTACAGAGCGAAAAAAAAAATAAATGCAAACAGCAAAGAGAATGTCAAGAGAGTTCAAGACAAAATTCAATAAAATAGCTAAAATCAAGATGTCTGACATGGTGTGTGTGCGTGTGTGTTTGTGTGTGCGCGTGTGGGTGGTCAGGGGGGACCAAATTCGGACATACTTGTCACCCAACTTTTACAATTTTCACCTACCACGAGGATAGAAAACCAAACCTTCATTAGAAAAGCAGTAGTTAGTAGAATGGGAAAATAAATTATAAAAATTCCCAAACTAAGCATATCAAAGCAGCCAAAGTTTGAGTTTCAAATTTAAGGAACACACAAAGTGCATATATAAAATAATATACTCTCAATCAAATTCAATTTAAAGCATGAAATATTGCTGCATATCCGAAAAAACAAACAGTATAAAATCCATCCAGCGCTTTCCATAATTAAAAATAAACTAAACTAAAATTAGCAAGGTAAGTATATCTGTGAGACCGTAAAAGAACAAAATGACAGAGAGAATTCTGATCAAAACAAAACGAAATGAAAAAACTCCTGAAGCCAGAGATACATAAGAAGCAAAAAGTACCTGACGTCGAAGATCAGCCTCACGAAGTTTGGCTTGGATTTCCTCCACAGTAGAAGGCGGCGGCGTCTTCGGTTCCGAAAGCCTCCTCCGGAGCCACGGAGGCATGGTCGGCGGCGAGCACGACAATACTCCGTCGCTCACCGGAAATTCCATGGCGATTCCCGGCACCGGCCTTCCCCTCTCCGGCGACTCCATCACCCACCGATCAAAATCAATTAACCACAAGAAACAAGCAAGAAACCGAAATTAATCCACAAACCTCAACCCCGACGATCGAGACCAGTATCCACCACTATTCACAAACAAGAATCTCACTGACAGTACCAAATCACCAACCAAAATCAACAACACAGCAATTAATCAATCGACACCACACACAAAATACACACAAAGCCTCGCGCGTATCTGTATATATCTATATATATTTATAGAGAGAGAAAGCGATGATAAAGGAAGAGATAAGGTTCAAGAAAGGGAACGACGATTGAAATTGAAATTGAAATGAAATGAAATGAGGTGTTTTTTCGAGACGGAGCTTTTATGGCTATTTTTCGCTTTTGTATTGAAATCGTGTTAAGACAGAAAAGAGGTGAATTTCCGAAGAAGCGTGTTTGGATTGCGTGAAGAAAAACGCGTGTTGTGTGATTGCTAATTTACTTATCCGGGAAGTGGGAAGGCTGCCACGTCATCTCGTAGTTGCCCAACGGTACTCTTAGTCTAGGTGGTGTAATTGTAATAAAGTGGCACGTTTTTAATTCTATTGGACCGCAAGAAGCTTTATATGTGTGCTTTGACGACTTTACCCATGCTGAACTTTAAATTTGTGAATAAATTGAAGAGGAAATTAGACTAATCTACACCTTATCATATAAAATATTTTTTTGTAATATTTTAGTTTTACCAATTGTGTAGATTTTTGCACTTTATTTTATATGGATTTACTACTAAAATTTTGTTTTTCCTTAGAATAATAAAAATATTTCATTAAGACCATATCAAATTCATCATGTTTCTATATAAGAAAAAGTTATAATCATTTAAATTCATACTTTGTTCAATTAAGATGTAGCGGAGTATTATTTTTAGTCAATTAGCGACAAAACTTATAATTTGTCCCCAACTTTAAGAAAAAATTAGCGACTCGTAGATACTTTTTATTGCTAATGATAAATTAAAATTTAATAAAAATAAATTTTAGTATTTTAAAAGAGAAATTCGCTAATGTTTGCGACAAATACTTTACTTTCGTCGCAAAAGTTTAAATAAAATAAAAATTAATTAAATTGTGGGCGATCAAATAAATCCGTAACATTATTAACAATTGTTTGTTGTTTTGCCACAAAAGTGTTTTTTTAAAGAAATTAATTTTGGGTAAAACAAAGATACGTTATTTTTCAAGACAGAAAAGCGTGAGTTTTTTTTCCCTTTCATTGCCTCTCGTTTTCTCATCAATTTATCTCTATTGCATCTCTCATCTCACGTGCCACCTAATGTAAAAAAAATATTAATTAATGTAAAAGTTTCAATGTAATCATCACTTTTTTTGTAGTGTTGTTACGAACCATCGCGACACCTATTAAGGCCATAAGGAATAGTAATCAAATTGCGTATAGTTGAGCCTGTGAGGAACAAACTCAAAATATATTGGCCAGGAACAAACTCAAAATATATTGGCCAGTCAAACAAGGTATGTAGATTATTAATTTTTTATATGAAAACATGATTGGTCTGATATGATCGTAGTATACTATTTATATTATTATAAGAAAAATAAAACTTTAGGGGTAAATCTGACAATATATATAGACAAAGTGCAAAAAAGTACATAGATCATATGGTAAAGCTTAAGAAAAAACAGTTTATATGATAAAATGTAAACACGCGAACACTACAAGTGATTTATTGTATTTTCCTCTAAATTGAGTAATCTTTAATCAGATTATCAAGTATAAAATTTTAGTCCACATTTTATCATTTTATGGACCGATTTGGTCCATATTTGACTTTTATTATTTTTTTGTACGGGTGGATGATGAATTATAAAGATAATATAAATTTGCATAAATGATTTTAGGGTGTAAATAATCAAGTTTAAATGAGAAAAATCATGTTGATAGAATATTAGTTATTATTATTACCACTACTACTACTATTATTATTATTATTGAAATAGAACTGTTTGACTTGATTTTGTTCAACATAACAATAGCAATGGGATTGCGGATTAATATATAGTTGGTAATTATATTCCATTTTCGCCCATCAATTTATTATTATTGCAATCCAACTTTATGATAATGAGTACAAATTTAAGAACTTATTAATCTTTAATGACTCGGTGCATTTTAATTGCACACTTTAAATTGCAAAAGTCTAATGTAATATTTTCTTTAAATTTGTTGTTAACATTGACCTGAAATTAACTTTAAGCAAGTGCAGCCATCAATTTCAACATCTGAATGCAATAATAGATTAAGATTGAAAGACCATGCTTAGTAATTTTAGTTCATTAATAGATTAGGATTGACAATATATGATTAGGAATTTCAGGATTTATGATTCAAGATTTTTTTTTTTTTTTGCTTGGTTCTTGAAAATGACATTTTGCCAAATATTTTGCTAGTTTTTTCATACGAATTCTATCATTTTTACTTATGGTGAAATGAGATTAACAGATTTATATAGTATGGATTCTCTATTATAAATTGTGTTTCGCGTATATATATACATATATATACATATATATATATTATTAATAAATGAAAATGAAATAATTTCAGTGTGTCATCATATTTACAAATATCATTTCCAATTCGTATATTGGTACACTTTACGGGTACACGTGGCGTGTATATATACATATATATAGTAATATGATATTAGTGATATTTGAGTCAACTTTCCATTTTGCAAACATAGTCAATGAAATTAAAATGATGACACACTGAAATTATTTCATTTTCATTTATTAATAAAAAAATATATATAATTTACAACTTTGTAAACACAAAGATTACAAATTCCTAAAATATGTCAACAATCCAAACAAAACATAAAGGGGGATGCAAGTAGAGAAATCTACATAATTTAATGCACACAGCATTCTATTTTACTTGAGGTAAATTTGTATAGTTTTATTTTGTATTAATGTAGTTCTCAGAAATTTTCAATTGTAATTATTTTTCTATTTTCTATTGTGACTTGTGAGGGGGTCATGTTGTTGATTTTGGAATAATTAAAATAGATTTATAACGTATTAAATATACACAAAATTATGTAATAATATATAATTTTCATATTACCTAATAACCTCAATTTATATCTCATGTGTTCTTGTGCATAGTTTAAAATATATGATCATGTAGATACTACATTACTATATACACCATACACGTGTCATATCTATTAATAAATAGGACATTTGTCATTTATTTATATACAAATTAAATTAAGTGTTAAGTGTACATTAGCATGGATATAACGAAACTTTATGGATTTTTATAAGTTGTGAATAGTATATTCATCACCACTATTGGTGAAAGTGATTTCTTATATCTTTGACTATTTCGTGTCATGATGGAGATTAAATTGCCAAGAATCAAGATCAACATAGTTATAATTCGATTTTTTTTTAAAAAAAAACTTAGTAATAATTGAAATTATAGCCAAAAAGAAAAAGGTAACTTCCATGTGGCAGATAATGATATTGTTGACTTCTTGTCCACCAAGTGATTCAACTACTCTTATGAATGATGAATAAGCTTTTATTCCACACGATTTTATTATTACTGTTATTGTATTTATTATTAAAATAATATTTTAAGTAAAGACATGGGCCGAAATAATATATAAAAGAAGAAAAAAGTATTGATCACAATACCGATCAACTGTCCAAAAGAAAAGATCTCATTAAAACTTTACAAGCTATAAAATCTAACATGTGGTAAAAATCCTTGTAAGAAAAAAAATTCCCCAAGCAAGATTATATGTGCCAGAAAACAATGTTTGTAACCAGTAGCCACAAGCCGACTACATAGTTAAAGAGAACAAAGAAACCATACAGACTAAGCTCTGAGATGAAATAACAAAGATAAGTCTTGAGCAATAACATCCTTCTGAAAATCTGGGGTCGTACTCCACAATTGGCTGCCGCAAACATGACTCTTTTAGACAAAGTGATATATATCATTATTAAAATGATTAACTATATTATTTTGTTACATATTAACGAATGATGGATTAATTTTTATTAGTAAAAATTTACAAATATAATAATTATTATTACATTAGATAAACATCAACAAATTTGATGGTACTCAGACGCACACCATTATAATCATAGGATCTCAATGTTGCTATTAAGCTAGAAAGTTTAATTTGATATTCATGATAAATATATAAAATATTTTATTGAGTAAATATTTGGCATTAATCGCACATTTGGCTTTACGAAATGAAACACTGAATTAAAATAAAAAAAACCAAAATATGTGTATATTCCATTAATTTTGTAATTCCTCCATGCAAGGACGGATCCAGAAATATTTTACAAGAGGGGCACAAAACAAGACTAAAACTTGTGTAGCACGGTCGCACTATGCGATAGAAAAAAATGTAATACTTTTATGTATAAATAGTAATACTTTTAGGGTAAAAAATGATATTATGTTTGAATGTACTTTTCCAGTCTAGTTGTACATGATTTGTATTAGATTTTATTCTATAAGTATTTTTTAACATTAAAAATATTATTTTTTATTTTCAACGCACGGTGCTACCATTTCACGAAAAACCTACTCACATAACAAAATACAATTATAAAATACATCAAAAATAAAATAGGTACAATTATAAACTACATAAAAAAAAGTTAATGGGAGCATGAGTTATATTTTTATCTTAATTAATAGGTTTCAAAAAAAGAAAAGAAATAGTACGGGGGCACTATTTCCCTTGTTTTCCCTTGTTCTTAGGGGCATCCCGGCAGTCCTTCTGTTTGTGTCGAGGCCTACCACAATTGTGGCAATTTCCTGCAAACTTCTTGGCTTTCTTGTTATTGGGTTTAGCCTTTTTACCGCTATTCCCCTGTGCGTTTCTTATTAGATCGATTCCGCCAAATTAGCCTTTGCCTCCATCGAGGTCTTACCATGCTTGACATTTGATTGCCTATTGTCTTCTTCAATGCGCAATTTCACAATCAAATCCTCCAAGCTCATTTGTTTTCTCTTATGCTTGATATAGTTTTTGAAATCCCTCCAACTAGGCGGCAACTTTTCAATAATTGCAGCCACTTGGAAGGTTTCACATAATTGCATCCCTTCAGCATGGATGTTGTGCAAAATCAACTCGTAATTCTTGGAGTTGACTCATACTTGATCTTGGTGTCAAGCATCACATACTCCAAGAATCGCCGACAATGAAATTTTTGGTGTCGGCATCCTCCGTCTGCACTTTTTGTCCAACGAGATCCACATCCTTAGGCGCACCTTTGAACGAGGCATACACACCATGCACAACGATTATCCAACCCATTAAGGATGTAGTGTTTGCACAAGTAGTCCCTTGACCCCATACATCAAGCGGCGACCTACGATCCATATTGGTATTATGCGGGGCAACAACGGGGAGGGTCCTCTTTAAGGAACCTCACCAAGCTTAGGGTTGTCGATAAAAGAACATCTTTTCTTTGCCATGTGTTAAAATTAAGTCCGGTAAACTTTTAGGCCTTTCAAAGATGTGCAGACCACGATTCTTTGAAACAGTGTGTTGAAGGTGTTGCCAACACCGACGAACACCCACGGCAAAGGCAAAACCATGTGAAGCCTGAAGTGAGGCCACAGTGTGGTCACACCGAAGCCCACACACTGGAACATCGAAAAAATCTGGGGTGTGCCAAAGGTGTGGTAACACCATAAAGCCACACTCTGTTGAAACATCGAAACATCGGGGGTGTGCGGAAGGTGTGGTCACACCCCCACACTGTTGGAGCATATCCGAGCGGAGGTGTTGTAACACTTCCCAGCCATTTGGAATGTTCGGAAACGAGGGTGTGGAAGGTGTGGTCACACACCCCACAGTCATCGAAATAGAAGCAGGAACATGTGTTGGTAGAGGTGTGGCCGAAGGTGTGGTCACACCAAAAGCAGGGACAACAGAAACAGGTGTTGTCGGAGGTGTTGTCACACCCGAGGCCACACCTACAGAATCGGTGGTCATCGCGTTGCTTGGAGACGCTATCATTCCAAATTACAAACAAGAGTCTTAAAATTGTTGGAATACAATAAAAATCAGAGGGATACAGTGGGGGATAATTTGAACTAACAATCGTCTATTACAAACAAAGCGAAAAGAAAGTAGTAAAGTAAGTCGAGGCGAGCGAACTCTTTCTTTAAGACTCTTGTTGCCCCGTCACGATGCTCACGGTTGCAGGCAACAAGTCTCCCAAGATACAACGACTTTGGTAAAGGATAGGAGCACCACAAATCCTTCTACCCGGCGAACTGAGATAAGTGAGGCATGAGGTGACGCCACACTTCTAGGTAACACTTCTGGTGTAATACAGATTTTTTGAGTTACAGACCATGAAAGTGAATGCACGAGTTTTTCTGTGATTGTGATGATGATGCATGAAAACCACTGAAAGGGGGGCTCCAATATATAGGGAAATCATAGGGAATCCTCCAAAGGAAAGCCCTAATGATTTGGACTTAAATATGTCCATCAATCCTCAATCAAATCCTTCCTACTTTAAATTGATTTTTTGTCAAGTCAAACCTTCCAATTGTGGCCTCAATCGGTTTAGGAATGATTTGATGCAATCAATCATGTTACCATAAATAAATGATTTGAGTCAAAGTTGCCTATTTAACGGATAAAATCAAACAACTTACCAAATACCGGATTTGATCAATCTACCAACATTCCACATATGTTGGATACATTTCCCACAAATATATCTTTCCAAGTGTACCATTTGTGCATCGATTTCTCACTTACCCATAAATGGTTTTGTGAAAATAATTGCACCATTCGTTTCCAAAATTAACGAGTTCCCCCACTTAGAATTTCGGCTTAACAAAACCGATTTTTCCAACAATTCCTCCATGATTATATACATCAATTGTGAAAATAATCTCAAATCTTCAGGCATTGAACAGATCTTTCATGCCAAATACTGGAAAAACTTTATTAAAGGGAAAAAAAAGACTTGTATTACTATGTAGGATATTAAAATGAAAGCAACATTGATTATTAAAAAATAGATCATATATTCAAAAAGACTAGTGTACATTGATTGCACACGTCCAAATTCATGCAAATTCATACGTATACGTAACAATTTAAAATAAGACATGAGATGTGCTTAATTAATCATGATTAATTACATGACTTAGTACGTATTATATTCATCACAATACAACAAAATTTGAATTTTATTTTATTTCATCAACTAATAGTAAATATGTAGCTCAAATTCGATTTGGTTAAAACCAATTTCTCACATGGCAAAGATTTTCACTTAGATGTGATTATTTAGGATAATCAACTTTTTATTTGAACTAAAATTCTAAGACAAAATTTGGGTTAGACCGTCTAACGGGTTTTTTCCATTAGACGGATTTAACCCGACCATTTTCTTTTTGTAATTTCATGTACCGGTGGTATTTTTGTAATATTATGGAGTGGTTTCATAGGATCTCCGGACCGATGGCATTTTCGTAATATTACGGGCCGTTAAAAGTATAGTTTTTCCTCTGAAAATTATTAGTAGTACATCTGAAAAGTTATTAGTAATCCCCTTGAACAATAGTTTTAGTAGCCCTCATGATAAGTGTTGGATTTTTTGCTTCAAAAGCATTAGTAATCCACCTAAAATGTATTAATTGTCCCCTTGAAAAGTATTAGGCAGTGACATAATATTAGGCAACCCTCAAAAATATTAGTTTTTCATTTGAAAAGTATTAGTAATCCACTCGAAAAGTATTAGTAACCCCTTGAGCAGTTTTTTAGTAATCTTCATGAAAAATATTGATTTTTTCCCGCAAGTATTGACATTTCTCCTAAAACGTATTAATAATCTTATTGAAAAAGATTATGTCTTTCGATCAAATGTATTTTAGTACTCCTGAAAAGTATTAATAGTCATCCCAAAAATTATTAATATCTCTCCTAAAAAGTATTAGCAACATCCAAGGGATGTTGTTGTTGTGGTGTTAGTGGTTGTGCGGGTCAATAGGCAGATTGACCACGAACCGTCTAACGGATTAGATTCGTTAGACGGTCTGACAGGAGACTAATCCAAATTCTAATGTAATATTTATTTTCTTAACTCCAAATTATTTTTAATCTTCAAGTACTTTGTTTTTATAGAATAATATGCTTAATAATTATTCATACGCCTATTATACCATAATTTGAGTGCTCTCAATAAATTCCAATACTATGAAGTTTACAATTTAAGGCGTGTTTGAAATCGCTGAAAAAAAGTGTTTATTAGCTTTTTGCTGGAAAAAATCATTTTTTAGTATTTGCAAATATCAACTTCTACTTCAGTTTCAAATTCAGTCAAAACCTAAAAGTATGGATATGGACACTTTAATTATGCTTTTAGTTTGATTTTACAAACAAATAAATATTTTTACAATTTTTTCAAAATACTCTAATATTCTGATCCTCAACTTTTAATTCTATTAACAAATACTACCAACTTCTGATTCTAATCTATTTTTACTTTTAATACAACAAATCATTTTTTCTATGAGAAGTTTTGCAAACATTTCTTTAGTTGGCAATATAAAGGAGGAGAAAATGGTAAATTCAAGTTCCTTAATTTGCAAAGCTACTCTACACCTCTGGGAAGCGACGCGTCAGATGTGACTTGTGAGTCATGTGACGCCTCGGCTTGGCGGCTACAAGCCAAACTGCTAGCCACGCCATCCTCCTCAACCAAACCCGCACCACCAGCCCCGCGAGTATGCAATCCTACTCGCCGTGTATGGAATAATTAGGGGTGTCTCGCTACGAATTTATGGGTCCAGGGAGTTCGTGGTTTTATTTCGTCAGAATCAGCCAAAGGAAATTGGAAACCCGACTTGTTTAATTATTTATGATAAAATCTTGAACCTTATTTCACAGTTAATCCAGACATGACTTATTTAACTCGTTTAATAAAATTATTTTATATATATTTAATAGTTTTCATCTGAATAATTTATAGTTTTTTAAAATCAGTCAATAAAAAATATCATAATTTACAACATAAAATAGAAAAAACATAATTATATAGCATAGCATATTAATCATATTTTGAGGACTACATACAAAAAAAATGCAAAATAACAACAACATATATAATTAAGGAAATTTTAGCATTTAAGTTTCAATGATTTGTCTTGTTCTTCATATTTTCTTATAATTAATGATTTATTTAGTTTTTTTTATTATTCAAAAACGAGTTGGAGGGGTTAAATATGTCATAGCAGGTTGACATGAACCAATCTATTTGATTGGTGGGTTATTCGTATCTGGTCCGATTTTGATCCGAACCTATGAAACATAAACTTATACTATTAATTTCATGTTAAGTTCGTGTCGGGTTTGCTTGTCGGATCCAGAGTTGACACCCTAGGGATAATAGCTCTTGTGGAGTGGAAAGTTAGCGGCTGCCACGACGGGCATATAGAATTGGACCACGTGTCCACAGTTCTAGGGAAATGAATTTCAACCATGTATAGAAAGTTTTGTCTACGGTGGGCCCAACGATTGGAAATAAAGTGAACGGCTTTGGCCACCATTGATGTGTGAACAAGGGACATACACCAGGTATTATTTTATGTTTTGGATTATTTTTTATTTGTATATATACTTGAAAACTTTGTGGATAAAGTTGTAATATTTTGTATATGTTATAAATTGTACTATTTTTTTTTTGATAAATTGTACTATTTAATTTCTAGTATCTTGATGTTACCTAATTGATTATTTTATTCAAAAAATAAAAAGCTATAATATAAAGAAATGCTTTCGTTGGTGATAATTAAGGCTATGATTGCTTATATCTCATTCCTGAAATTTTCATCTTTAAGAGAAAAATTCCTGGGATATGTGATTGTTCGTGAAAAACAATAATTTTTTTTAAAGAAAACTTCATTTATCTAAAAATTCAACTCATTTTTCTCTTCATATCTCACATTTTTTCTACCCAATTATCCTATTTATTTCTCTATTTGGGACTATTCATATAAAGAATTGCAGTAGTTTTTTTAACTTGACATCATTTTTAGGCAAAAATAAGGGATCGTCTTACGTATCCTATTCCGTAAGACGGATCCTACCTGCCACCCGCCCACCCGTTATATTTATAAAAAAAATCTGTACGCTTGTGGGGAATTGAATCGAGATGTCAACGGGGCGGGGGAGCGATCCCCATCACCGTCCCCGCGGTCACGGGGAATCCCCGTCCCCGCGAGACAAACGGGGAAAAAATTTCCCCCATCCCCGTCACCGCGGGGATTCCCCGTTCCCCGCTTTAATTTTTTTTTGTTGCAAAAAAATAATTTTTTTATAAAAATAATTATTTTTAATATTAATAAATTATAAAAAAAACTAAAAAAACATTCATTAATAAAATAAATTAAATATTTGTCATTTTTAATATTTAATATGGATATATTTATAATATATTATATATTATAAATATTATATCATATATTTAATAAGCGGTTCCCTCGGGGAACGGGGCGGGGAGTATGATCCCCGTCCCCGCCAACGGGGAGAAAACTTTCTCCGTCCTCGTCCCCATGGGGGAGAATTTTGGGGAATTCCCGCCCCATTCGGGGCGGATCCCCGCGGGGAACGGGGATTCTCCGTCCCACTGCCATCTCTAGAATTGAACCTGCGAGCCTCTCGAGGCTAAAGTGTTATTCTACCACTAGACCACTGATGCTTATTGTGCATATTTACTAGAACCATGAATATAAAGTTTCATTATCATCCCTTCATTTTAAAATTTTAAATTCTCTGAATAGTAATGATACTTTATCCGAAAATAGTGATACTTTTGAGTAATAAATATGATACTTTTAACGTGAACATTGATATTTTAATTTTTACATATTCAAAAAATAAGATTTTTTTGATATACTCATTCTAATCTCATAGCTAATGTTTTTTACATTGAAAAACTGATACTTATGCTGGAAATATTGATACATTTGATATTAAATTATGATACTTTTATGATGGACAATGACATTTTAAAATTTTAAATTCTCTGAATAAAAAGTAATACTTTATCCGAAAATAGTGATACTTTTGAGTAAGAAATATGATAGTTTTAAGGTGAACATTATTCAAAAATTAAATTTTTTTGATGTACTCATTCTAGTCTCATAGCTAATATTTTTTACCATTGAAAAACTAATACTTGTGCTGGTAATAGTGATACTTTTGATGTTAAATATGATACATTTGTGATACTTCAATCTAATGATTTTCTAATATGCGGCTGTATTAAAAAAACATGATACTTTATTCCAAAAAATGGATACTTTTACTCATAAAACTGGTACTTTGAACTATGTCATATTTATTTTTCTTTTTTCACTGTACTGAATTCATACTTCGTGATTTATTTACAAAAACATGATACTTTATCTCAAAAAATGGATATTTTTACTCATAAAAGTGTTACTTTAGTTCTGTCTTATTTATTTTTCCTTCGTGATTTAAAGTATCATATATTTTTTAATATAGTCACAAATTAGAAATGAAGGAAAGAAGAAAAATAAAAAATAAATATGATATAGTTAAAGTAACACTATTATAAGTAAAAGTATATCCGTTTGTTGAGATAAAATATCATATTTCTTAATACAGTTACAAACTAGGAACAAAAAAAGAGGAAAAATAAAAAATAAATATGATGTAGTTAAAGTAACACTTTTATAAGTATCCATTTATTGAGATAATGTATCAAGATTTTTTGATAGACTTGGGTTCGATTCTTAGCCTTTACATTTATAGGCATTTTTATTTTTTTTTAATTACCAAGCGTATTTATGAATGGGTTTATATAAATTATTATACTAAAATTACACAATAAGTACTAGTGGTGTAGTAATAGAACACCACCTTAAGTCTATTAAGGTCGCGAGTTCAATTCCGCGTTGGAGCAAAAAAAAATTAAATAAGAGGTGTGGTTGGTGGGTCATTTTTGGGTTGGGCGCGGGCGGGCGTGCGTTGGGTTGAGGTTAGCCGCAGGTGGGGGGGGCGTTGGGTGTTTGGGGAGTGCGGGCGCGGGTCGGGATGGGGGATCCGTCTTACAGAATAGGATCTGTAAGATGGTCCTACAGGAGACCTACTCTCATTTTTATTATTATTCTTTTCTTAATCTTCATAATAAAGGAATAAAATGAGATCCATATTACATACTATGTATTCAATGTTTTATTTTATATTCATTTTTCTTGTATTATATTTTACACTAATATTTTCACAAAAATTCGACAAACAATCAACATATCTAAAAGATTCTCATCATATCAACTTAATCATTAATTTTTCTCTGCACATCCAACTTTTAATTTTTAAATAATTTTTACCTCACCACTATTCACTCAAAAAATGAAAGTGAACGTAATGAAATGACAATCAAGAAGTTCATTTTGACTATTTTTGTAAATGTGGTAGGGATAAAATAGTAATGTTTAACTGAATTTTATTTTGTATTCGATTGATAATTATTTGTATAGCAATATAATTTTAAGGCCGCAAAGGATACATATGTCCCAAATAAATAAGGTATAAACTATAAATGTTCCTTCCGCATTAAAAAAATATGCACTTTAAATTTGTTAATTTTTGAATTGTTACTGTTTTTTTTTCTTTTTCCATAATTGAATTGTTAAGCGATAAATTTTCCTAACACAAATACACAATCCTAGAACCCCTTAATGGTTGCTTTTGCTACATGCACAAACCTCATACTTTTTTTTTTTTTTTTGAGAAAAACAAACCTCATACTTGGATTGGGAATATCGGGGATAAATCCGAAAACATTATGACAAAATCTCATATACATAACAAAATTCATCATTAAAGTTCACATTAGATATCAATATATAATTATCAATATTATTTCATAAAAACCATGCATATGTTTGATAAATATTTTTATCATGATTTTGATGATTTTGTTTTAAAGAGTTTTTACACCAAAACAATGATTTAAAATGTTGTCCAAATCTTCCGATTGTTTTAAAATGTTTTTACTAATTTTTCGGAGTATTTATTGGAGTCTATTTTCGACAAAAAATGGACAACGCTTCTGTCTCGTACGCAACCGATCGCCCTATAGGGCAACCCGTACCTGAAGATGTACGTTGAAAACAGGAGCGCTGTCGGCCGCCGGGGTCAGGGTCCGTGTCGCAAAGTGTATGCTTCTCTCTGTTCTTCAAAAACAACAAGGGGGACCGATCCAACAGAGGGTCAACCGGTCGGACCCCCCGTCGACCGGTCGCCCTATGTAAAAATACGGTTTTATTTTCAAACGTCTATTTATACGCGATCGGTCGCCCTATCCTTTTGACAGCAAATTCTAACTGTTGTGCAGCAGACCAACTTTCCTTAAATTGTGGGATTGATTTCTAACAGCTATATTCTTGATTTTAATGACATTTTTCTGTAGATTTTCAATCCCCAAGAGGAGCCTATACATGATCACTCATCTCCTATAAATAGAGGATGTTTTGGAGCAACAAATACAACAATTGAGATACAACACAACAACACACATTCATAGCAAAACACTTGTTTTTTCATTGTTTATATTCTTGTTGTAATTTGCCTAGTTTATCACTTTCACATCTTGAGGTCTAGGCTTGATTCTTGATTACACTTGCACTCAAATAATAATTCATTATTGAGTTGTAATCTTGATTTTGTGGTCATCATTCAACACAAGACATCCTTGTAAGTATTCTTGTGGAAAGAATACACTTGGATGATCTAGGTGATAGGTGTTTGAAGAGCTTGGTGCTCTTAGAGGTGTTGAAGAATTTGGTGTTCTTCAAGGTTGAAGATTGTGGTAATCTTCACAAGGTGCCGTTAAAGGAAGATTGTGGTAATCTTTAAAGGAGATTGTGGTAATCTCCAAGTGGTGTTGAAGAAAAGTGTGGTGCTCTTCAAGGTGATGTTGTAAGGTTATGTTGTATTAATTTTGGTAATTAATAAAACTTCTTTTTCCTTTTCGAAATCCATCCCGGAGATACTGGGGTGGTAGTAGATTAGACCCTAGGTGGGTTGAACTACTATAAATCGACGTGTGTTATTTACTTCCCATACCTTCCATTCTTGTCTTGCTTGTTTGAATCGAAAAAGAGGGCATAATCGAGAAAATGGAGATTATCTATTCACCCCCTCTAGATTATCGTAGCCGCTTGGACTTACAAGTGGTATCAGAGCCAAACTCTTTGGCAAGCTCGTTCCACATCGCGAGTAAAGAGGAACGATCATCGGCTACGAGTGAAGTCTACTTTACCGGTGCCTCCACCACTAAACCACCACTATTTGACTCCAAAAATTACACATTTTGGAAAAAAAGAATGGAATGTTATCTACAAGGTTGCGGGTTCGATATTTGGAACACAGTCATTAATGGAGAATCCATTCCGATGATAGACACACCTTACACCTCCAAAATCCTCAAGGAGCTCAAGGATGAAGAGAAGAAAATCATCTCCTTAAATGGTAAAGCTCTCAATATTTTGTCTTGTTCACTTACCACTTTGGAATATGATCATATTGTAGGAATTCGATCGGCACATGAAGTATGACAAAAATTAGAAGCCATCTATGAAGTATATGCAAATAAAATGAGCAACTCAAAAGCATCTACTTCTCAAATGGGTACAAAATCAAATCCAAGGAACAAGCCTCTTACAACTTCCAACTATGAAGAAGTTGAACAATGCCTCATGGGCATCGAAGAAGAAAACAAGGTACGCTCTAAATTATCTACTTCTTATGACAATGAATTACAAAATGATTTGCTCAATGATTATGATGAACTTCAAAATGAATTCCAAAGCTTGCTTGTTAAATACAAAATTTTGAAAAATGAATTCAATGTTTTGAAAAATGATAAGGATAGTTTATTTACTTACTATGAATCACTATCATGTGCTCACACCACCACTCTTGATAAGGTTAAAAATCTTGAAAAAGAAAATAATACTCTTGTTGAGAATATTGATTGCATGAAAAAGGATTTATTAAAATTCAACTTGAGTACCAATAAAATGTCCAATGTTGTGGATGTTCATAGTTGTGATAAAATGAAACAAGGACTTGATCATAAGCCTAATGTTGTTAATCATGTAAAAGATATCAAGTCTCTAAGCATGTTGGTCATTATGCTCCCAAAATTATTACTTATTTTTATTGCGGTAAAAAGGGTCACATGGTTAACACTTGTCGATCTAGAAATAGCTCCAATTATTTGTGGAGACCTAAAAGTCTCAAAGCTAATCTCAAAGGACCCAAACACTTGAGGGTACCACAAAATAATGACATATTAGGTACCCGGCGGAATAAAAATCAAGGAAAATTCATGTCGTCTAGAAGACATCAAATGACCATCTCATTTGATCAAAGAATGAGACATTACCACAATGAACCTCCAAGAGAAAGATACCATCAACAATAGGAAGGACACAAAGCTTGAAAATGGAGCAATTGGAGAAGCTATCATCAACAAGATGATTTTCAAAGAGGAAGATATCAACAACAAAGGGAACGACACAACCCATGAAAATGGCGTAATTGGTAAACTGTATCTCCCTATTTAAGTATGCATCTTAGTTTGTTTTTATGCATATTCTTATTTGTGCATTTATTATCAAAAAAAAATTTAAAATTTTTAAGGACTTCTATATACTTGTGTTTTTAAAAAAAAAAATTGAAAAGGAGACTTTGTATATTGTTTCAATCTCTTGTGCATTCTAGACTTATGTATTTTACTATTTCTTAAGTATTTGCATATCCTTAGTGTTTTATATGTTTTTGTGTGTGAATTTTATGTGATTTTTATTTTTCGTGTGAGTGATTGTGCATATTTTTGTGTCTTTTCGTCCCATTTTATAGTATCATATGTTACGTAGGGTATTTTTGTTTGTTTCGTAGGTTTCCGTAAGAAAAAACCTTGAAAACGGGCTAAAACGGTCAAAAACGGGCACTACGGGCGAAAGACGGTCAAGACGACCAAATATGTGTGCGCGCGCACTTGAGACAGTAAAGGAAAATAGACGCGCGCGCAACGTCAAACCTTGACGTGAATGTGCGCGAGAGCAACGGAGCGCGCTCACAGCACGCGCGCAAGGAACGCATTGCGCGGACGCGCACCTACCAGCACTGTCCGGACGCGCACCGACAGAAACTTCCAGATTTTTTTATTCGTTTTTCCTTGTTCTTTTTGGATTGTTCCACATTGTATAGGGTTTTAGGCTTATAAATAGCACTAGGGGGATCCATAATTTCGTACACTCTCATTCATAGCACTTCTATACTTTAGTTTTTTTGGTATTTTTCTCTTGCTTTCAACATTGGAATTGCTTGGGTTCTTCCCCTTGAAGTTATTTTGCTTCTTAATCAAAGAGTAAGATTTCTTCATCTCTTTTGTCTGATTTCAATTGTTGGGTGATTACTATTATTGCATGATTATGTTTATGATTATTTTCTTTCCTTCAATTGAGATTATGATCTCATCCCCAAGTATGAACTAATTTCCTTTTCTAGGATTATGATGATTTGATTCAAACAAACAAGCATGAATATTGATTAATTGATCTGCTTTCCTGAATAAATTGCTTTATCTGATAAATTGATTGTCTGATCAACTTTTGATTGTTATGGGGGAATAATTGAGATCGAGAGAAGATATTATTCCTGGACTAAATTTATTTAGGGGGTTAGATATGAATCAGAGATGTATTATCTAACCCTAGGTTTAATGAAAATAGCAAATTATTGGGATAACCCTAATCTGTGAATACGAAAGTTATCAGATCAAGACTTAGTCTTTACATGTTTGCTATATTTGTTAACCGCATGATCAATTAATTGATATTCTGCCTGCAAGTTTGATGAGATGAATCCATAATCCTAGACTTTCTTCCATATCTTTTTCTCCAAGTTTAATCCTGCTTAGTTTAAATTCGTCTTTTTGATTATTTTCTTTTAGTTTAAATAAAACCAACAAATCTGGTTAGAGTGTTTATGATTTATTTTCTGTCTATTGTGATACATAATAATTATTTTGCCGGCTAAGTCTTCCTTGAGAGACGACTTATTGTCAACTTGCTACCCTACGATTGATCTCGTTCTATTGCGAGGATTGTTAGACTTTTATAGGTGTTTAGATTATCTAGAGGGGGGTGAATAGATTACGCCGATTTTTCGCAAATTGCCCTCTTTTTCGAATGAACACGTAAATGACAAGAATGTAAATGCGGAAATTAAACAACACTCGATGATTCATAGTAGTTCAACCCACCTAGGGACTAATCTACTACCACCCCGGTATATCCGAAGTGAATTTCAAAAAGAAAAAAAGATTTATTAATTACCACAATTAATACAACACCACCTTTGAAGATTACCACAATCTTCTTACAATACCTTCAAGGAGATTACCACAATCTTCCTTCAACACCTATGAAGAGTACCACACTCTTCAACACCTAAGATCACCCAAGTGTGTTCTTACCACAAGAACACTAACAAGGATATCTTGTTTTGGATGATAGAAAAATTCAAGATTACAACTCAATAAACGAAGTATACAAACTTTGAGTGCAAGTGTAGTCAAGAACAAAAAGCCTAGACCTCAAGATTGTGCAAGTGCAAGAACTTAGGCTATTACAACAAGAATATAAAAATGAAAGCTTTGATAATTTTGCAGATTTCTTGTTGTATTGTATGCTTGTGTGATGTGTCTTGTGTCTTCAAATCATCCTCTATTTATAGGAGAGTGTTCATAGACATAGGCTCCTCCTTCTTTACTTTTGTCTACAAAAAGAGGATCACAAGATGTAGAAATATTGTACAAAAATCAAAAGTAAATCTTCTTCGATAAGAATTTCAAATGGCAAAATTTTTTTGTCACAAAATTACATAAAGGCGACCGGTTGTCCTGTATAAGATTTCGAACGTTTGAAAGAAATTAGTGCGATATAGGACAGTTGCGGGGTCCGACGGCCGGTGGGGTGCGACCGGTTGGGGTCCGTCAGCCGTCGGCCTTCTTCCTGGTCGTCGCCCTCCCTCATTTTTCAAGTTCAAGACGCTCGTTGAATTGAAATTCACGTTCGTGCACGGGTGGTCGCCGCATCGTCGCCCTCTTTATTTTTCATTCCGCCCCATTTTCTGTTTCAAAACTCAACTCGAGCTTGAAATATAGTTGTTGTCCAATTTTTTTATCAAAAATAAACTTTAAGAAATACTCCAAAAAATAGTAAAAATATTTTAAATCGATCGAAAGTATTGGACAACATTTAGGGACATTGTTTTGGTATAAAAACACATTTGCACAAAATCATCAAAATCATGATAAAAACATTTATCTAACAAACTCCCCATTTTTGATGATTACAAACCAAAACAATTTTCAAGAGGATGATTTTAAAACAAAGCATATTTTCCGGTCTAAAACATCAATCCATTACAAGTAAGATTTACCATAAGTAAAACACACAAGGATATGAACAAATATTTTTTAAAACATTTTTGCACAAGCTCCCCCTATCAATATGCATATCAAGAACAAGTATAAAAGCAACCAACTGGAAGCTAAAAGCTTAGCTTGTACAAAATAAGCTTGAATTATTTGAGCATAGAAGCTCCCCCTGTCACAAAACATCATTAGTCAAGCATAAAAGTCCACAATACATCAAATGGACTAAGTAATATTCATAGCTTTTGGCTTTTGAGAGTCCTAGCTTATAGCTTTTCTTGCGAGCTTATTTTCGCTTCTTTGAGCATATGAGCGTTTTTCTTGTTTCTCCCCCTTTGGAATCATCAAAAAGAGTGTTAGCACGATAAAAACATCATACAATTATATCAAAGCGCAATTTTAACGATTTATCGAGCGTTTTGAAAATTGAAGCTTAAATTCCAAATAAAAAGAGAAAAATTGATTATTTGATTTGCAAAAGCTCATTTGAGTGTCAAGACATGACATCAATAAATATATAAGACTTTTGAAAGCATAAGAGTCATGTATAAGTTGAAATTTTCTTTGCGATAATTCATCGAACCCTTTGTGGGCGTGAAAAATAAAATAAGAAGTATAAGGCCCTTGTAAATGAATCAAGCCAAAAAATTTCATCACTAAATCAGTTCAAACATAATTCAATACATCATAATTAACAAGCTCATCGCCATCATATGAAACTTCCATCAATAAAATTACAAATAAGCCAAAAACTCAAGGGTTCAACCCAATTGAGCAAAGGAAGTAGAATTCTTACCATTCAATCGGTAAAGAGCAATGATGATGATAATCGAGCCTAATTAAGTCCAAGATATGAAATGTATGCTAGAAAACAAATTTGAAGTGAAATTTGTGTGCATTTGGTAAATGGGACGAAAAATGGACAAAATGAGCTAAAATGGCTAAGTCTGAAGACATAACCGTATTTAACCACAAAATGACAGTGGGCGACCGGTCGATGGTGAGGGCGATCGGTCGAGGTGAGGTCCGACCGGTCGACGGTGAGGGCGATCGGTCGACGGTGAGGTCCGACCGATTACCCCCACCCCAGTCAGCCCACTGTCTCAACTTGTTTACCAAAATCCGGAATTTCAACCAAAAATCCGATTTTTCGCCCCTAAGTATTAAAAACGTACAAGATGCAAATGTAAACTTCATTCAATATGCATTATGCCTAACCGAACTCGTATAGATGCAAAAGTCTCGGAAGATAGCGGTTTTGTAAAAATGTCTGCCAATTGATCTTGAGATGGAACAAAAGATATCTCAGTTTTTCGTTTTGAAACACAATCCCTTAGAAAATGATGTCGAATCTCAATATGTTTAGTACGGTTATGATGAACCGGGTTTCGAGCAATATTTATAGCGAATATGCTATCACAAAAAATAGGAACACTTATAATCCGCTAAAGTTTGTTTCATCCAAAGCAATTGAGTACAACAAAAGGCCGCGGAAATATATTCGGTTTCGGCCGTTGAAAGTGAAACACAATTTTGTTTCTTTGAAAACCAAGAAACTAGGCAATCACCTAGAAATTGACATGATCCGGAAGTACTTTTACGATCATCAATATTTTCCGCATAATCCGAATCACTATAACCTTTAAGAGAAAAATTTTCATTCTTTGGATAAAATAAACCATATTGAATAGTGCCTTTCAAATATCGAAAAATCCTTTTAACGACACTCATATGAGATTCTTTGGGATTGCTTTGGAAACGAGCACATAGGCATACGACATGTAGAATATCCGGTCTACTTGCGGTTAAATAAAGTAAACTACCAATCATACCTCGATATTTGGATTCATCAACTGGCTTGCCTTTTTCATCTTTGTCAATCTTGACGTTTGTTGTCATTGGGGTAGAGACGGTTCTTCCTTCTTCAATGCCAAACTTCTTTAAAAGCTCCTTTGTATATTTTGATTGTGAAATATAAATTCCTTCTTGGCATTGCTTAATTTGAAGTCCGAGGAAGAAGTTGAGCTCTCCCATCATGCTCATTTCAAATTCACCTTGCATTAACTTAGAAAATTTCTTGCACAAGGATTCATTAGTAGAACCAAAAATAATATCATCAACATAAATTTGCACTAATAAGCAATCTTGCCCTTTTTCAAAAACAAAGAGAGTAGTATCAACTTTACCTCTTGTAAAACCATTTTGCAAAAGAAAATAGCTAAGTCTATCATACCATGGGTGTTTGTTTCAAACCATACAAGGCCTTTTTAAGTTTATAAACATCATTAGGCCTAGAAAAATTTTCAAACCCCGGAGGTTGTTTTACATAGACTTCTTCTTGAATAATTTAAAAATGCGGATTTTACATCCATTTGGTAAAGCTTGAAATTTTTAAAACAAGAATAGGCAAGTAAAATACGAATAGCTTCTAAACGTGCTAGGGGTGCAAATGTTTCATCATAATCAATACCTTCTTCTTGACAATAACCTTGAGCTACTAACCTTGCTTTGTTTCGAACAATATTGCCTTGGTCATCGAGCTTGTTCCGAAATACCCATTTTGTACCAATAATGGTTTGAGATGGAGGACAAGGTACTAATTCCCATACATCATTCCTTTCAAATTGATTCAACTCCTCTTGCATTTCTAAAAACCAATCTTCATCTTCAATAGCTTCCTTAGCATTTTTAGGCTCTTTTTGAGATATAAGAGCTTTCTCGGCGAATTTTCCTCGGGTCATTACTTTATCAAGGGGATCACCAATAATAAGATCTTTTGGGTGATCTCCCTTAAATTTCAATGCTACGGGGAAGATCCCAAGTATCAACTTTATCTTCTTGAGGAACATTTGAGCTTGAAGGTTGATCATTTTGAGTATCATCTTGAACAATGGGTTCAATAATATCCTCTTCATCACTTTCATCATTGGGTATCCTTTCAACACCCGAAGCTTCATTGAATTTGACATGGATGGATTCTTCAACAACTCCACTAGTTTTATTGTAAACCCGATATGCTTTGCTCTTTGTTGAATACCCCATAAATATTCCTTCATCGGCCTTAGGATCAAGTTTGTCCAATTGATCCTTAGTATTCAAAATAAAACATTTACATCCAAATATTTTGAAATAGCTAATATTTGGAGTTCTTCCTTTCCAAAGCTCATATGGAGTTTTATCCATTTTAGGACGAATATAAACTAGATTAATGACATAGCAAGCAGTACTTACGGCTTCGGCCCAAAAATATTTTGTAAGTGAAAATTCATTGAGCATGGACCGACTCATTTCTTGAAGTGTCCGATTCTTCCTTTCGGCTACTCCATTTTGTTGAGGTATCCTTGGAGTCGAAAAATTGTGACTATATCCCTTGGTTTCACAAAAGACTCTAAATTCTCCATCAAATTCTCCACCTCGATCACTTCGAATAAACTTAATAGTATCTTCCTTTTCATTCTCAATAAGTCTACATAACTTAACAAACTCATTAACGACATCGCTTTTATTTGTAAGAAATAGAGCCCAAGTATATCTAGAAAAATTATCAACTATAATAAAAGTGTAATGTTTTCCACTTAGACTTGCCGTACCAATATCCCCATACAAATCTAAATGAAGAAGTTGTAGAGGCTTGGTTGTGGAAATTTCATTTTTGGGCTTAAAACTACTCTTAACTAATTTGTTCTTTTGACAAGTGTCACATAAGCCAAGATTTTCAAAATTCAATTTGGGTAGTCCTTTTACATGTTGGTTTTTGTAAATAATTTGCAAATTTTTATATCCAACATGTCCAAGTCGCCTATGCCATAAACTAGTTAAATCATTGTTGGCGACAAGACAAGAAACATTTTGACTAACCAAATCACTTGTACAAATTTTGTAAAGATTGCCTTTTCTAATTGCTTCACAAATAATTTTATCATTTTTAGAAATAAGGCATTTTTCTTTATTAAAAACAACATTATAATTTGAATCACAAAGTTGGCTAACACTTATCAAATTAAACTTAAGCCCTTCTACTAAAAGAACATTACTAAGAGAGAAAGAAGAGCTACCAATTTCTCAATTTCCAAGAATTTTTTCTTTGTCATTGCCGAACATGACCATACCCTCTTCTTGGAGCTTGATGTTGGTAAAAAGTTCTCTCTTTCCGGTCATATGGTGTGAACATCCGCTGTCCACAAGCCATTTTGAACCTCCATAGTTGTTATAGCCCCTATGACCTACAAAAGAATTATTTTTAGGTACCATATAATTTTGGGGTTCATGGGGGTTAGCCTTGAGACCTTTGGGTCTCCAAACAAAGCTAAAATTATTCTTAAATTTACAATGACTAACATAGTGACCAACTTTACCACAATAAAAACAAATAAGATTATGGGCACTACTAGCACGTACAAAAGTCGGACCTTGGTCTTTTTTCTTTGAAAGAGAAAAAGGTTTATAGCCAAGTCTTAATTTAGAATGCTCACCTCTTTGTGCATCTAAATTTTTTGTAACTTTATCCGTACTTAAGTTAAAACGGTGCACATCCTTTTTTAAACATTTAAGATCATTTGTGAGCGTTTGTTTTTTGATTTCAAGAGTACAGACTTTAGTAAAAATAATAGCATGAGCTTTATCAAGAGATTCATAAGAAGTAAACAATTTATCCTTTTTCTAATTTAAGCTATTTATGATCATTTGTTAAAGTCTTGTATTTAACAATCAAATTTTGAAACTCATTTTGTAATTCATCAAAATCACATTGTAAATCATCAACTAAGGAAGAACATGAAGCGTTAGAGCGTACCTCATTATTTTCGTCGTCTATGGCCATAAGACCATGTTCGGATTCTCCTTCTTCGTCGGTTGTTTCAAATAGCTCATCCCAAGTTTTGACTTCCGCATTTAGAACCTTCTTTTTCGGAAAAGGCTTCTTCTTCTTTTGTTCCTCTTCCTCGAGTTTTGGGCAATCGGCTATGAAGTGCCCGGATTTTCTGTATTTAAAACACGAGTTATCTCTCGGTTTTCTCGCCTTATTTTTATTCACAAATTTTGTAAATTTATGAACAAGTGCAGCCGTCTCCTCCTCATCATCATCAATATCATAATATACATTATTAGAAGAAGATGCAAGACCTTTAGGAATATTTTTCATACCCGATTGATTGATGGATGGTTTGGAATTTTTCCTCTCCTTGAGATAGACTTCGTAGATGAGGAGGTTCCCGATGAGCTCATCGAATTTGAGTGTCTCAAGATTTTGTGCTTCCGTGATAGCCGTCACCTTTTCGGACCATGAGCCGGGAAGAGCGTTCAAAACTTTGGTCACCTTTCCAAGAGCCACAAGAGGATTGACAATGTTGTCAAGCCTTTCCACCATTTTTGATATGCTTTCACCATCATGTATATTGAAATTTTCAAAGTCTTCCACAAGCATTGTTTTTCTTGTTTGCTTCACTTTCTTTGTGCCCTCATAGATGATTTCTAATTTTTCCCAAACTCCATGTGCCGACCTTATGCCTCTTATACGATTATACTCGGTGGTGGTAAGAGAGCAATGCAAAATATTTAAAGCTTACCGTTTAGAGATAAGGCCTTCTTGTCATTTTCATCGAACTCCTTGAACGGTTTAGGAGTCGTGGTGTCGTCCTCTAATTTCTTGGTTAGTTGATCAACTCCTTCAATGACCACATTCCAAATGTCAAACCCGCACCCTTGTAGAAAGCACTTCATACGGTCTTTCCAAAATGCGTAGTTGTTGGCGTCGAATAGTGGTGGCTTGTTGGTGTAGGCGCCGGTGGTGAGGTAGCTTTCGTTCGTAGCCATGGATCTTTCCTCTTTACTCGAAACGAGCTAGCCAAAGAGTTTGGCTCTGATACCACTTGCTAGTCCTAGTTGCTACGATAATCTAGAGGGGGGTGAATAGATTATGCCAATTTTTCGCAAATTGCCCTTTTTTTTGAATGAACACGTAAATGACACGAATGTAAATGCGGAAATTAAACAACACTCGATGATTTATAGTAGTTCAACTCACCTAGGGCCTAATCTACTACTACCCCGGTATATCCGAAATGGATTTCAAAAAGAAAAAAAGATTTTATTAATTACCACAATTAATACAACACCACATTTGAAGATTACCACAATCTTCTTACAACACCTTCAAGGAGATTACCACAATCTTCCTTCAACACCTATGAAGAGTACCACACTCTTCAACACCTAAGATCACCCAAGTGTGTTCTTACCACAAGAACACTGACAAGGATATCTTGTTTTGGATGATAGAAAAATTCAAGATTACAACTCAATAAATGAAGTATACAAACTTTGAGTGCAAGTGTAATCAAGAACAAAAAGCCTAGACCTCAAGATTGTGCAAGTGCAAGAACTTAGACTATTACAACAAGAATGTAAAAATGGAAGCTTTGATAATTTTGCAGATTTCTTGTTGTATTGTATGCTTGTGTGTTGTGTCTTGTGTCTTCAATCATCCTCTATTTATAGGAGAGTCTTCATAGACATAGGCTCCTCCTTCTTCACTATTGTCTACAAAAAGAGGATCACAAGATGTAGAAATATTGTACAAAAATCAAAAGTAAATCTTGCTGATAAGAATTTCAAATGGCACAATTTTGTGTCACAAAATTACATAGGGCGATCGGTTGCCCTGTATAAGATTTCGAACGTTTGAAAGAAATTAGTGCGATCCAAGACAGTTGCGGGGGTCCGACCGGCCAGGTCGGGTGTGTGTGACCGGTTGGAGGGGGTCCGACCGACCGGTCGCTTCTTCCTCGACCGTCGCCTCCTCATTTTTCAAGTTCGATGACGTTCAGAATTGAAACTCATGTTCAGGAACCGGTCGCCCATAGGGTCGATCGGTCGCCCGTACCGGTCGACCTAAGGGTCGACCAGTCGCCTTTCTTGTTTTTTATTTTGTCCCGTTTTCTGTTTCAAAATTCAACTCAGCTACAGGTTGCCTATAAGGCGACCGGTCGAGCTTGAAATATAGGTGTTGTCCAAGTTATCAAAAATAAACTTTAAGAAATACTTCGAAAAATAGTAAAAACATTTTAAACCGATCGAAAGTATTTGGACAACATTTAGGGACATTGTTTTGGTATAAAAACACATTTGCACAAAATCATCAAAATCATGATAAAACATTTATCTAACAGATTTGTCAGTTTGGTACATTTTCGAATGATTATCCGACTATTCGGGGATTTTTTTGAGGAATAAGGTTGGATGTACTTGTGAGAGCATCCTTTTGTATTATATGATGATAATGTGATTTTGAATTTTTATGCTAATTTGTGGATTGAGCATGATGTTCAAAGGAAGCCTATTGGTTTGAACTCATTTGTGAAAGGTCGTCGTTTTAGATGGACTCCAAATGATATTTGTCGGTTGTTGCATGTCCAAGAGGGAGGATGGGACTATTTTGGGTGTACAAATTGGAATTATGAGATGTTTGGTGTTTCTATGGAAGATGTTAAGACCTTTTTGGGTGTTTGGCCACAAAATTCATTGTTGGCTATGTCTCTTGAGCATAGAGTGATTTCCATAATTGTAGCATATTGCATTTGTGGAAGAGGGAAAAATGTCGAGCAATATGGACTACTTTTTGACATATAAAATTGCTAGAAGGGAACCACTCAACTTTGGTGCAATCTTTATTCAATGCATCATTGAGCCAATAACGCAAGGGACGAAGAAGTTTGTTATGGGAAATTGGATTTGCAAACTTCTAATGCACTCGGGCTTACCTTCATCGGAGTTTAATTCGGAGATGATTCAAAATGACTTCGATATTGATAACATATTGCAAATAGTCCGAATGCGCAAAAATATGCCTATTCGCCCAACTAAAATGGCAAGAGGAAGACACAAAGGATCTACATCCCAAAACCCCAATGACATATTTGATGATGCCGAAGCTGAAAGATTGATGGCGGGTGAAGGACCAAGCAATCCGTAGGGTAATACCGGTGCTCAACCATCTCGGGGGATCGTTTCAAGCCCAACTTGACGAACAAAGAGTCCTTCAAGATGCTCGGTATGAGGCTTTGAGTCAAGAGAATTCTAAATTGAAAAAGTCGATTGGGAAATTGAAGAAATTCATCAAGGACCACTTCCCTAATACATGTTTCTCCTCCGACGAAGATTGACGACCTTAGTGCTTTTTATTGCTTTAATTCATGTCGTTTCTTCTTATGATGTAATGAACTACTTTCTATAACTCTTTTGCACGAATGATATTTGTTTTTTTTAAAGGGAATGAACTAGCAAGAGTGCTAGTAGATTATGATTGCTTGTGGTAATGATGGAGTATTTGATGTAAAAAATACTCTTTTATGCATTATTTGATATTTTGGATAAAAGGTATGAAGTACTTGATGGTAAAAGTGTTTCCTTTAATTTGTTGCTTGGTGGCATTTGTAATGCCTTGATTATATTGCTTTAGTTGGTTAGATTTATCTCAATTGGGTTGAACCCTTGAGAATATGCTTATATGTTGATATTTTTGGTTGAATGATGTTTTGTGCAAATTGGTGATGATATATTGGCTTGGTTATTTTTACAAGGGTTATATACATTGTTTTTATTTTTTGACGCCCGCCAAGTGTTTTATAAAATATTTCAAAGAAAAATTCATCACCTACATGATTCTCTCGTTTTCAAATGTCTTATATATTTATAGAGATCGTATGTTGCTAATCAAATGAGCATTTACAAGCTTTTATAAAGTCATTTGATCAACTCCTCCCTTAATTTTTGATATTTTAAGCTTAATGATCAAAGCTCGATAAATCGATTAAATTGCGCACTTTGATATGATAATTTATAATTTTTATCGTGCTAACATTCTTTTTGATGATTCCAAAGGGGGAGAAATAGGTTATAAGCTCATAAAAGCTAAAAAAAAGCTCGCGAAAAAAAACTATAAGCTATGGAGCTTTTAAGCCAAAAGTTTTGGCTATGAACTAGTCCATTGGTTTTGTCTTGGACTTATGATACTTGTTTTATGGTTATCTTTGACAGGGGGAGCTTCTAAGCTCGTGATTATATTGGTTACATTGTATAAGCTGAGTTTTCAGCTTTTGTATGGTTGCTACTCGTTTGTATTGATATGCATGTTGATAGGGGGAGCTTGTGCTATTGTTTGAATATATTTACTACCCTCCTTGTGGTTATTTTATTTTGAAATTTGGTCGCTTCAAACGGTTAGATATATTTTACCGGAAAATCATTTTTGATTTAAAATTCGACCTCTTAATATTTCTTAAAATTATTTTGGTTTGTAATCATCAAAAAGGGGGAGATTGTTTGATAAATGTTTTTATCATGATTTTGATGATTTTGTTTTAAAGAATTTTTACACCAAAACAATGATTTAAAATGTTGTCCAAATACTTCCCATTGTTTTAAAATATTTTTACTAATTTTTGGGAGTATTTCTTGGAGTTTATTTTCGACAAAAATTGGACAACACTTCTGTCTCGTGTGCAACCGATACGTGAAGATGTACATTGAAAACAAAAAACGGGACTGAAGTAAAAATCAAGGGGTCGACCTGGGCGTCGATCGGTGCCGTCGACGATCGCCTAGGGTCGACCGATGTCTGCAAGTGTATGCTTCTATCTGTTCTTCAAAAACAACAAGGGGGACCGGTCCAACACAGGGTCGTCCGGTCAGACCCCCCGTCGACCGGATGCCCTGTGTAAAAATATGGTTTTATTTTCAAACGTCTATTTCTACGCGACAGCAAATTCTAACTGTTGTGCAGCAGACCAACTTTCCTTAAATTGTGGGATTGATTTCTAACAACTATATTCTTGATTTTAATTGCATTTTTCTGTAGATTTTCAATCCCTAAGAGGAGCCTTTACATGATCAATCATCTCCTATAAATATAGGATGTTTTGGAGCAACAAATACAACAATTGAGATACAACACAACAAGACACATTCAAAGCAAAACAATTGTTCTTTCATTGTTTATATTCTTGTTGTAATTTTCCTAGCTTATCACTTTCACATCTTAAGGTCTAGGCTTGATTCTTGATTACACTTGCACTCAAATTGTATTATTCAGTATTGAGTTGTAATCTTGATTTTGTGGTCATCATTCAACACAAGACATCCTTGTGAGTATTCTTGTGGAAAGAATATACTTGGGTGATCTAGGTGGTAGGTGTTTGAAGAGCTTGGTGCTCTTAGAGGTGTTGAAGAATTTGGTGTTCTTCAAGGTTGAAGATTGTGGTGATCTTCACAAGGTGCCGTTGGAGGAAGATTGTGGTAATCTTTAAAGGAGATTGTGGTAATCTTCAAGGTGGTATTGAAGAAGAGTGTGGTGCTCTTCAATGTGATGTTGTATTAATTTTGGTAATTAATAAAACTTCTTTTTCCTTTTCGAAATCCATCCCGGAGATACTTGAGTGGTATTAGACCCTAGGTGGGTTGAACTACTATAAATCGATGCGTGTTGTTTACTTCCCGCACCTTCCATACTTGTCTTGCTTGTTTGAATTGAAAGAAAATGACATAATCGAGAAAATGGAGATAATCTATTCACTCCCTCCAGATTATCGTAGCCGCTTGGACTTACAGCATATATGTGAACATTTTTAACATAAATTATTTTATCCGATAAACTTGTTTATCTGTATTAAGAAAATAGTAAAACAACGTAGTATAGTATTATTTAATTGAATATAAGAATAAAATTCATAAGTAGCTACATAAATAATAAATTAAGGACATTTTATTATGCTACTATTACTATATATAAATATCACATGTTAGAAGCCAACGTCATATGAAAAAGTTAAATTTAATTAATTTTCTTATAAATAAAATCAAAATATGTTTACACCTATGTTTATATCAAAACATGCTTAATAGTAGTAATGTTTGTTCCCGGTTTAAGAAAAAGTGGGCTTTTATGGCCCAACTTCTTGGTGAATCTTGGAGAAGCAATTATACGTGGGTTTGGTCGTCAGTCGATTTATAGTCTTCTTTTCTTTCTTTTTGAGCAGGTCACTCGTAGGAGAAGAGCTGGTAAAATGCAGCTCGTCTCGTGGGTTGGCCTGAACTGAGCCATAATTTTTTGGGCACAACAAAATTGAGCCTATTTGGGTTATGCCAACTAGCTTGTGGGTTGGGATTAGCCCGACTATTTGACCCAACTCTACATAGGATCGTCTTATGGATCCTAATTTGTAAGAAGGATCCTACAATACGAATACGGTATTAAACCAAAAAGAAGAAATCAAAAATTCTCGCAACTAACCTACGCGATCTCCCGCACCTCTCCCTTAGCTCCCTTCCAACTTTGCGGCAGCTCCTTTCCAAATCTGAAGAAAGTGAGATGCCATTGAAACTAGCTGAGAAAGCTTAAAAGAGAGAGAGAGAGAGAGAGAGAGAGAGAGAGAGAGAGAGAGAGAGAGAAACAAATTTTATTCATAAAAAAGGTGTGAATATCCAACTGACTTCACTGTACAAACTAACAGGGTATTTATAGGAAATGGAAAGGACTAAAAAAGTGAAAGCAACAACATTTAGAACTTAAGCCTATATATTCGTCATCCCCCTAAAGCTGGAGAATGGTGGAGATCAACCAGTCCCAGCTTGGAAACAAATTTAAGAAACGCAGCAACCCCCAGTGGTTTGGTGAAAATGTCAGCCAACTGTAGAGAGGAAGACATTTTCTGTGGCAAAACAAAACCTTGTTTGAACTGATCTCGGACAAAATGGCAATCGATCTCCAAGTGTTTGGTCCTCTCATGGAACACAAGATTTTCAACTATATGCAAAGCAGCCTGATTATCACACCATAAAGGAATATGCAAAGGGAATGAAACCTGACGATCATGAAGCAAATATGAAAGCCATTGCAACTCACACACCAGCAGTCGCTAATGCGGTACTCGGCCTCGGAGGACTGAAACCGCCCCTGCTTCTTGGTCTTCCAAACAACCAAGTAGCCACCAAAAAGACACAGTAGCCAGTGAAGGATCTCCTGGTATCCTGACAAGCACCCCAGTCAGCATCACTGAAGGCTTCCAAAGAGAAAGAACCATAACTAGAATAGAAAAGGCCAGTAGAAGGTGAACCCTTGAGATATCTGAGTACATGGAGAGCAGCATCCCAATGGAGTGAAGTAGGAGCATTGACAAATTGGCTAAGATGTTGGACATTGTATGTAATGTCAGGCCTAGTCATATTGAGGTAGAGCAAACGACCAATAAGTCTCCTATATCGATCAGGAGAAGGAAGTGAACACCACCCTTAGCCACAAGTTTCAAACCAGTTGGGAGATGAGTAGAAGCTGGTTTACAACCCAACATACCAGCATCAGTGAGAATATCTATCACATATTTCCTTTGGTTCAAGTAGAGGCCCTGTGATCCCCTTACCAACTCAATACCAAGAAAATACTTGGCAAAACCCAAATCTTTGATAGTGAAAAGCTGATCCAAATAGAGCTTAAGAGCTGCAATGTCCTCCTCATGAGAACTAGAGAGCATAACATCATCCACATAGACAACAAGGGCAAGAAACCTCCCCAATGAAATCTTATAGAAGAGACAATGATCATGGACAGATTGTGTAAAGCCAAAGGCAAGAAGCTTGATGCAGTCGTGTTCCACATGCAGGCTTCTGTTTGAGACTATATAAATTTGACCGCAAATGGCATACGACCAGGGAGAGGCCTTAGAGTAACCCTCAGGAGGATACATATAGATATCCTCATCCAAATAATCATGTAGAAACGCATTATTAATATCCAAGTGATGAATAGACCACTGATTAAGAGTAGCAACATCCAATAACACCCTGACTATATCCATCTTGGCCACAGGGGAGAAGCTATCTAGATAATCCACCCCATAAACTTGATGATAACCCTTGACTACAAGTCTAGCCTTATGTCTCTCTATAGTCCCATCAGGCTTCAATTTGGTTTTAAACACCCACTTACACCCTATAGCCTTTTTATCAAGAGGAAGTGAAGTGAGATTCCAAGTGTGATTTATCTCCAAAGCAGCCAACTCCTTCTGCATAGCATCCACCCAAACAGAATCCTTACTAGCTTGAGTATAAGTTGTAGGTTCATGTATAATGGACACATTGGACAAAAAAGACACATATGTGCTATGGAAAATAGGAGAGACAATAAAAGGAAAAGTAGTAAGAGGATAGGAGGAAGAAGTAGAACATGTGACAATACAAGTGGCTGCAGTGATGGGCATTGGGAGAGAGACATTATTGGTAATGAAATCAGACATCCAGGCTGGTTTATGAGTGACCCTAGTGCTCCTCCTAAGAGGTGGAGAAGGAGAGATAGGAATGGAAGATGTTTCAGGACAGGGAGGTGTATGCTGCAGTGGAGTATGCTCAGAAAAGTCAAGGCCTGAGGTGGTAGCAATAGGTAAAGGAACGGTAGAAGTAGAATGGGGAGAAGAGGAAAAAGGAAATGAGGTTTCTGAGAAAAAAACATCTCTAGAGATGAGAATGGAGTGTGTGTCCTAGTCATAAAGTCTGTACCCTTTCTTCCCAGTTACATATCCCAGAAAAACACACTTGCTTGCTCTAGGGGTGAATTTGGACTTCTGTGGTGTGGTGTTAGTGGCAAAAGCCAAGCAACCAAAAGGCTTAAGCATAGAATAGTCAAGTGTCTTGCCATATAAGAGTTCATGAGGAGTTTTCCATTGGAGAGAATAAGTGGGGAGTCTATTGATGATATAGGCTGAGGTTAGAAGAGAGTAAGGCCAAAAATGTGTAGGAAGCTGAGACTGAAACATGAGAGCCCTGACAATGTTTAACAATTGTCTATGCTTTCTTTCCACTATCCCATTCTGTTGGGGTGTATAGGTGCAAGTAGTTTGATGTAAAATCCCATGAGAATAAAAGAGAGTCCTACAAGATTGGTTTAGAAATTCACTCCCATTATCACTTCGGAATGTTTTAACAGAGGTTCCAAATTGAGTAGATACCATCCTGATAAAATTTTCTAAGAACTGTGGTACTTGACTTTTATGGCTCATCAAATAAACCCAAGTACCCCTACTGCAGTCATCTACTATGGTTAACATGAAAGGTGTATGCATAAGAGAAGAAGCATTGTATGGCCCCCACACATCTAAATGAACAAGTTCAAATAAATTTTCAGCATGATTATTACTGAGAGGAAATGACACTCTAGGATGTTTGGCCTTTGTGACATACAACACATTCAGATAATTTCTGTTTGAGAGTAGAATTACAAAAAAGGTTTCAGAAAATCTAAATGTTCTAAGACTGAGGGAGAAACATGCCCTAGTCTTAGATGCCATGTATCAAAAGGCACATTAGTAGTTGAAAGATAAGCTGGAAAGGAAGGAGGTAGTTGTGGATGCAAAATATAGAGTCACCCAATCACCTTTCCAGTTGCAACCACTTGTTTAGTCACCTGGTCCTATAGAACATAATGAGAAGGATAAAAAATGCAAGTGAGATTGGATTGTTGGATCAGTTGTGCAACAGATAGCAGATTATACTTAAAATTAGGAACAACAAGGACATCATGAAGTATCAAGTGATCTGTGACTTGAACCTGCCCACTCTGTGACACATGAGTGGTTGTGCCATCAGGAAGAAGAATAGAAAGAGGATTAGATAAGGTGGTAATATTTGTGACTTGATTGGGATAAGCACACATATGTCTACTTGCTCATGTGTCTAATATCCATGATCCTACATCAATAGACTCAATACTAGTCAAAGCATAATCATACACATTATGCATCAGAATACCTGCAATGTCAGCAAAGTGTGCATGAGTCATAGGAACCCCTCCATCCTCATGAAATCCTGAGTGCATCTTTGAGCTCATAAATTTGGCTATCTCCTGTTGTATCAGATTAGATATATCTGCAAGAAGAGTCTTCTTTTTTGAATCAACCACTGAATCTGATTTCACTGAATGTGCATCAGCCATATTTGCTGAGTATCTTCCTCCCAGCTTGCTCCTCTGCTCTTTGAAATCCTTATACCAGTCAGGGTAGCCATGTAATTTGAAGCAGCTCTTATTGTGTCCATTAATTTGACAATGATCACAATAGAGTTTAGACTTCTCTTCCTTCAATAATCGCACGTGTCCTCAGCCTCTGCCATTCATCAGACATGTGTGACCACCTCTAGATGGTGCACCTCTCCCATCAATTGGTGCTCTAGTAAACATATCATCATTATCCAATGAATCAGGATATAAATTCTGCACCACACGTTGTTTCTCGACTCGTTGTATCATAGAATAGGCCTTGTTGACTGAAGGTAAAGGATCTATGAGCAATATATGGCTTCTTATATTCTCATAACTGTCATTCAGTCCCATGAGAAATTGTAGCAACTTTGTGTTCAGCTACATGTCTACTAGAACCACAAGTACAAGGAGGTAATGACACTAGACTAACATACTCATCCCAAAGACGTTTCAGCTTTGTGAAATAAACATCAACAGTATTCGTACCTTGCTTCATAGTTGCGATCTCCTTCTGCAATCGATATAGTAATGGTCCATTGCTTTGGCCATACCTTTGCTCAATTTTTTCCCACAGCGCTTTGGCTGAATCAGCGTATAAAAATGCTTCTACCAAATCCTTACTCAAGGAATTCAGAATCCAGCTATAAAGCATATAATCGATTTTCCCCACTGCTCATAATCAGGTGAATCTGGTTCAGGCTGCGGCATACTTCCATTAACAAATCCAAGTTTTGTCTTCGCACCCAACAAGGCTATTACCATCGCACTTCTCCACGACAAGTAATTTGTGTCCGTCAATGGAGTCGTAACGGGCACCATACCTGGGTTATCCAAGTTATGAAGTGTGTATGTATCATCGAATCGACGAACACGAGCATCATCATGCTCTGTGATGGCCTCCTTGTTACCAGTATCAGCATCCTTTTCACGATCACCCCATCGGCCCAAGACGTTCCATGCTATATGACGGCGTGGCATGATCGGACCAATTGATTAGTACCTTAGGCTCTGGATACCATGAAGAAAATGAGCTGCCATTGAAACTAGCTGAGAAAGCTTAAAGAGAGAGAGAGAGAGAGAGAGAGAGAGAGAGAGAGAGAGCGAGAGAGAGAGAGATAAACATATTTTATTCATGAAAAAAATGTGAATATCCAACTAACTTCATTGTACAAACTAACAGGGTATTTATAGGAAATGAAAAGGAATAAAAACGTGAAAGCAGGAAAATGACAACATTTAGAACTTAAGCCTATATATTCTTCAAAATCTCCCCCACGAAAATCTCTCATCCACCACCAATTTTCACCACAACACTGCAACTTTCTCTATTCATCCCTCCGCTGCAAAAAAATTTACTCCACTACCCCCTGCAGTTTTCGATTCTATATTGATACGAATTTAGAGAAAAAACATTACTTATACCCATATTCAACAACAAACATTGGTTAGAAGAGAATTTCTGCAATGGAGAATGAAGATGAAAATGATTCATTGATGAAGGAACGTAATGTAGTTCATATCATAAATAGTACTTTTTACTTTTCGGCAAGAAATGATACTTTTGAGACTAAATACAATACTTTTGTGATGGATAGTGATACTTGAATAATTCAAATTTTGTAAAATAAAAACTGATAATTGATCCAAAAATAGTGATACTTTTGAGCAATAAATATGACACATTGGGACAATTATAAACACTCGTTTATAGGGATGGCAAAATTTAGGGGAACCATCCCATTGGTACTAGAATAAAATGACACTGCAAATTTTTGACTAATTCAAGGATGAGAGCTGGGATGAAAATCCCCAGACTTGCCTAGAAACCGAGAATGAGATAGTGATGGTATTTATATCCCTATTCCATCCCCATCCCCGTCCCCGATTAAATAGAATAGGGATTTCTCATATTTGTTCTCCATACACACACACACACACACACACACACACATATATATATATATATACGTATATATATATATTATAGTTATCTATTATTAATATTACAATACAATCAGTGGCAGACGCAACTCGAGACTTAAGGGGCGAAACCTATTATTGAAGATTAATATAAAGAACTTTTTCTCAAAAGAAAAAAAAAATTGGGGGGAGGGGGGTAAATGTAATTTTCCATTACTTTATTCATAGTTATAGAATAAATAACAACTAAATTAAAGAAGGAGAATAAATTTTGAAAAATTTTGCTGCCCACACTTGCTACCCTTAGTTCCACCATTGAAGACAATGTATTTCCAATATTTTAAGATTACAAGATGTTTGATACAACGAAACTTATTTTGTTGTGGCGTTTCAAGTTGTGTAGTTGTATAAAATAAAGGATTTATGTTAGATATATATTTTTAATTATTGATTGTTTCAAATAATTTATATTACACTATTTTCATTAATAAATAAAAATGGAGACTTCGATTTTTAGTGGGACATCGAACATAGATTTTTGTCTCATCCCAGATACAAAAAATGAGAAATGATACATAAATGATATTTGAGATAACCTATAAGATTCAAGAATGAGGATAATAAACATCATCAACTTCATAATTATAATTGGTCCCCAAACATCCCAAAGATAGCATCAAACCCAAATCCCTCAAGTAAGCCAAGTGTGAAGTCCAAAGTGTTCATCACCATTGAAAGATTATGGATGATAAGGAAAAAAAGAAACTTGATAGGAACGATGAAGTATACAAAAAGGATGGTCTATTCCTCGTGCATAATGTGTGGTGGAATATAATTGTACACATCTTTGTTCTTGGCATGTTATAATTAATTAGTGGTCCATGAGAGGAATCCATAATTGGTGCCAAAAATTGTGGGTCTTTATCCAGCATCATCAACCACTTTTGAGTTTTGACATAGCTTTTTTCACTAAATTTGTGGGTGAATTAAAAAAAAATAACTATTTTTTCTAAAATTTAATTTAATTATGAAAAAGTTGAGTTTTTTTTTTAAAAAAAAAATTGTGTTTACATGCTTGACGTTTACTTTTTTTTTTTTTTACAAATTGCACAATTTAGGGGTATTTATAAAATAAACAGCAAAATTAAGGAGTATTTGTAATTTTATTTGATAATTAATATTTTTTAATTAAGCTAAACCTCGCATGTTATTTTTATAATTTACCCTTTTTTTCTTTGGCATTTTTTTTATCGGTTTTGGCATTATTTTATGATCATAGGTTAAGTTGTAAACAGATGTTGTACTCATTACGTTGTTGTATTTGTATCAGTGTTGTAAAGTTCGGCCTAGGCGTGTTAGGCCAAAAAGTCATTTTGGCCGAAAATTGACCCAGGCGCCTGCGTAAGCGGGCTAGGTGGCACAAAATCGGAGCTAGACGCTTAGCTGGAAAAGAAATCGGCCAAAAATCAGTGAAAAAAACAGAGTTGTTTTTAGGCGGCGATCTAGGCGCCCTAAGCTCTAGGTGCTGAGTTGCCGTCCGACTAGTGCCTAGCAATTTATGCAACCATGATTTGTATTCATATTTAAAGAGCATCTGATTTATATAAAATTATTTTGAATTGTTTGTGTAATTACTAATTAGCACTATAAATATTTTGGGATGTCAATTGGTCCGCGTTCGCTGGGCCCATCTCAAATTTGCCCAAGTTGGCTGGACCTTAACAATATATTTTATATAGGTTTGGGTTGGATGTGACTTGTGAGTTTCCATCTTTAGACTTTAATTAATCCTAACATTATCCAAATCCGACCCATTTAACTTTTCTATTTCTAAAAAAGTTACTATATAGTTTAAAGATAATTTATTTAGAAAAATGTTATCTTTAAAAGTTTCATAATAATTTTTTAAACTATAAACCGAGGCTAGCAATCTATTCTCCGTAGGAGTGTAAATGAACTGAGTAGTTACAAACATAGTATTGCTCAAGTTTGTTTGAAATTTTATCGAGCTTCAAGATCTATGTTTGAATTTTGTTTGATTATTAATCGAATCAAGCTTGAATGACCTTTAGTCGAGCCGAATACGAAGTGAACTCGACTAGCTTGATATTTTACACATATTTGTTGTTTATTTACTAATCGAGTCGAGCTTTATATCTTATCAAACAATAAAATTTGTTCAAGATTAATTCATTTTATTAATGAATCGAGCTTTTAACGATCGATCTGTAATCGAATATCAAGTAATTTAATTTGTTTTTCAGCCCTAAATTCCTTCAAGCTAGTCCTTAAAACTTTTAAGGGGCCATATCTAAAATGAAGACAAACTCTATCCAAATTCCACCATTGCCATCCTTAAAAATATTGCTACATGATCATATTGTAGGAAATTCCCCAAAAATCAAGAAAAGAATAGTTTAAAGCATGGAACATGCTTTATTTGGTTGGAATGTAGCCTAAGTTTTGGGAGAAGTTGACGTAAACAAAGATCACACTTTATGCATACTTTGAAGTTGGGAAAAGGATTTTTGCCAACTGCCCAAAGTCTAAGCACGTAGTCTACGTTTGTTATTCAATTAGGCAAATTTCAACTTTTTTTTTATTTTAGGGAATTTGTCTTCAATTTTGGTCCAAATTCATCCATGTAACTAGTCATATATAGTTGATATGCAATTAATCTCTTGGGGAATTTGGACTGTTTTATCGACCAAGTTCATTCATTCATGAAATATTGGACGTCATCTTAGCATGTTTCATGAAATTAATGCCATTACTTTGAATAACTCATTCATTCATGAAATATTGGACGTCATCTTAGCATGTTTCATGAAATTAATGCCATTACTTTGAATAACTAAAAGGAATTCAAATAGTGGACCTTATACAAAGACTAATAAATATAAAAAAAAATTGGTCCTGTAGATACTGCACATACACTTGGTGCAATACCTATTTTCAGAGACGGAGCCAGGGGCATGGCGGCAGCGTCCGCCTCAGTTTTGATTTTTTTAAATAATTAATATACTTTATATATATAATTATTAAATTTTAAAATTTTGCCCCCTATAAAAAATAAAAAATATCTCTTTATCCACTAGTTTTAAGAAAAAGTAAATTTCGTCCTCCTAAACTTCATTTTCTGGCTGTCAGCAAAAGCTAAATTAGTTTGAGATTGTTAACCTGAGTCATATTTGAGGGTGAGGAAAAAAAGAAAAAGAAAGAAAAAAAAAAAACCTGAGTCATATTTGAATCTTATATGCTATTTACAGCAGAAAAAAGAGTTCACCTCCATTCAAAAAGTCATGGATATAATGAAGACTTTGGGCCTCTTAGTAGCCCATTATTGCTTAGTCCTGTTAACTTACTATTAAAGAGGCCCAGATCCACAGTCATTAGTACGTTCCAACACAATTCAAATTTTCAACCCCACTCCCTCAAAGAAAAAGCCTTTTTTTTTTAAAAGTACAAATCAGGAGGGGAGATAGCTAGGTAAGAATCGAATCGACACATATATTTAAGTTTTACAGGTATCTTACCTCTAGTTTACCAAGCGATTCCCAAAAGTGCCATTTACTTTTAGTAACCAAAGTAACTTAAAAAAGCCTAAACCTATCACAAGATTGATGTTTAAATATTGAAACAATATTCTATTAAAGTCAATTTGGATGGAGGGACTTAAAATCCAATGTATTTGAAAATGAATGAATTTTAAATATATTTTCTTAAAATAAAGTCGACCGACTTGTGATAATTTTTTTAATATAAATTATTACAAGCGATTCGACTTTATTTAAGAAAAATACATTTAAACTAACAAATCTAGCATGACTATCTACATCTTTACATCATTAGAAATTAAATAAGACAGACAAATACAAACATCATAATTTTCTTTTAAATATTTTATAATTATTTGTTGATTCATATTTATATATTACTAAAAAATGTGAAATATAGAGGATTATCGGAACACGTGCGTTTGAGTTTGGTTTATATTAATCGAATCGAGCTTGAATGAGTTTTAGTGGAAGCAACACGAATCAAACTCGAATAGCGAGATATTTTTACACATAATATGCCACTTTTTTTACTAAATGAGTCGAATTCAAACTGAACTTCATATTTTATCAAACAAATAAACAGGTTCAATCTTAATTTGCTAATATAACAAAATGAACTTAAATGAGAGCTTTTAATTTTTAATAGTTTGATATGATTTCAATCCTATACATTTATGTTTGGGACTTGGCCCATTGGCTAGGCTATAAGAGACAACAATCAAAGAAATGGTCTTATGTGAGACGGTTTTATGAACTTAAATCTATAATATAAATTATACAATTTTTTTTATGAGTTTGAATTTTGAGTTGAAATTTTAATTACATATAAAATCCATCTAATATAACATCCGTCTAATGAACAATGCCATGATACCGTCCTCGTACAATTTTTTTACCACAATAGTCTCATCGCAGGGAATTCCAGCTCTGAATGCCCGTCCCCATCTATCAACCACAATCACTGTCACTGATGCTAAAAATCACAGGCGGTGACCTGTATCTTCTCCTTCCTCAAAACCGTCCAGATTCATCCCCCCTCGAATCTTCCCATCTTCACGTCGAACCCACGCTTTCTCTTCCTCATATATAATTTCCACCCACTTTACCACACCATTTTTATTATCCCATTATTTACTTTCCAATATCTTGATTTTCGAGGCACGTTGATTCCTCTGAAATTCCCGTTTTTTTTTTCTTGTTTTCGTGATTGTTGTTTTTCTTATGGAAGTTTCAGCACTCTTTGCCAGACCCACTGTAGTTGCCTCCCGCTGCGTATCGTGCTACTGTCGAGTTTGTTGATTCTTGACGTTTTTTTGAGCGTTTAGGTTTTTCTTTTTGTTTGGTTTCTGTTTGAATTGCTGAAAAGGCAATAATAATCAGTTCTATCTGTGTTTTTCGATTTGGGTTTTGAATTTGTGATTATGGACTTGACTCAGCCGCTGACGAACAACGGTCTCTCGATAGGGTTTTTATCTCACGTATCTGCAAATACGCCGAATAATAATCGGAGCTCGAAAATCGCCGACGACTCGATTTCCTTTCAGATCGAGTCCCGGATTCGGGACTCTCTGCATCCCATCCCCTCGATCCCACTCCAGTTGATGGACCAGCAACGAGAGAATCACCATCATTTTCAACATGCCGAAAACAATTCGAGTGGAAATAAGGATTGCAAGGAAGATGAGGAAAAAGTGGAGGAGTTTCGGATTTTGGGGCACCCTATGACTCTGAAGCGGAAACGCGAGCTCGATTCAGGCTCATCTACGACATTGCCGTCGAAGGGATTTAGGGTTCCGTGTGATGAGATGGAATCTTGCAGGAATGCGGTCAGGGCGTGGGGGAATCAGAGCTTGCAAAATGCTGACCCCGATATTTTTGAAATAATGGAGAAGGAGAAGGAGAGGCAGTTTAAAGGGATTGAGTTGATTGCATCTGAGAATTTTGTCTGCAAAGCTGTAATGGAGGCATTGGGAAGCCACCTAACAAATAAATACTCTGAAGGGGTGCCTGGTGCGAGATACTATGGTGGGAATCAGTACATTGATGAGATTGAAACACTATGTCGCGAGCGAGCTTTGGTTGCTTTCGGGCTCGATCCTGAGAATTGGGGTGTTAATGTACAGCCCTATTCATGTACATCTGCTAATTTTGCTGTATATACCGGGCTTTTGCTTCCAGGTGATAGGATAATGGGGCTGGACACACCTTCTGGAGGGAACACAAGCCATGGTTGTTATCTGCCGAATGGGAGGAAAGTGTCTGGAGCGTCAATTTTTTTTGAGAGTTTGCCGTATAAGGTGAATCCACAGACAGGGTATGTAGACTATGATAAGCTTGAAGAGAAGGCATTGGATTTTCGCCCCAAGATATTGATTTGTGGTGGAAGTTCTTATCCTAGGGAGTGGGATTACGCAAGGTTTAGGCAGATAGCAGATAAATGTGGTGCGGTGTTGTTGTGTGACATGGCTCAGATTAGTGGTCTTATAGCTGCTAAGGTGAAATTCTATGTTCCTTTTTACGAGTTGGTCTTAGTGTTCTTGTTCTTTTTAATTTACGTGCCTGGCTTGAATATGGAGTACTTTTACCTAAACTTCGTTACATGTTTGTCCATTTGATCAGAGATCTTAGTTTATGTCTTATCAACTCTGTCTATTTAAATGTGGAGGTTGATGTACAGATAAAATAAAGCTAAACACATATATGTTCTTATGGAACCTAATGTTCTAGTACGAGATTGAATTTATGACATTATTGTTGTCCTTCTAACTTGGGAGTTATAGATGTGTGTACATTATTATTGAATGGTTGTCTTCCGGTGTAATTATATTTAGCCAATAGGATTATGCTATATGTGTTGAATTCTGTTATTAAGCATACTGGTTGGTTCTTAGGGAAGTTTGGATGTAGTGACTTAAGGCTTCTCCGTTAATACGATAGTCAGCTAATTTAGATACCTTTTTATTTTCTTTTGTTCTGCATTTTATGTTTGTATTACGATGTGATCAACTGAACAACATGACATATAATATTTTAACTTCTATATCAGAGTTTACTTTCTATTTTTCTTAGATTTGTTTATCCTCTTGGACATTTGGAGAACTTGATTAACACGTTCAATTATTGTTTATATGCAGGAGTGTGCAAGTCCTTTTGAATATTGTGATATTGTTACCTCGACGACCCATAAAAGTCTTCGAGGTCCTAGGGGAGGAATTATTTTCTATAGGAGGGGCCCAAAGTTGAGGAAACGTGGCATGCATTTAAATCAAGGCGATGGCAGCGATAGGTATGATTTTGAGGAAAAGATCAACTTTGCCGTTTTCCCTGCTCTACAAGGTGGGCCACACAACAATCACATTGCGGCCCTTGCTATAGCATTGAAACAAGTTGCTGCTCCTGAGTATAAGACGTACATGCAACAAGTGAAGAAAAATGCTCAGGCCTTATCGTCAGCTTTATTGAGAAGGAATTGCAGACTGATAACTGGGGGCACTGATAATCATATGTTGCTTTGGGATCTAAGAAATCTTGGATTAACAGGCATGTCATATTTACATGTTGTTTTCATTCTTATCCGTTTTGCTGCAAAATTATGTTGTTATCATGTCGGTGTTTGTGGAACTGGCCTTTTTAATGCGGTGTATTCTATTTCTGGTGATATCAGTTGGTAACCGTAATCCTTATGCATGCTTAGATGGAGAAATTATCAATTGTATAAAATTCAAGAAGGATTATAAATGTATTTTAATATCAATTCAAAGATTGAACTGTGAAAATAAGTTAACTTTTAATTCTCTGTCCATTTATGCTGAATTATTATCTCACTCAATTTAGTTCTCATTTAGATCAGCATAAGAGTATGGGAATTTTTCCATATGAAGTGGTATCTCGAGCCCCCATTGTTTATACTTTTATAAATTAATTCTTGTCTGATCTGTAACATAAGATATAAGAAGGTTGCCTGTTGGTAAATGCTATGACAGGAACCTTTTGGAAGAAAATATGTTGGAAATTAAATCCATTTTCTCTGGTCTGTTTCTTCGAATGACCTCTTTGGTTCTCTCTTTTGCCTTTTTCTTTCTGCACTCGTGTAATGCTGCAACTATTCATTGGCCTTATCCTTTGTGCTGCATAATGCTTAGTAGCATCATGCTGCGCTTGTATGTCAATTTGTAGCTTGTGCTTGGCTCCGAATCAATTATTAATCTTTTTTTATATTTGGTGATGTGCAGGTAAAAATTTTGAGAAAGTGTGCGAGTTGTGTCACATTACTCTTAATAAAGTTACAATCTTTGATGACAATGGTAATATCACCCCAGGAGGCGTAAGGATTGGTACGTCACATCACACCAAATTGCAACTTAGGATCTTTAAATGTTCGGAATGGTGTATGCTGTTATTTGTGTGCCGTAGTGATAACTTTCTTATTATGTTCCCGTAGGTACACCTGCAATGACATCAAGAGGCTGTTTTGAGGCTGATTTTGAGGTTATGGCCGAAATTCTCCTTAGAGCTGCACAGATTGCAAGTTCAGTGCAGAGAGAACATGGGAAACTGCCAAAATCTTTTCTCAAGGGGCTTGAGAATAACAAAGAAATCATTGATCTTCGAAAACGAGTGGAAAGTTTTGCGTCTCAATTTGCAATGCCGGGTTTTGATGGGTAATTTGGTTCGGGGGTCTGATCTCTGCTGTACATAATTACATTGCGTTCACATTCAATTATTTTCTGACGGGCGTCTATGACTGTGGCCGGGTTTTTGTGCTTGCCAAACACTGACCAAATCGTAGATGCTTCATCACACTTGTTTTGCCTGTGGTACGCTGGCGCGTGCTGTTGGTGGTAAAGCAGGTTCGTCGCTATTGTTTTAAAACATTATAGGATGACTGAATCTTGCTTTGCTTACAAACTTCACAGGAATTTAGACAGTTTTGGTGGTGTTGACGATTATATATGAAATTGTGACAGGAATTTAACACAGTTTCTGCTATTGTTTTGTTCACTGACTGTTGGCTCAGTGTTCATATTTACGTGAAGTAGACTTCACTTAGTTATTGTTCTATCTTGCTATGGTATTATTATACACAGAATATACTTTATGTTCAATTCGTCGAGTTTGTTGCACAGTTATGGGATTTTTTTTTTTTGCATCTGGTGTCCTTATTATGTATATTTCCTTCAGAATATGTTTAGAAAACCGAGCATTTTATCTTTGTCGATGATTATGTCAAATGAAGTGTTATTTTACTTACACAGATCATCAACTGCCGTCATTGTTCTAATTGTAGAGACCAGTTATGGCTGTCGACACGATTGAAGTGTTAATCTTTGTATAATGGCATACTTCATTTCTATATGCATGTCGAATTGCCTTTTCGCTATTCCAAAATCTTAAGCATAGTCTTTTTTTTCTTTTACTGCATACCCATTGATATTTTGAACCTGTGTTAGTGTGCACACTCTGTAAAATGTCAAGCGAAACTCCTTTTCTTTTTGCTGCTGCTGGTTCTTAAATCTGTCCACTATTTACATAATAGATCGAATCTTTTATTTATAAGTTCTTTACATAATTAGTTCTCTTTACTCTTTTTTCAAAAGTTGCTGGTCCATACGAGAAAAACTTTGTGAATACCATCATTTGTATTGAGGTGGTTTAGTGCAAATCAAGCAACTAATTTGGTGTTGTCTTGATGAAAGCTGACACAAAATCAAAGAAAATATAGTTATTTTGCCATCTATCTACCAAGAAGCTGTCATTTTTTATGTGTAGAATGAGATTGTCAAATAAAAATAAAAATATACTGTATATGTTTTCAGGGCTAAAGTAATAAGATACACCATTTTTATTAGAGCATGGTGGCTGTTCTCTTTCTGTAGCTTTTTTGATCTTGTGAGAAACAAGAAGATTAGCTTTTATATAAGCTGATATATCATCAAAGGAATCTGTTCTTTTTTTTGTAAATTATGCTTTCTGTTGAAGATATCATTGTCTTACCATATTCTTGTTTCTTCTCTTATTTTAGTAATGCTACTTTTTTTCTTTGAAAGGAAGAATCACATTCTTTTCCTTCAGGATTTTCTTCCATGTGATCTCTCAATAATACTTCTCCTCAAAGCTTCAAAATGGCAATTAATGCTAAAACAAGAACACCAACACTAGTAATCATAAACCAGAATTCTCAAACTAATCCATCAACTGATTTCTTACGATCCACTTCACGTATCTTTCTTTCCCTCCCTCTCTCTTTGTCACGTCTGGTTTGTATTTATTTAACAAATGCCTTTTTCGGATGGGTTACTTTGATGCTACTCAAGTGGGTAGTGTCTAACTGCCATATGATGTTTGATATGTGTCTCATTTGAGATATTTATAACCTTTTGTTTTGGATGGAAAAAATATGTTTTACGAAACGAGACAAGTTCACGAGAGTTGGCACTACCCACATTGGTAACATCGAATTAGCTCGACCAATGTGTAGATTGTAAACTTCGGTTGTAATTTATAAACGTAAACAAATATCAATCGAATTAGCTCGACCAATGTGTAGATTGTAAACTTCGGTTGTAATTTATAAACGTAAACAAATATCAAGTGTATTTGTAATTTTGAAACGTTTTATTGTAATTAGACTGAATGAGTGTCTTATCTATTACAATGTTTTTTGAGTTAATTACAAAAACTACTCTGAGGTTTAGTTTAATTACTAAAGAAACACGATTATCTTTCATAAGGCACAACAAGACAACTTTCAATTTACCGACAAAATAAAAATTATTGTTTTCCCCCAAACTATACCGACTAAGCGATAAATCACTAGTAATTTTTAAATTTACTAACATAAAATATTGTAGGTATTTACTAGCAATTTTAAGTTTTGTTGGTAAATATAAACCTCAAGGAAGTATTTGTAATTTTAATAGGTAATTATATATATATTTTTAATTATACCAAACGTCAGGTAGCTTATGAAATAGGCGATAGAGATTCAGATTTGTATGTCTTTAAATTCTGAAAGAATGAAGTGTGAGGTGGGAGAAGAAAAGGGAGCCAATAGCTCCCCCTCTTCTTATAGTGAAAACTAACTGAATTCCTCAAAATAAAAAAATAAAAAAATAAAAAATAAAAACTAACTGAATATAGGTTATACAGCAAGCCATTGTTTCTAAATGCATAAAAAAAAGGGATAATTGAAAAAGAAAATCGAGGGTTCGGGCTGATTAAAAAAACTCAGATTTTTAAAAATTGCATTAAAAAAAAAAACCTTGAGGTTTAATTTCAATTTACATTTCACCCCTTCATAATCAAAAAAACATCAGTCGGTTTTTTTTTTAGCCATTCCCAACAAACCAAGATGTTTTTTAGCCGTCTTTTTCAAACACATCTTTTTTGGCCATTTTGGGGTGTAAAATGACATTCATACTCTTCTAGCATGTTTGTTTAATATTTGGGTTATTTCTCTCTCTTTCACTTATCTCTATGTACCTTCTTACTCTTTTTTTTCAAACTTTTTTTAAGAAATCGAACCTGTATTTTTCATTTTTAAATATGCAATATGGGTGTTGAATTATAGATATCGAAAAGAGGATTAATTTGATATATTATACATTCAAAACGGATTTAAAACGAAAAAGTTATGTGAATTCGAAGTTTTTTAGAAAAAAAAAAATAACTGGGTATGTTGTAACTCGAATTCGAGTTACACATAACTCGAATCGAGTTATGTATGACTCGAAGGAAAAGTCCTAGGAAGCCCTAGCTTTCTTAGCGCCGCGTTCCCCTCCGTCCTGTCCAATGCAGCCCTGCTGCTTGGATCTTGTCCTCTTTCTTTGTCTTTCATTGTCTTCTCTCTTGACTGCTATTTCTCTCTAACCCCCCCACCCCACGTGTTTGTTTGTTTGTTTTTGCAGCTTCCCCCCGTGCGACCTCCGCTGCTGCTTCACAGTTTGAGGCACCTTAACAGAGTAGTCTAGCAACTGCCGCTCCTTCCCCTGTTCACCTCCATGAGCGAAGATATTTCTTTCCTCTGCTCCAACCTCTCCCTCAATGACGAAGAGAACACCACCATTTCACTAGACCCCAACGATCTACAGAACTTAGATGAATCTCTAAATCTGGTGGGTCGAATCCTCTCCCCCCGTGTCATCAACTTCGAATCTATCGCCTCATTGTTCAAACGCCTATGGTCCCCAAGGCATGGCTTGATCTGCAAACCACTCGGCGACAACACTCTCCTCTTCCAATTCCGAAACCGTGTGGATAAGCAAAAGGTCATCGATGGCTCTCCATGGCTTTTCGACAAGGCCCTCCTTGCACTATCAGACGCGTCCGCAATACAAATTGGCTCTCAGTTGAATATCACTACATGCCCCTTCTGGATCCAACTACACAATGTCCCCATTGGCCTGATGAATAAGAACTTTGCAACCAATGTTGCCAACACAATTGGTAACTACATTGCTCTTGACGTCGACTCCGATGGCTCGACAATCGGCCGCTTCTTACGCATTCGGGTCAATCTAGACATAACAAAGCCTCTCCGTCGTGTGGTCAAGGCATCCCTCCATGGTTCTGATTACATCCTCCCGGTCAAATACGAACGGCTACCCAACTTTTGCTACTACTGTGGTATCATCGGCCATGGAGATCGGGACTGCGAAACACGCATCCTAGCAACTACCGAATCAACCACGGGCAACCTCTATGGCCCTTGGATGCGGGTCCCACAACCTTCCAATCCATTCGCTAGCCAACGCCCCATGAACCCGACCAACAGAGCCTCCAATATCAGCCCTCCTAATGCTCCGCACCAAAACCCTCAGCCCCCTATCCCTAACCCCCCCGCAGACAACTCACCTCCACACCACATACCTCTTATTCCGCAGCCCCAGCACCATACCCCTACTGCCTTTAACTCCTCACCCCCTCTCTCAGCAAATCATAACCCCGTTCCACATCAAACAATTAACCCCACTACCAATCCCTCTGATAGCATACGCCCAATAAACCTCGACCATCTTCAATTACCCTATACCAACCACACTTCGCAGAACACAGCTCCTTCGCCCTCCCCCAGCTCTCCACCCCTCAGTCCCATCACTATCAAAACATCTTCCCCCATAAACTCCTCTATCAAAACTCAAACCTTCTCCCCTGCAAATACTCATCATACCTCCCCCATCAAAACATCATCCCCTCAGAAAACCTCCACTCCTCTCACACCATCCAGCCCGTTCCTAGTTCCAGTCCATATGGAACTTGACTCCCCGGCCCGAAAACTAGCCCGCCGCATCGTTTCTATCAGAAGAAAAATCACCGCCTCAACAGACCCCACCCCACAACCATCATCCAGCACCAAACGAAAACTCCCACCCAGTTTCAGCATTACTGATCCCATCTCAGACGACCCTCTCGCGACTTCTGGAAAGAAAAGCAAAGTGACCTCCAAAAATGCACCAATGGCGGAGATTGGCATGAGCCAATCCCGCCGAGCACAATGAATATCATATCTTGGAATTGTCGGGGTTTGGGGAACCCTCGGACAATTCAAGAGCTACGTGACTTCATCCGTAGCAAAAATCCCCAGTTGGTGTTCTTATGTGAAACAAAATGCAAATCTCCAGTTATTGAAAATCTCAAAAAGTCGCTTAATTTCCACGGATGCGCAGTTGATGCCCGAGGCCGATCGGGCGGTTTAGCTTTACTCGGAACAAAGACACCCAAGTCACCCTCCGTCTTTTCTCTCGCCAGGTTCATTGATGCCTATACGGAATGCTCGTCACTCTTTTCGCTTCACGAGGCATTTATGGAGAACCAAATGTGAATCTTCGACGCCAAAACTGGTCTCAACTACGCAGCCTCGCCACAAACCCAGAACTACCTTGGATAATTTGTGGCGATTTTAATGAAGTTTTAACCCAAGAGGAATGTCAAGGCTCCCATCCACGTGCTTATTGGCAAATGAATCTATTCAGAGAAACCATGTCGCATTTCAACATGTTCGATTTGGGCTTTGAAGGTCCTCCATTCACGTGGAGTCGTCGCTATTATCCCCACACACACAAAGAGCCCGACTAGACCGTGCCATCCGACTTTTTGTACGATCTTTTTCCCTGGACCCGAGTCAACCATTGCCCCACCTTCTTTTCCGATCACTCCCTCCTACACATTCAAGTCCAATCCCGCAACCCCCATCTCCTTCGGAAAAATAGACGAAGAGTTTTTCGCTTCGAGGCCTTCTGGGTTAAAACCAAGGAATGCGAAGAAATTATTAAACAACATTGGAATGATTCACTTTCGCCTCTACCTGCAAAAATCGAAAATTGCTCCATCGGACTGCTCAATTGGAGCAAACATCAATACGGGGACTTCGACAAGCATATTGATGACATCAAATCCCGTATCACCTCTCTAAAAAATGGACCCATCTCTGAAGAAACAAAAAAGGAGATCTCTGAGTTACAACTAAAGCTGGATCTTTCTCTTGATCAACTTGACATTAAATGGAAACAAAGGGCAAAGCAGCATTGGTATAAGGAAGGGGACAGGAATACGCAATTTTTCCACGCCTTTGCTAGCAAAAGGAAAGCCAATAACCACATCACCAAACTCAAAGATCAGTCTGGCATTTTTCAAGAGACACCAGAAGGCCTAGAACGAATCATCACAGACCACTTTGGATCAATTTTCACCTCGAGCCACCCTTCCGAATCTGACATTGCCGCGGCTGTTGCTAGACTATCTCCAAAGGTCTCTCATACTATGTATCAGTTCCTCACGGAGCCCTACACGGAGGCGGAAATTGTGAAAGCTCTCAAGCAAATGCATCCTTTCAAAAGCCCCGGTCCCGATGGTATGAGTCCGATTTTTTATCAAAAATTTTGGCATATTGTGGCTTCTGATGTTGTGTCTTTTATCCTTAATTGCCTCAATAATAATTCCTTCGAGCACAACATGAACTTCACGCACATAGTCTTAATCCCGAAAACAAAGAACCCCGACACTATCACCCAGTTCCGCCCTATCAGCTTATGTAACGTTGTCTACAAGTTAGCTTCTAAAGTCATTGCTAATAGGCTTAGAGTCACTCTCCCAAGCATTATATCCGAGTCCCAGTCAGCCTTTGTCCCGGGCCGCCTCATCACTGACAACGTCCTTCTAGCACATGAAATTCACCACCACATCCGAACCAAACCCCCATCCAATAGAGGTCTCATGTCAATTAAGTTAGATATGAGTAAGGCTTTTGATAGAATCGAATGGACTTTTGTTCGTCGCACCATGACCGCATTAGGTTTCCCCCATTTTGTCGAACTCATCCTCAAATGTTTGACCTCGGTCTCTCTTTCTTTTTCTCGAATGGGAATGAGTGTGGTCACCTAACCCCCCCATGTGTGATCCATCATGCGCCGTCCCCTATCCCCGTATATTTTCATTATTTGCTCGGAAGTGTTCTCTTGTCTCTTGCAGGATTTGCAGCGATGTCAAAAAATTCATGGAATAGCTATCACCCGCTCGGCGCCTAGCATTTCACACCTTTTCTTTGCGGATGACACACTCCTATTCGGCCACACAACGATAGAAGAAGCTAGACACATTCGATTTGCTATCAGGCTATATGAAAGAATCTCCGGACAGCTCGTTAACCTTGATAAATCGGGTATATACTTTAGCAGAGACGTCGACACCGATACCGCAAATTCCATCCTCCAAATTCTGGGATTCAGTCGGGTGGACACACATGGAAAATACCTCGGGCTGCCGAGTGTCATAGGCCGGAATAAAAAAGAAATGTTTGGTTATATCAAAGACAAAATATGGCAACGTATCCAAAATTGGTCGAAGCACCATTTCTCCAAAGCTGGAAAGGAAATACTCATCAAATCCGTTCTTCAGGCCATACCATCCTACGCCATGAGTTGTTTCAAGTTCCCGGAATCTGTCATATCTGAGATTCAATCCATGATCAGAGGCTTTTGGTGGGATAGTGCGTCTAACAAGAAAAAAATCCACTGGAACTCGTGGCAATCTATCAGCCGAAAAAAATCTGAAGGTGGAATTGGCTTTCGCAACTTCAGAGCCTTCAATCTTGCGTTGCTCGCTAAACAAGCATGGCGGTTGATCTCGAACCCTTCCTCTCTCCTTGCCCGGGTATATAAGGCCAAATACCACCCAAGTCACCCGTTTCTTGAAGCCCAGATGCATCATAGACCTTCTTGGACATGGAGGAGTATTATGGACAGTAAAAAAGTCCTCCTCACCGGCTGCCTCAAACGAATTCAATCCGGAAAAAACACCAAAGTGTGGGGAGATCGTTGGATCCCAAAATATCCATACCACCTCACGTGTGCCAAGCCCAACTCAGTCTCCTTTTCTATGAAAGTTTCAGAGCTCATCAATGGAAGCTCTAATTGCTGGAATTCCGAATTAATCCGAACTCTCTTCCCAAATCAGGTAGCTGCCTCGATCCTCTCCATCCCCCTAAATGTCACACCGCGCAATGACTCTTGGTATTGGATACACAACAAAAATGGGAAGTTTTCGGTAAAATCAGCATATCAGACAATCATGCACACACCTAACCTATCTGACGATTTTGTCGACCCGGGAGGCACAAGTTCAGGTTCTCGACCTATATGGAAGAAATTATGGAAACTCAAAATCCCCGCGCAAATCATCCACTTTACCTGGCGAATCCTTAAAAATTCATTACCCACCCCGGAAAATCTTATTCGCCGCCACCTGCCTTGTGAACCCCTTTGCCCGTTATGCAAGTCCCCCGACACATCCGCTGCCCACCTCTTCTTCCTTTGCCCCTCGTCCGACAAGTTTGGAATCTCTCGGGTATCCGACAACCCGTGCTTCATTTCCAAAGAACCATCTTTCGCCCTTTGGATTCGGGACCTTATTGAGGACTCACCAACCTCCATTACGGAGTTTGCTCTCACTATTTGCAGTGGCATTTGGTACAGCCGGAACAAATTGATCTTTGATAACCAAGACTTCCTCCCGGCTACCATTATCTCCTCAGCAGGACTCATCTTATCCAGTTTCCAAGCGGCCAATCTTTGGCCGGAACGCCCCTCCATCGTCCTCACCGATTTGGAGATTCTACGCCACCCGCCCGACGGTACTCATATCTTCTTTGATGGCGCCATCTCCACAACCGACAATTGCGCAGGAATTGGTGTGTTTATCCGCAGTCGAACGGGGTCGTTTTTAAAAGGGTTCTCCAAAAAAATTCAGAATATCATTAATCCGGATGAGGCCGAACAACTTGCACTCCGGGAAGCTCTTATTATCGCACGCTCAGAAGGTCATTCTGATGTATCCTTTATTGGAGACTCACGCAACTATCGCGCGCGGCAGAGCTCGCATCCTCCCCCCCTGATCACGGCTCTACCCTTTTCGATATCTCCACGCTTTTATGTGGACTGAGCACTAATGGTTTCTATTGGGTACCCAGAGCTGACAATACCGTTGCACATGAGTTTGCTAGATATGCTAAGTTTTCTGATGTTTCGAATTCTTGGTGGCTTATCCCACCCAACTTCTTGTCTCAATCGGCACTGGACCGTTTCCAGTAATTTATAATATATTTCCTTCTAAAAAAAAAAGTTATGTATGACTCGAATTCGAGTCACTCAATGTATCATATATAAAATAAAGTTCGTTATTATAACCAAAAGGTTTGTGTGTCATAGACTCGTAGTGGATTGTCCAGTGTTTATTTACTCAATTTGGGCATCGATTTATAACAACAACCGATGCCTATCGTGAAAAACAGTTTTACCAAAGTTGTTTTTACGGATTTTTATTTTTTTAAATTTCTTTTGAAGACAAACTTTATGAAAGTTTTTTTCATTAAAAAAAACATTTGGACAATCCACTATGCCACACAAACCTTTTGGTTATAATAACGAACTCTATTTTATATATGATACATTAAGTGACTCGAATTCGAGTCATACATAACTCGATTCGAGTTATGCGTAACTCAAATTCGAGTAAAGAAACACTGGACAATCCACTATGCCACACAAACCTTTTGGTTATAATAACGAACTTTATTTTATATATGATACATTGAGTGACTCGGATTGAGTCATACATAACTCGATTCGAGTTATGCGTAACTCGAAGTCGAGTCACTATGACTCGATTCGAGTTATGTGTAACTCGAATCGAGTCATAGTGACTCGAATTCGAGTTACAACATACCCAGTTTTTTTTTTCTAAAAAACTTTGAATTCACATAATTTTTTTGTTTTAAATCCATTTTGCATGTATAATATATCAAATTAATCCTCTTTTCGATATCTATAATTCAACACCGATATTGCATATTTAAAAATGAAAAATACAGGTTCAATTTCTTTAAAAAAATTTGAAAAAAAAGAGTAAGAAGATACATAGAGATAAGTGAAAGAGAGAGAATATCAAACAAACATGTTAGAAGGGTATGGATGTCATTTTACACCCCAAAATGGCTAAAAAAAATGTGTCTACAAAACATGGCTATTTTTAATCTTTGCATTTTCTAAATGACTATTTTTTACCATTACCACAAAAAACATTTCAAAGCCCCCTTGATATTTCCATAAATATTGCAGTCACCCTCTTAAATTTAAGATATAATCAAACCTGATTTTTTTTTTTATTAATAGTTTTGAAACACCTCTGTTTTTTTTTTTTTTTTTGGTAATTAACCCAAGCCTTAGGGGATCTTTTCAAATTATCCCACAAAAAATAACAAAGCCGGGAGCAATTATGTCTGCTTTTCCTTTTCCTCTTTTTCTTTTTTTGGTTTCTTTCATGAATATATTTTGCAGTCTTCTTTCTTGTCTTTGCTTGTTTTCCCAAAAAAACTTTTTATTTCTTTTCATTCTTTTTGTGGGTCTATTTTTTTCCTTAATTTTTTTTTTTAAATGGGGGTGGGGGGTTTCTATGTGTGGTAATAGTAGACAAATTTTTGTGGTGCTATAAGTCAGATACTTTTACCTGAGGTTCTTAGTTTAGCCTGAAAAACAACATTTCAGTTTTCACCAACCAAAAGTGATGATTTGATGGCCACCACACCATTAGAATTTAGGAATGCTATTTTTGGTGGGGTTTTTAACCTTTTTTTCTTTTCTTTTCTCTCCCTCTATGTTGTGTGTCTATATGTGTGTGTGTGTTTGCTTTATCTTTTGTTTCTCGTTTCATTGAGTGGGTGGTTAATTTAAAAGGATAATTACAAAAGACCCCCTAAGGTTTGGGCTAATTACATTAAAACCTATAGATGTTTTAAAGTTACAAAAAGGCCCCTCATATTTGATTATGTCTTAAATTTAAGATTGTAATCGTAATATTTCTAGAAATATTAGGGGGTTTTAAAATGTTTTTTTGATTATGAAGGAGGTAAATGTAAGATGAATCAAACCTCAAGGTTTGTTTTGCAATTTTCAAAACCTCAGGTTTTTTTTTGTAATTAGCCAAAATCTCAGGGGTTTTGTTGTAATTATACCTAGTTTAAAAGATAATTGGTCTGTTTCTATAAAAAAAAAAAAAGGGGGACTGAACCTCAAGGTATTTTTGTAATTAATCCTTATAATTTAGTATAAACTAGTTGCTTGAACTTTCCTTTCCTCATGGAAAAGAAGTTGAGGAATTGTTCAAAAAGAATATGCATGTTTACACCAAAAGTCAAGAGAACATTGGCTTTCTTCAGCATCTTTACATGTCTAAATGATAATGGATCATCTATAACAAAGATAATGGGAGTGTTTGCAAAAACTTCTGCTTTTAGAAGAAGTGATTTGTTGTAGCAGAAATAAAAGGTCAGAAGTAGAGAATCAGAAATTGGGTGTTTGGTAAAAAGTTGCAAAAGTATTTATTTATTTGTAAAAGTCAGACCACCGTGAGAATACGATCATACACCCATCGACTCATCCCGATCGCTTTTAGATTTTGATTAAATGAAGCAAAAATAGAATTGGCATTTGCAACCACTAAAAAGTGATTTTTTCCAGCCAAAAGGCGAGAAAAACTTTTTTCTAGTGATTGCAACACCGGGTATCTGATAAGATCCTAAAAAAAGTTGTTTAGGAGCTTGAGTTTATAAGCTGTTTTTTAAAAAGTAAAGAGATCCCAATTTTCTTTGTTCCACAAAAGTATCTTATTTTAACAATCTTCTTTAATTTTAACTATTTTAATTACAAAAGTGTCATTACTAACATCTTAAAACCTCAACCTCTACCATTTAGAACAACTTATTTTAATTTGTGCTCTGCAAATCAGAGGCATTAGCAGAACAGAGGTGAAAAAAGTTTCAAGACTATTCTTCTATACATTAAAACCAACATATCAAAACTATACACATTCCCCAAAAAAAAAAAAAAAAACACCTCTTTGTTCTTCATCTAAGCATGTCTCCAGAATGCAATTGCAAAGCGCTCAACGCCGGAGAAATGCTAAAAGTATTATTATCTCCCCTATAGAACGACGGATGCCCTAACGGCGTCGGCCTATCCGGTATCGTCGGAACCTCAATATCGCCCTCCAACATCTTCAATGCATCGACAATCGTCGGCCGTAACGCCACCATAACATGAGCACACAAGATCCCAACATGCACAAATCTCTCCATGATCCCCTTCGGATTTGCGTTTGACGAATCCCCACCGTTCATAAGAGACGCGTCCAACACTTTCTCTATTTTCCCCGCTTTCACGAGTGACCACGCCCAATCGGTGATCAAAAACGAACGCGGCGATCCCGAAGACAAATCGAGCGCTTTTCGCCCACACATTATCTCCAAGACAACGACTCCGAAACTGTAAACATCACTCTTTTCTGTTAATTGTCCGTAGAGCGCGTACTCGGGCGCCAAATATCCATGAGTCCCGGCAACCCTAGTCGTGAGATGTGATTGCCCTTCTCGGCTCTGCTTCGCCAATCCAAAATCCGCGACTCTCGCCCTAAATTCACCGTCCAACAATATGTTCGTCGCCTTAATGTCTCTATGATAGATAGCCGGTTTTACGCCGTAATGCAAATACACCAATCCTTTCGCCACATCCAAGATTATACTCTTCCTCTGCGGCCACGACAACACCAAATTTCCATTACTACCGATCGGAAACAAATGGTTGTCCAAATTTCCGTTCGGCATGTAATCGTACACGAGATATCTCTCACTATCGCCCAAACCGCCGTTTTCGGCCACACAACACCCTCTAAGAGGGACAAGATTCCGATGCTTCAAATTACTAATGATCTCAACTTCATTGCAAAACTCCGCATTCCCTTCGATATCCGATTCGATTATTTTCTTAACCGCAACAACCGTCCCATCCGCCAACGTCCCTTTATAAACCAACCCGAACCCTCCTCTCCCGATAAAGTTCTTAGGCGAAAAACCATCCGTAGCTTTCTCAAGTTCTTGAATTTTATACCATATAGAAACCGTAGTAGGCCGTCTCGGCCTAGACCCTAATTCCTCTTCTCCTCCCACACCATTCTTCTTCCTACATTTCCTATTCCACCACAGATACAATCCCAACAAACCACACATAACAAAAACAGCAACACAGGCTCCGATCAGCCCGAAAATGATCGACGAACGCCGTTTTCGGGCCGAGCCCTTGTTAGAACTACTAATTGAAAGGCCAAATATACAAGTAACAGAACCAAGGCTCTCAGGCCCAAAATCATTCACAATCCCAGCAGCATACAAAACAGTAAAATAAAAACAATCAGTGGAATGAGACTTATTACCATCAATTGAGATCAAATCTGTTTGAACCCTAAATCCAGCAGCCACACAAGCATCACATGAAGTTAAATCGGTTAAATCTGGCTTACAAGAATCCAATGCAGTTGAGTTTCCAAGTTTCTTGGACCAATCTTGGGTGGATTGAATGGATGCACATATATTTGGGGCTATCACAAATTGTGAAGGGGTAAAACAGTAATTTGTCAGATTTGAAGGCAGGGAAAGAGAAGTGAGCTTTGACTGGAAATCTTGGAGGCAAGAAATGGAGGAGGGCAAATCTGGAAGTTGAAAAAGAGAGGTTTTTTTGAGGTGTTGTGAGAAAGCTACACCATAGAGAGAGAGTAGGGTTTGGCAGCAGCTGGTTTTGCCAGTGGAGGGGCTGTTTGGATTGTGGTAATTTGTGCACTGGGAGTTGTCCCATGGGATTTTTAGTACATAATCAAGATTCATTGGGCAGGTTGGGGATGTGTTTGTGGGGGGTGGAGCTGAGAGAACTGGGGAGAAACATAGAAAAAGGGGTGAAAACAGAGTGAAAATCAAGAAAATTGGATTCATGTTTAAAAAAATGAGAGCTCTGCTCAGATAATGATTATTTTTGCTGGGGCTTTAGGGTTTCAGTTGTGATAATCATTGAGAAAATGAGAATCAAGAAACCACCTTTCAAGTTTCAACACTCTGTATTTGATGGTAGATTAGGAAAGGAGGAGGAAAAAGGGGTTTGTTGATTGAGGGATTTTTTTATAATTGATGCATGAACCTGAGGAAAGTTCTTGGAAGTGGGACATGGTTGGTTAAGCTTTAAAATGAAGAAGAAAAAGAACATGAGAGGTGAGGGTTCGATCTAGCCTGTTATCTGTGGTGGAATAATTAATATTGATCGGCGCTTCGGTGGGAGAACCTGTGGTTGGATAGATGAGAGTTCATCGTGGAAGAATCACCGTGACGACTTACGATGGGACGAGTAGGGATATTAGGGACCTCGAAGCCATTGTCCATTCTCCAGGTTTCGGAGGCAGTTTCGAGGTGAGAAGTTGTATTCTAAGGACTAGTTCCGATCGTCTCTACCTAACGCTGAAGCCTCCTCGTCCGTCAACGTTGTTCTTTCTATAATTAGGCCTTAACTAATCCCGTCCAAATCCCACCTAATGTCTTGAATTCCACCTGACGCTGACTTCCCCATCTACCATTCATTTTAGCGTCTATTACGTTTTAGAACACTGATTCAATATGAAGAGAAAAGAAGATTCACTATTGAAATTGTTAATTATTTAAGTGTTAAAAAAGTATATATAATACATTGATATATAAGAAAAAAATGGTCAAAGGTTGTTCTTTTATGTATGGCGGCTGCGTTGGAGGTATTGTATTATGTTGGCATTCACTACAATGTCAAAATGGGCTTGCCGTCTTCAAAAGAATCTTCTTTTATAGATGTTATGTTAATAATTAATAGTATGACACAACATAAATTCCATTGCTTAATCTTTCTTAATTTCCTAGTTGTCTATTTTTCTATACTAAAAGGGTGTTTGGCTCATTGGGTGAATTTGCGAGCTTTTTAAAACATTTTGGAAGTTGTTTAAAAGTTTATAAACTCCATCAACGTATTTGGTAATTATTTTTAAAATAAGAGTGACTAACCATGTCACGTCGAGACATTAAATACATGTTATTTTAGTCTAAATTGTTGGTTAAATTATACTAGAAAGGTTTCTATTTGAAAGAAAAAAATGGCTGGATTTAATGTATGGTTTAAGTCGGGCCGATTTGAATCGTCTCGCAAGACAAAAAAACGCCGCACACCGAGTGCTTACGATTCGGCGTTCGCCTCTAAGATACAACGACTTTTACGTCTCGAGTTTATAAAGACTTGCAAACTCGAAACACAACGAACAACTAAAAGTTCGAACTTTCAAGCTTTGAACGAAAGGGAAAATCAATATGCTCGTATGATGCAAATGACCTAGTTATTATCTGAGTTTTTCGTGTCTAAAATCATCTGCAGGGGCCTCAATATTATAGGCAATGAAGTGCCCATACGGAAAATCGCGTCTGTAGGCTCGAAAAGGCACATTTTGCCAAGCAGGGCCGCATCTGCGCAGGGGAGCACGACCATGCGCACGCCGCGTCTACTTTGCCGTCGCGAGTCGAACCTTCTCCCAATTTGAACTTATTTAATTAATTACAAAAAATTAATTAAACATTTAATTTTAAAGGTTTTTGGTCCAAAAAGAATAAGGGCCCAAGCCCGCGGCCCTCGACCAACGACCGGGGGCGGCGGGCGCGCAAGGCGTGTGTCTTTGAACCAAACCCACAAGCATGTGAGGTCCTCACCCCTTTAAAAACTTGGGTGCCCCAAAGGCCCAAACTCATTTGTCCAACTTGGGATAAATAAAGTGTGCAACTTTATCTCCTTTTTTCCTATGTGGGATGGAGCATCTCCTCCCCCACATTTTCCATTTTCCATACCATTTATTTGTATTAAGTGACTAACTTCTAAAGCATTAATTTCTCATTCACCGGAATCGGTTTGAGAAATTCCAAATGCTATTATCATCTACTCTCTTAGTAGAATTTTTACAAATAATTTAATTCCATTTTTCACAAATGGAAACCACTTAATTAATTGGTCAAAATCGGATCAACACCCAATTTCTCAAAGACCAATTCCAACATAAATTTTCAACTCTAATCGGATCCATTTAATTATTGGAGTTAAATTTATCGATTTCAACCCAACTTGTTCATTATTCGAGTTTTTGGGTCGACCCAACATGGCATGTATAATTTAATTTAAAATTCTAAATAGCTCTACGATTTATATAGTTTATATAGATTGTATGAATTATGGGTTGAAGTTTCATTTTTCTTTTTTTATTTGGGTGGGAATATGAGGGAAGGCTTTCACTACATACCAAGATCATGATGAAATCCCCGTTGTAGTCCATGCCACCCACTTGGGTGGCACCAGTGGGTGGATCCACTGCGGATCCACACACACCCATGTTGGTATGTGTGTGTATGTGTGATCTAAGGGTGGATCCACCCACTGGGTGCCACCCAAGTGGGTGGCATGGACCAAACCGAAATCCCCATTTCATTCTAAATGTAATTATGTGAATGACTCATTTTTTTTCATTCTTTTTGAGTTTGGTTCCGTACGAGCAAGTGGAAAAGATTGAGAAATAGAAACATCTGATTTAATTAGTTCGTTCTCATAGGCATGAAAATTGAAATTATCATCATAGAATAATTCTTTTGTTGACAGATGCTCCTTTTTAATTTGAAAATTATATTTACATACATTTTATAGTTTTTTTGAACAAAATTCAATCATTATGCTAACAATATATCCAATCAATAAAAATATTACAAAAAACCAACATAATAACAACTCAATAAAAACTTTCTTTCATTGATAAAGATATAAAGCTCGACTCGAGCTCGACTAGACTAGTAAAAAAGAATAAAGTATATAAAAATATTAATATAGTCGAGCTCGATTTGCATTTGGCTCGACTAAGCTCGTTTGAGCTCGATTCGATTAATAATCAAACCAAACTAACTCATACACAATTTTTGAAGTTCGATTAAAATTCAAACAATATTAAACAAATATATGTTTGACTCGACTCGTTTACACTTCTTTATTAGCATAAAAAATATTTGATATTACTTTAAAATAATTTCCCTATTTATAGAGACTAGGACATAACTAATATGACTATATTGAGTCTCTCGCTCGGTCTACTTCAATAGTAATTTTTATATTTTTCCATTTAGGCAATGGGATCTCTTATATTTGGTTGTGTTTCACTTACTGTTTCAATTCACTAAATAAATGTTTACATATTTCCAAATATATCAAATAGTATATAAATGCAAAACTAATACAAACAATGTATGAATTGTATGAAGCTGAAAATAGAACCAAGTAAAATAATTTAAAGAGATTAATTGTGTCATTTTAAGCTAACATTAACCTGACCTATTTATTATTTGTATTATGTATTATTTGAGTCAGACCTAGTCGTGACTCTAACCCACTTCTAACACTAATTTAACCTATTTATTATTTGTGTTATTTGAGTCAGATCCAGACTCTAACCCACTTCTAACGTGTTAAGTTCATATCGTGTCAAAAATTGTAACCTCTAGTCTAAAAAACTTATAAGATTCTAAGAAAAAACAGAGGAACTTCTAAATTTTTATTTTTATAAAAATAGCGAAATTTTATTTTTATATCTTATTTTATAACCTCCTTTAATTATGATAAATTACTACAAAATTATCATTACTAATATTATAAAGAATCATCATGCTATTTTATTTAGGAACTTCAACGACCTATTTTCAAAATCCGCCAATAAATTCCCAAAAAGATACGTGCAAGCATACATATTTTTTATGATGAAATTGCAACATGATATATAAATAAATAGTTAATTGTTATCTCATTAAGAATAAATTTGTCAACTGGCTAATGCATCACAGACTCTGACGTGGGACCCAGTCTCATAAATCAGTTTCACATTACTAAAAGAATAATAAAAGTTATGTCAGGATTACAGACATCCAACTTTTAATGGCCAGTCACCATATGCTTACGAATAAAATCTTGTACTAATCAATGCAAAATATATTATTAAAAATTGTAATAGAATTTATGCATGCGTACTAGGATTTTCTGTTGTGATCAAATCATTTATTATGCTCCATTGATTGACACCATATAAAATATCATAATATTTTTACCGACTTGATAACATTTTCCATTTACCTTATTACTAATAATAGAGTCCGTGGGGCTGTTTCTCCTGGGCCTACATAGATTGGAACATAAAATTTTGGTTATAAAAAACCGAATTTTGGTCTTTTTTTCATAACAAAAATATTATTGAAATGTCTCACTTGTAAGTTGTCCCACATAAATTGAGTAAGGGAAGGGAGTCTACTTTATAAGCCAAGTGAGCTACTCCTCCTATCACCAATTGATTTTAGGATGGAACTTCACTTGGTGGACTTGGACTCTCTTCCCTATATTGGGCACGCTTCATGTGTGGAACCATACCAAGTCCCCCTGAATTTAACATGGTATCAGAGCAGGCCCATGCTCAGCCCGAGGTGGACCGTATCACATGATATGATTGAGTATGGTGGATCATGTGATGATAATAAAATTATTAATGAATTGACGAAGGACTCACAAGTGAGGGGGCGTGTTGAGATATGTCACTTGTGAGTTATCCCATAGAAATTAAGTAAGGGAAGAGAGTTCACTTTATAAGCCAAGTGAGCTACTCCTTCTATCACCAATTGGTTTTAGGATGAAACCTCACTTGGTGACTTGTGCTTCTCTTTCCCATATTGGGTATGCTTCATGTTAATTTAACAAATATTTTTATCCACATTTTTCAGAAAAAATAGTTTTTAGTCATTTTTAATTTCAAATGTACACTTTAACCTTTTATTCATTTATGGAGATCGATACATAATTCAGGTACCGAGTTATATAACTTGGTACCAATTTATGTGTCTCAGTACCGAGTTATGTGTCTCGATACCGAGTCTATGTGCCATATAATTCAGTACCAATTTATCTACATCATAATTTTATTTTTTTTGCAAAATGACTAAGCATCTCAGCAAAAATTACGAAGCATATGACCATCAGTTTTTAGTCAAAATAGCTAATTAATATAGGCAAAAACTTGTGTAAGACGGTCGCACGGTGATACGGGCGATACTTTTAGGATAAAAAGTTATATTTTTATATATTTTTATTTTCACAAAACATAAATGGTTACTAACTAATAATACAAATGTCTTCGGTCGAGCATCAACAAAGGGGTGGTGGCGCAGTTGGCTAGCGCGTAGGTCTCATAGCTTGTTGAGTTATCCTGAGGTCGAGAGTTCGAGCCTCTCTCACCCCAGTAATTATTTTTTTCCTAATGTTGAATGATTTTTTAACACAATGTTTTGTAATCATAATGTTTGAGATTGTCAATCAGTAAAAACATTAATCAATCAATCTAATATGGAATATTGTGATTAAGACTACTAAATTATGTCATGTTTTAAATCACTACTGAAAGCATATGGTAAAAGAAAATTGCAAATGTTTTGGTTTTACTAATATGGAATACTAGAACAACACCCGCGTGTGTTATATTAAATTTGTCCAAAATTTGTTATCCTGAGGTCGAGAGTTCGAGCCTCTCTCACCCCAGTAATTATTTTTTTCCTAATGTTGAATGATTTTTTAACACAATGTTTTGTAATCATAATGTTTGAGATTGTCAATCAGTAAAAACATTAATCAATCAATCTAATATGGAATATTGTGATTAAGACTACTAAATTATGTCATGTTTTAAATCACTACTGAAAGCATATGGTAAAAGAAAATTGCAAATGTTTTGGTTTTACTAATATGGAATACTAGAACAACACCCGTGTGTTATATTAAATTTGTCCAAAATTTGTTATCCTGAGGTCGAGAGTTCGAGCCTCTCTCACCCCACTAATTATTTTTTTCCTAATGTTGAATGATTTTTTAACACAATGTTTTGTAATCATAATGTTTGAGATTGTCAATCAGTAAAAACATTAATCAATCAATCTAATATGGAATATTGTGATTAAGACTACTAAATTATGTCATGTTTTAAATCACTACTGAAAGCATATGGTAAAAGAAAATTGCAAATGTTTTGGTTTTACTAATATGGAATACTAGAACAACACCCGTGTGTTATATTAAATTTGTCCAAAATTAAAATTTTAGTGTAAATTTGTAATAATTATAGGAGATCCAAACTACTAATTAGAAATATTAAAAAAATCCAAAATTAGAAGAATATCATACAAATAGATCACTGGATATTATGAAAATTAAAGATAATTTGATAGGATCCTATAAAAGAATCAATATATGGCCTCAAATCGATAGTTAAATAAATTGGTTTATTTAATTTTAATTGTTGGGATAGGTTCATTTATATCTATTATGAGCTTATTTAATTTAATTATAATTTGATTTGAATTATTTATTTAGACAAAAACTCATATGAGACGGTCTTACGAATTTAATTTCGTGAGACGGATCCTAATTATCCCATATTAGGTAACCCATTCGAATTTGGATCAAACTTGATTTGATTTGTAAAATGGGTTAGATCCGTCTCATGAATTTAAATCCATGAGACGGTCTCACAAGAGACTTATTCATTTATTTAACTGTGAATATAATTGGTTATTGGGTGAAACCTGGATTTAAGAAGAGTAATTTGAAATATACGTTGGAGTTAGCATAAATCTGAAATTAAAAGGTACATATAAATCAAATATATTTTTGAAAGATAATACTTTTAAATGATAGTGTAAATAAATTATTGATATTTAGATTATTTTTTATCTCTTAATATTGTTATTATCTTTTAAATTTTTGTAATCTTTTAAATTCAAAAATATATTATCAGTTCAACTTTATTTTCGCTTTTAGTATATATGATTGATTTGACCGGACAAATTCACAATGAGTTTTACTCATATTTTAACTCTTTCTTTTTGCCTCCAGTGCTAATTTAAAATGAGCACTAGAATCTTATTCCCCAATCTACATACTAATCACACATCCACCATTCTCATAAAGAAATTAAATCAAAAGGAAAAGAGAATAAAGTCTTATTCTTAATCAACATCTTCTGGTCAATTTAATAAATAAAGTATTAAGCAAATCACATGGAATTTAAACTTTAAATGATCAGGTAATTTTTTTTTTGTTTCTCTCAAACATTTTAATTTCCAAAAACAAAAGATATCGAATTGGTCTTGTACCAGGTGTACTGTGTACATATATTTAGTGGATGAATAAATAACAAGTGTTCCACTACTTAAAAGATTAAATGGTACTTGTCATTCATTCATATAAAGAGTGGAACACATATTATCCATACATACACCAAGTGTAGCATGAGTAATACATACACGATTTACAGGGTGGAGGAGAACTTCTTGTGTGTAACTCAGTCTTCGGCAGCCCAAGGACCCTGACTATATAGTTGAGACATAACTCGCGCTTCACATCCTCCACAAAGCTCTAGGGCAAGGGCAGTGGGGGCCCTCAGGGGTGAGGTTCATCCTTTTTTTAGTAATACATACACAATGTTATTAAGCAATTACTAGTTCTTAAGTAGGGGTGTAACCGAATCGAATCGAGTGGATTTGATTCATTTAGAGAATTTTCTTGTTCTTATTTTTTTAATGTTCGAATACAAACATTAATTCTTATTCTTATTTGAAAATATATTTGAATATATACGAAGCAATTCAAATATTCGTATTCGAGATCCTATCCAATATTTATATTTTTTCCAATAATATTTGTTAGATTACAACAATAAATTGTTAAATACATAAACAACATATTAATTACTAAATACATCAAAAAAGAAAAGAATATATTGCTGAGTCCATTAATAATATACTACAAGAATATAATTATATATGAGCTTATTAGGTTGGACCTTTTATAAGTGAATATATGGTTTATTATATATTATTAATCAACATAAATAAATATATTATTGTATGTATAAATATAATATATATGTGATTTGTATAAGAATAAATATAAATCTAAATATATATAATACAAATAAAATATTATTTCGAATAACTGAATCAAATATAATAATATTCATATTTGTATTCACAAAATATACAAATCGGAATAAATATTCTTATTTGAATTAATTCGTATTCTAATTTTTCAAATTTGAATGTCAATGTCCGTATTCGAATGCCGAATCAAATAAAAAAAATTCTCTTCTTTTACACCACTATTCTCAAGTTCTCTAAACGTCATTTTTTTCTTTTTAATTATTTGGATTTGACTTGAGAGTTAAAGGGTCTTCGTCATGCAATGGTTCAATGAGCAATAGGAATTTATGTGAATACGATCACATCAATACCAAAATCAATGCCTTTTGAGCGGACGCTAGCCATCTCATGCCACATCAGGTCACTATAGTCTAACATGAATATCATTACATCATATTATTGTTAATTATATATATATAAATAAAAAAAAATCGTATATCTTTTTATACATTAAAAAATCACATTATTTATTAAAAATTATTTATTTTGAGATAGGGCAAACACAAAACATTGGGCTTGTATTACTTTTACTCATTCTATTTTCTAGAATCAATAACAATTATTGCTTATTTAAGTTCATTTTTCTCTTGGACAATTGCATGTGGAAAATACTATTTCTTGTGACTATACTGCAATCATATTTGTGGACAAATGAAAAGAATCACGAGGTTGATTTTGTTTGGGGTTTTATTCCAAGCATATAATTAATTCTAAATATTCCTCGTAGAAATTTATGGCCACCAAGAGAATAATCGACTTTAATGTGCAGTCAGACTCATTTTAAGATAACATTTTATTATATCACTAAAATTAATGGTTTTAAATCCATTTCATATAATTTTATCTTTTTCTTTTTTTGTGCTCGTATCATTGATTTACATTAAATTTGCGAAGTGCAAAGAGATATTAGTAAATTAATAATCTTAATAATACAATTTTTTTTCATCACTCTAATTCATAGATATTTCTTCATACATTAGGAGCGTATTTGAAAATTAATGAACAGGAATTATGATAAAATAGAGTCAACGAGAAAAAAAATGTTAATTCTTGTACGACTACCTTTGAATTCAGATTTTTTTTTAGTATTTGTATAAATGAAATTTAGTTATGCAATTTTTCCCAGCTAAATACATGTATTATAAGAAATTTATTTATTTTGATACGATAAAATTTTATTTTACTAATAAATTATTACCATCAATATCGTTTGGACAAACATATATAACTGTAAGCTCAAAATGTGACAAGAGGTTGGGAACATATTTGAAACAAGAAGCTCCAATAGCATAATAACAAACTTGTATATTTTGTTACGTTATAAAATAAGTGGCTTGAGTATTATTCAAATAATAAAGTAATAATTAATAAAATTAAATTTATATATCAAAAGTGTCTTAAAGTTCATGATTAATTTGGAAATAATGTTGAGCTTGAACCAGCATGATTGTGGTTTTCCCAACGAATCTGCAGTCTTTTTAAGTTGGTCACTGTTGAAAAGAAACTTCAGTTGTGTTGCAATCTCATATAAGAAATTAGACTTGGCGGTTTTAGCCCCCGAGGATAAATTTCAACCCAGTAAATGATTTGGGTGACGTGATGTCAACTGCACAGACCGCGGTGTGGTTGTTCGAATCCTGTGGTAACAATTTATAGGGTGGGGAGAACTTCTTGTGTGGTGGCTTCGATCTTCAGAAAGGACACGACTAGTTTGTGCGATAACCCGCGCTTCACATCCTCCACGGGCTCAGGAAAGGCGAAAGCGATGGGACCCTAAAAGATGAGGTTCATCCTTTAGACTCGGCGGTTTTAGGTTTCAGGGCCTTGAAGCGGAAAAAGAAAAAGGTGCCTCTTGGCCCTTGTAATTGCAGTTTATATAAAAAAATGAAAAACACCAAAAACAATGTTAATGATGTAATCTCATCGGTTTTAGGTATAAAATAAGATATGCAATACCAAAAATATCATACTTCAACTTTAATATTTTAATCTTATTAAAATAAAGTTACAAGAAAATCGTCTAATATAGTTTACTATAGATAAAAGACCCATTGTGTTTACGTACATATTTTTTTTTAAAAAAATCATTGTTCGAAATATAATTTCATCGATTTAATGCGGAAAATAAGATATGTCATACTCCAATTTTGCATTTAGTCTCATTAAAATATATTTATAAAAAGATTGTTCAATATAATGTACCACAGATAGAAGGCAAAAAGAATTATTTAGATACATCATACAAGTAGCAAAAATCTCTTGATCCATATCCGCCTCTAATTGAATTCTAGATCTAAAAATTCAACCATAATATATATACTCACTTCACCAACTTGTTATCTTGTTATTTATATCGACATTTATATATAACATCATATAAATATAAAGAAGAGAGACATAACTTCGGGGGCCCTGCCGGTGGGGCCTTGTGCAACAAACACACCTTTTTTTTTATGGAAAAAAAATCTGTTATATACAATAATTTAAATGAAAAAAAATCTGTTTTGCTTTTTAATTTTCATTACGAAAGAAATATAAGCGGTATGCTTTAATTAGTTCTCAATTTATTTTGAAATTATTAATTTTTATTCGAAAATCGACAAAATCTGTATTTGTACACTGACTAGACGATCCAATGTCCTTTCCTTTTTTTGCTTTTTTCAAACTTTTACCATTTTTCCATTTACTTTTTGCCCTTTTTCAATTTCAGAAAAATGCTGGCAATCTGCTAAATCACGGTGTTCGAAATCACGGTAGGCCCCGCGAATCCCGACATGGCCACGTGTACACCATTTATGGTCGTATAAATTCCCGTTCCACTGATCCTCGTTAAAAAAACAGAACAGAAAAAAAAAAGAGAAAAATAATAATTCATAAAATCAAGTTCAAACGGTACACTATTTTCACGGAGAAAAGAAAAAAAAAAGAAATTAAATATATAATTCAGAAAATGAACAGTTTTTCCAGAAAAGTAACAGTGTTAAATCTGCAGTCTGCAGAAGTGTGATTTGCTGAGTATAACTGTTTTCTCTTCTCGAGATTGATTTTTTTTGGGTACAGTACGGAATTTATTTCTCCAGGTGAGCTTTTCAGTTCAGTTTTTGATTTTCTCAATCTGTATTTATTCTCAGGACATTATCGCGATTGATTATGATGATGAAATCTAGCTTTAATTGAAGTTGATAATCGTGTAAATTGGTAATGTAATGATGTTTCTGGTTGCTTCACTTAAACAAATTATGAGAAATTATGCCAATATCTGTATCTATATCCACATGCTCATAGTAGGTGAAAGCTGTTTTTTGAGAGAAAATTAGAGTTTGATTATGAACAGGTTGGTTAGTTTATTGGATTCTTCTTCTTCTTCTTCTTCTTCTTCTTCCCTCTCTCTCTCTCTCTCTCTCTCTCTCTCTCTCTCTCTCTCTCTCTCTAATTTTCCATTAATGTGTCTTTTGGTGGTTGATATTCACTTCATTTACAATATTTGGGAATAATTTAGTTTTCAGTTTGTAAAAGTCTTATTTGGTGTTTCCACGATTTTGTAGCTCAGTGATACCCCTCTCCTTTTTGTACAGGGTTCGAACCCGATACTCTCGATTTCTTTGAAATTTATCCTCTCCTCCAACCAAGTATTAAAGCTTATTAAAAAAAAGTCGCATTTGTTGATTATTGATATATGAGAGCTTTCAGAAAATCTAGAGTGTTGTTTTCAGCTACGTTCGAGACGCACAATGTTGCCATGCCAGTGACGTTTTCCTTCTTTTTTGTGCTCTAACCAAATATAATTTGGCCAATTACTTGATTGATGTAAGTTTTAGTCATATACTAGACTAACTGTAGTGATGATGGCATGATTATTTGAGTGTGAAAACAATCTGCCACACAATTTATGGACTTCTTTATCCGATGTCATTGAAAGATAGATAATAAGGCGAAAATCTAACACCTCGCTGATGCTAAAAAGTCACTGTAAATGAGAAGATAGTTAGACAATCAAAGTTACTTTGATTTGGTTTTGTAGAGTTACTATAAATTCAGTGTATGTTACTTGATACAATTTTCAAAGTTACTTTTATTTTCTTGAATATTCTGCAGGTTATTTAATTAGTAACACCGTTCATCATGGAAATTGATGGGAGGTACACTCTGCAAACCATTAATTATTAAAGATCTAGTAAATATTCTAAAAGTTGTTGTTTGTAATTTATGGTGAACTGAATATCAATTTATTGGCAATCTTGATCTGCAGGGGCTGTGAAAAGATCTTTCCAAACGGAGATGTCTATTTCGGAGATTGCAAGGGAATGCTTCCCCATGGAAAAGGTAAATATAAATGGTCAGATGGGACAGTTTATGAAGGTGACTGGGAAGAAGGGAAAATGACTGGAAAAGGGAAAATATTTTGGCCTTCACGGGTTTCATATGAGGGTGATTTTTCTGGGGGTTACCTTCATGGTTCGGGAACTTATATTGGTTCTGATGGTTCCATATACCAAGGTTCTTTTAAAATGAGCTCTGAAAATGGCATTGGAAAAAAACAATTCCCAAATTCAGATGTTTATGAAGGTTGTTGGAGAGAGGGAGTACGGGAAGGCAGTGGTAGGTACGCGTGGAGCAATGGCAACATATATATCGGACATTGGAAAAACGGGAAAATGTCGGGTCGAGGGGTTATGAAGTGGTTTAATGGCGATCTTTTCGATGGCGTTTGGTCGAACGGGTTGAGACACGGGTCGGGATTCTATAGATTTGGTGATGGAAGTTATTATTTCGGAATATGGACTAAGGGGCTGAAGGATGGACCTGGAACGTTCTATCCTGCTGGAAGCAAGTGTAATCTTGAAGGACAGGAGGACAAGAGGAAAAAACGGCCACCTCGTAATTCCTCAACAGATTTGGAAGAATCGTTAATACCCAATGTGGGGCGTAGTTTGTCTAAAATTACGTCGAGCTTTCGAAGAGGTTCTGGACGATTCTCGCTTAAGACTACATTGGATGATGACTTGGGCTGCTCTAATTCAGTTAGGGAAACTCATGGTGGTGAAACAGACTTGCTGGATAATGGGACTGTGGCTTATGAGAGGCAATACGTGCAAGGCGTCCTTATTAATGAAAGGATTAGAAATATATCCAAATTATCTCACAAAACTAAAGAACGACTTAAATTTGCGAAAGAAGTTAAAAGGAGTTCGTGTTTTGACTTTTTTGAAGGCCAGAGGAGTTATTATCTGATGCTTAGCTTGCAACTTGGTATCAGGTATGCAAAATAAGGTCTGTGCGTGTTTGTATACAACAACAACAACAAACTAAGTTTTTAATCCCACTACGTGGGGTCGGCTATACGGATCATATCGCGCCATCGTTTACGGTCATAAGCCATATTTTCGTTTATTTCTAGGTATAACATGTCATGTTTAATAGCTTCTTTCCAAGTTTTTAGGCTACCTCTCCTCTTTTGATTTGTGTGAGTGATTCTCTACCTTCTAAACGCCGCACAGGTGCATCTAAAGGTCTCCTATAAACATGTCCAAACCATCTTAATCGTGTTTCTCTAATTTTCTCGTCTATTGGTGCTCTCCCACTTTGTTTCTAATATGTTCATTTCTTATTCTATCTAATCTAGTGTGTCCGCACATCCATCTTAGCATTCTCATCTCTCGCTACCCTCATTTTTTGTTCGTGTTCATATTTAGTCGCCCAACATTCGCTCCATAAAGCATTGCGGGCCTTATGGCCGTTTTATAAAATTTTCCTTTCAATTTTAATGGTATTTTACGGTCACAAAGGATAGAAGATGCACTCCTCCATTTATTCCAACCCGGATCCTATGTGTGACATCTTTATTGATTTCTCCGTTCTCTTCAATTATAGATCCTAAGTATTTAAAACTCTTTGTTATACTCACTTCATGTCCATCAATTTTAACCTTCGTCTCATTGTTCGTTGTTGTTTTTACTAAAGTGACATTCCATGTATTCTGCTTTTTTAGCCCTACTTATAGTAAAACCTTTTGATTCTAGTCTTCTCTCCAAACTTCCAATTTTGCATTTACTCCTTCCCTTGTTTCATCAATTAAAACTATATCGTCCGCAAATAACATACATTCGGGGATGGATTTTTGTAAGTGTTTAGTGATTTCATCAATTATTAGGATAAAAGGTACGGGCTTAGAGCGGATCCCCGATGCAAACCTATAGTGTTTGGGAATTCACTAGATATTCTGTTGGTGTCCGATACATGTTGTTATACCATCATACATATCTTTTATGGCATCTATGTAGCTATTTTTATTCCTCTTTTTTCCAATACGCGCCACATTATATCACGGTTGACTCTATCGTATGCCTTTTCAAGATCAATAAAAACCATATGTAAATCTTGTTTTCTCTCATTATATTGTTCACATAATCGTCTAATTAAGTGTATAGCTTCAATTGTGGATCTTACGGCATGAAGCCAAATTGATTATCTAATATACTAGTTTCATTTCTTATTCTTGCTTCTATAACTCTTTCCCATAGTTTCATTGTATGACTTATTAATTTAATTCCCCTGTAATTTGCACAATTTTGTATATCCCCTTTGTTTTTATATATAGGTATCAATATACTTTTTCTCCATTCATCAGGCATTTTCTTAGTTTTTAGAATAACATTAAATAATTTAGTAAGCCATGATATTCCAACTCCACCTAAACATTTCCACGCTTCAATTGGTATATCATCTAGGCCAATCGCTTTTGCGATTTTCATTTTGTTTAGTGCTTTTTTGTTTCATGAAGTTGAAATTCTACGATAAAAGGTACGGTTTTTATTCGATTCAGATTGGCCTAATTCCCTAATGTGACTTCATTCCTCTTCGGTTCATTAAAAAGATTATTGAAATACCTCCTCCATCGATCTTTTATGTCCTCGTCTTTCACTAAAATGTTTTCATTCTCATCTTTTATGCATTTAATTTGGGTGAGATCTCTTGTTTGTTTTTCTCTAAATTTTGCTATTTTATATATATCTTTCTCTCCTTCTTTAGTATCTAGTTTCTTATAGAAATCTTCATATGCCTTGGTTTTTGCTTCATATATCGCTCTTCTTACTTCTTTTTTGGCGTCTTTATATCTTTTAAGGTTTTCTTCGTTTTTACAGAATACAATACTTTGTAACTAGTTCGCTTTTTCCTTTACCTTTTCTTGGATTTCTTGATTCCACCACCATGACTCTTTATTCCATTTATTACCATTTGACACCCCTAATGTTTCTTTTGCGATCTTTTTCATTTGAGTAGTTACATAGTTCCATGTTTTATCGGCTTTGTCTTCCACTTTCCAATCAATGGTTTCTACTAGAGATTTGACAAAACTATCTCTTTTTCTATATTCTTTAAGTTCCACCACTTAATTCTCGGTATGTTAATTTTCTTTCTCTTTAAGTGTATGTTAATAAGTTTGATATCCAAAACTAGTAGTCTATGTTGGGTGGTGAGGCTTTCTCCAGGTATTACTTTGCAATTTTTGCATATTTTTCTCGCTCGTTTTCTGGTTAGAAAGTAGTCAATTTGTGATTTGTTAGGACCACTTTTAAATGTGATTAAATGTTCGTCTCTCTTTTTAAAAGAAGGTATTACCTATAATAAAATCATAAGCAATCGCAAAGTGCAGGATGGTTCTACCTCATTGTTACGCGAGCTAAAGCCATATCCTCCATGGACCCTTTCATAATCTTCATTATCCTTCCCAACATGTCCATTTAAGTCTCCACCTATGATGACTTTTTTTCATTTTGAGGATTGATTGCATTAGAGTTTCTAAATCTTCCCAAAATTTAGCCTTAGTAGCATCATCTAATCCTACTGAGGTGCATATACACTAACAATATTTATAAGTTCGTTACCTACTACAATTTTAAGGGATATAATTCTATCTCCTTTTCTAGTTACTCCTACTACTTGATCTATGAAGAGAGGATCTACAATGATACCCACCCCATTCCTAGTTCTATCCTTTCCACTATACCAAAGCTTATAACCTGTAGTATCTAGTGTCTTAGCCTTCTCGCCTACCCATTTAGTCTCTTGGATACACATAATATCTATGTTTCGTCTTTTCATAATATCTACGAGCTCTATAGTTTTACTCACAAAGTACCTATGTTCCACCGCCAATTCTATACTTTCTAATTTTCTTATTATCATTTGTGTTCCTCTTATTAGTGTGTGAGGGCTCTTGTATTTTTCACTACACCCAAGCCCTTATGGAGGTGTAGCGGTCCTTGCCAAGACACCGATCGGACCTGCGGCGCACTCCTACGGGAGCATCCTAGCCTTATCACGATGTCTTATATGATCCATACCATAAGGAAATGACAAAGAGTTTTACGCCGGCTGTCGACCTAACGCAACCCTCCTCCTTTATCCGGGCTTGGGACCGGCAACATATAGACGGGTTGCCCTGTCTATATGCAGGCGGAGTTGACAGGTGTACCGTTGGCAAGATCACACCAGTTCCTATGCGTGAAGTCAGATCATCAGATTTTGGACAACAAGCCAGAATAAGAATGTATTTTCCAAGAAAGGGTTCCCGATTGACTCCTGCACACTATTCCACAAACTTTTACTGGAAGGATTACTGTCCCATGGTCTTCAGGTATGTGTTGTTTCATTTTGTGTCTGGTGCATGTTGTTAATAAGTTTGAAGTTTCCTTTTTGATTAGTTGAAAAACATATTCCGTGCTATGTTGCATCATGTCAGAAAGGCCCTAATGTGGACAGTACTGAAAGTCCTCATATTTTGTTGCATCAAATTTCGAGAAATTGCCTTCACAAATTTGTACCTCGAGGAATTCTCTTTCTTCTATAAGGTTAAAAATTCGATTTTTTTTTCTCAATTTTCTTCCAAACTCTTTGCACGAAAATATGAATCATTAATTTCCTATGTTTATGAGAGAAGTGAATATGAAGCTGTTTGTGTGCCATGATACAAGTGTAGCAGGTGTAACTGATCCTTGGTAATGACACATTGCGACATTAGTAATATAAGTGATGATCACCTGGGAAGCAAGTTTTTGACAGTAGGAGTTTGAGATTAAGATCTCATGGAGAAAGGATGCAATGCATATCACATTGGGGATGGATTTATTTTTATTTTGTCAGACATGATTTTAACAGTTTCTGATTGTTTTACTCAGGAATTTTTCTTATACCAGTAAGTCCTGACATTTTACCAAATAAGTGGCGATGTATCCCATATACTTCTTGCAATTTAAAAATGGATTCCAAATGTAACTAGATCCTACTTCTCTGAATCCTTCAAGACGTTATTTTCTTCTGTAAACAATTTATGATTCTGACCGGGGATTTTTCAGTTTTAGTAAACAAGAGCATATGATAATCATTCACAATATTTTATGTACTATTAGATTGGTCAGGTGAGATAACTGCAGAAATGACCTCCCAATATAAATCAGATGAAATAGGCAAAGAAACAGAGTCTTGTTAATTCTAGTAGCATTGAGATGACAGGATGCCTTGTAGACTCCAGTCATGCCTTCCTAATTATTAATGGATCTAAGTTTTCAAGAACCAAACTGTCTTTAGATTTATATGATTGCGGATGTACGCCACAATAATTTGATTTTTAACATAGAAAGTGGGTATGATAATCTCTCATTCCTTTACTCATTTTCTGTGCAACAATAGGTTGAAGATGACTACTTTGAGTTCTTTAAATTGAGACTTCCATTAAATGTTGTAAGGTAACCATAATTCTTGACGTTCTATCATCGTAAAGAACTCGGTATATTATTATCCCACTTTTGTCTTCCATCTCCGTGCCCTCCCCGTCAAACACCATGGAAGGCTAAAAATAGTTATAAATATTAAAAGAAGGAAAGAAAGAATCAAAATTGATTAGTTATTTTCCTAGGTATTGAAATCAGAAATAGTTATTTTCCGCATCAGTGTATGTAAAGAAATTCTTTTGCTTGTTTCGCCATTGTACACTAGCACCTTTTTGTGACTGCTTCATTGTCTGAGTATCTATTACACAATTCAACAATTCAATGATGTATTTGACTTTTTAATGGTTATAACTGTGGGATCTCATTTTTCAGGAATCTGAGAGAGTTGTTCAAGTTAAATGCTGCAGACTATATGATGTCTATCTGTGGTGATGATGGGTTGAGAGAGATTTCTTCTCCGGGAAAAAGTGGAAGCCTTTTCTATGTTTCTCATGATGACAGATTTGTGATTAAGACACTTAAAAAATCTGAGTTGAAGGTGTGAAGAATGGAAATCATTTAACCATGTGTTTGTTGTGTCTCCGCGAATACAAAGAGTTGATTTTAGGATTTCAGACACATTTTTTCAGATATTCTTTCAATCATCTCTCTCTCTCTCTCTCTCTCTCTCTCTCTCTGACAGGTTTTGTTTTTAATATTTTTAGGTGTTACTGAAGATGCTTCCCCACTACTACAGGCATGTAAAAGCACATGATAACACTCTCATAACGAAATTTTTCGGGGCACACAGGATAACTTTGGGACATGGAAAAGAGGTTACCCATCACCCATATATCCATTTTACTTTCTCACTACAAGTTATACTTGTTTAGGATAAATGCATGGTTTACCGTCTTCTTCATGAAACTTTGATTTATTTTGGGAGGATACTTCTTTAGGATGGTGATTACTCGATTTACAGGTACGCTTTGTAGTCATGGGAAATATGTTCTTCACTGAAGTACGGATACATCGTCGCTATGATTTGAAGGGTTCATCTCAGGGGAGATTTACAAATAAGGATGAGATTGATGAGAGCACTACACTCAAGGATCTTGATTTGACATACGAGTTTCATATGGACAGATTGTTACATGAGTCTCTTTTCAGGTTAACTCACTTTCCTAGCTAATTTATGTACCAGTCAAGTTCATCAATACTCTTTTGTTACGCGTATAGGGATTAGCTTAGATGAATAATTTGAAAAGATTTATATGTGCACTGGTTTGCGTTAGATCTTGAGATTGTCAATATTTGGTAGCCATTGAAGCTATGGTCTATAAGTCCTTAAAGCTTATAAAAAAAAGGCTAGTTTTACATTGAAAAAAAAAACATGAGGACAGCTTATCTGTGAATTTGCTAAAGATTCTTTTTTGCTTATTACTTATAAACTGTATGTGTTTCTACCGGTGAACCTGATGATCTTTTTCGTATTGTGTTGTTTACAGACAACTATCACTAGACAGTGCATTCTTAGAATCTCAACAAATCATAGATTACAGCCTTCTCCTGGGTTTGCATTTCAGCGCCCCTGAGCATCTAAAGTCACTGTTAGAGCATCCTGATTCACTGCATACGGCTGAGAGCACTAGTACTGCTGTTGATGGTGAGTATCTGATCTCGTCCTTCTTATGGCCATTGTAAAACTTTAATGTGATTATTGACTTGAATAGTATAAGATAATCCTTATACATCGTAATATTTGATCATGCTGGGATCTCACTTGAAATCTATGAATAACTGGATTTTTTGTCATTAGGCTAAACTTCATAGATAGTAAAATATACCCTTATTTTTTGAAGTATTAGCTCAATTTTCTTAGTTACATTGGTTTGAACTTGTCCTTTTTATGAAAGTGTTCTTCCATTGACACGTCTTGCTTCTTCAATAATGTGTGATCTCAGGAGAGCTCTTGATTCCTCCAAAGAGTTTGCTCTTAGTAACTCATGACCCTGGCTCTGTCAGTCCGACTCCAGGTCCACACATCCGAGGAAGTACGTTGAGGGCATATTCTATTGGCAACAAGGAAGCTGATCTTTATTTGCCTGGTACTGGAAGGTAAATTTCGTCACTGTAACCTTTCTATTTGCCAACACTTAAAAAATATGTTCGTCAGCTTGTGACTCAAAAAAATAGTTTTTAGTGTTTTCAAATGTCAACTTCTGCTTTTAATTACAGAATCTAAGAGCAAGAGGAGGGGGAGGGGGAGGGGGGGGGAGGGTGCTTAAGATTTTTGATTCAGCTTCTGGAAATATGTTAAAACACTTTTACGATTTATATTCTAAACACTCTCTATTAACTCAAATCAACTTTCAGCTTCTATCTGCAAACTACCAAGTTTTGATTTTCAACTAATTTTCACTTATACTGCAATAAATCATTTCTCTTTTTTTTCTTTCTCGTCATTTCTCTTAAAAGCATAAGTGTTTGTTGAAGTTTGTGTAGTCACTGCTCAAATGAAAAAAAAATTGTAGTCAATGCTATTGTTGCCCAACTTATGTAGTCTACAATGCTACTTTGATATGTGCAAGTATCTCCATCTTCTCGACTAAAGTAAAACGTGGTATTGTTGAAGTTTGTATGCATTTTTATCTAGCTTCAAACATTGTGTTTAAATTTGATTTGATTATTAATCATCGAGCTTGAAGAGCCAAATACGAATCAAACTTGAGTAGATTGATACTTTTACACAAATTTCATTATTATTTTGCTAATCAAACCGAGCTTCACATTTAATCAAACGAAAAAAAAATTCTTCAAACTTGATTTGTTATGTCAACGAATTGAACTTAAACGAGATTGATCTAACACTTAACTACTTGCAATTCATCCAGGTTAAGGGTGCAACTCGGAGTGAACATGCCAGCCCAGGCAAATCACAAACTTGTGCAGGTTGACGAGACCGATTCATCGGAAGCCGAACTTTTCGAGGTTTACGATGTCGTTCTCTACCTTGGCATAATTGATATATTACAGGAATACAACCTCAAAAAGAAACTAGAGCACACATATAAGTCTACCAAGTTTGATCCTATGTCTATTTCTGTGTTGGAACCCAAGCTTTATTCAAAACGCTTCATTGATTTTCTACACAGGATTTTTCCCCTTCAACCTTGAGACTTATTTCTCTCATATTCCCACTTTTGGCAATTATTGTGTTGTGAAGTGTATCATATTGTAATTTTACATAATTTGAATTCTTTTAACTCTTGAGAAATGTTGTAAACTTATTATTTTTTTTTCAAAATTTTCTGTATAGATTAAAAGAACTCGTTGTAGATGCTACACTCATAATTGGCGGAGCCAACCTTGGCCTTGGCACCCATTTTTTTTTAAATTTTTTTAGTAAGTAAATTGTTTTTAAGATTTTTTTTTAAAAAATATTTATATGGAATTTTCTTTTAATTTTTATTTGGCCCAATCCAATTTCGTGTATCCGTCCAGTTTATTTTTTGGCTATTCCATTGGCTACACTTAGCATACGTGCACTTGGTATAGCATCAACAATCCAATGTCCTATTTTTTTAGGGAAAGGATTAAAAATGGCCTTATTTTAAAGCATATGTACAACAATGGCCTTACTTATTCAAGATGTTCAAAAATAGCCTCTTTATTTGATAAAACCCCAAAATACCCCTTATACAAGGTTGAAGGTAAACTAATAGTTTTTAAAGGTTTTAGGGGCCGTAAAAATGGTATCAGAGCGTAGGTTTATTAAGAACTTTTAGTTAAATTTATTATATTTATGTAATTAACAATTGATGAGGAGAAATTACTCCGAGAACATGGCTCTGGACAATTGTCCAAGATGTACACCTTACAGGACTTATCGTCAAATTTTGACGATATACGCACAAGATCACCAAGACAAGATAGCATATTGGCAAAACCAATATGATGAACAAGAACGCGCAGTTCGATAGGAAACCTTCGAGACATCGCCAAAAGAAAGCGGCATATTATTTGAGTTTCTTAACAAGAAACCGGATAATATATGTCGATCGATGAATCGCTAAAGCGATTCATGAGAACGCCCATCGAACAATGATTCCGATGGAGTACCGGAGTGGAGCAAGATACTTCCAGACAAATCTAAGTTCTCAAAAGATCTTAGAAGTCCGGAAGACGGTGCGAGAATTATGGCAACCGCCATATTCATCTACCAAAGACAAGTTCATCGGATCGAACGGATGGAGCGATGGTGAAATATGAGAAGAAACTCTTGAAATCCCCGGCATGCCCGACAGAGTTCTCACTTGATTTGGATCGAGTTGGGCCAGCGGCGGTAGTCACCACGATCACATCAGTGGCCTTGGCTAGTTCAACATACACCGACTCACATCGGAACATGTTGAGGACCCCGGTACTCGATTTCCCACATACACAGAGAGGAAATCGACCAAACAGATCACCTAGCGGCTTTGGGAGCGGCGCCCTTGGCGATCATATTGTTGATGAGGGCACGGCTTCTCACCACCACCTCCTTGCGCTCATTCGGATGGACCACCTGGGATATCCGAGCTTGATTTTCATAGATCATTGGCTCTCCTTGTATTTTTAGATTCTCATTATGATAGTCTTTCTAGATATCGTAGTGATAGATCACTTGTTATTTGATTTTCTCACCTTATATGGGCATGACATTGTATGACCCTTGATTATTTGATATACGGGTAGGGGATCACGCCTCAATCCCCCACCCCAGGGTGTTATTTAAAAAAAAAAAAAAAAAAAAAAACTCTTGAAATCCTTCATGATATTGAGAAATGAGTCAAGAACCTGGGAGGATGACCGAGTTCTTAGGAGAAAAGAAAAGCGTGTCGATTTGGGGAAGACTTATTTACACCAAAAAGGGAAACCAATCGAAGTTATACGAAAAATGACAGATGCTTAAAAAACCACTTTTTTGTTTTTGCAAGTATCAACTTCTGCTTCATTTAATCATAACCTAAAAGTATGGAGAGAGATGCTTTAGATTTGTACTTCTACTCCTAGTTTAAATTATATAAACAAATTATAAGCACCTCTACAACTTTTTCACCTAACTTAACTTCTGATTCTTAACTTTTGATTTTATTTTCAAACTCTGTCAACTTCTGATTCACAACTACTCTTACTTTTGCTACAATAAATTATTTTTTTCTAAAAGCATAAGTTTTTGCAAACTCTCCGATAACTTCAATATGTCAATCTCCATATCACAAATTTCCCAAAATAAATCTCGTTATACAGTTTACATCCATAACAAGAAATGAAGGCTTTGATGTATTAAATTATTAAGTAAATTAACTAATATACCCACAATAAACCAATGGAAATAATTAATATAACAATTCATAATTATACACAAATATACTATAGATTGAGAGAAATGTAATAATATATATGGAATATATATACGTATATATAGTATTCTACTTGCTGTGCGGTCGGTGCGGTTTGAGACTTGAAATTGTAATTGCACCATCTTTTGCGGTGCGGTCTTGATTAAAAATTTTAATCGCGGTTTTTCCAATAAATAAGCATTTGCGGTGTGGTGCGGTTTGATTCGGTCGGTTTTAGCGGTTTCGGTTTTTGTTGATCACCCCTACTCACATGCATAACCTCGCCGGAATTTGGCTAGAGCTTCTATTGACTTTTAAATCCAATTCCTTGCTTTTAAGGCCATTCACAATGATGTGTCAAGTGTGATTGTGTCCTTACCATACTTAATAATGATTTAACATCACTATAAGGCTCATGAATATCATTCAAAAGCACAATCGGAGTATAATCATCATTATTCTTATCAGCAGTCAACTTAATATCTTGAATTAATTTGGTAAACACATCCAAATTTTCATTATTCTCTTTGTTCAAGTCAATAAATCTGAAAAATTTCCAAGCAAAAACAACTTACTAGGCAAAGAAGTTTCAATATACAATTCTTCTAATTTTTCCCACAAGGCTTTTGCATAATCAAGCTAACCAACTTTTCTAAGCACAGAGTGAGAAATGTTCAAAATTATAGAAGAATAAGCATACTCATCAATTTCAAGCTTCTTTTCAGTGGTATCTTTTTCACCATAAACACCACTCACAGCCTTATAAACTTTTTTGCTAAATTAAAATTCTTTTCATTTTCTGTTGCCAAACCGAAAAATCAGTTTTTCCATTAAAAGGTTCGAGATTATACCTATGCACAAACCATTTTCTTAAAAAACATAAAAGTTTTTTAAAAACGCAAGGCACACAAAGCAAGTTATAATCACGGAGACAAGCAAGCAACAATACGAGAAAATTTGAATACGTTGAGTAAACGCAAATAAAGGCCACATATAGGAAACCTCTCGTACCACATGATTCCACTACACTCGCGGTGTAGGGTCAAGTGGCTTTTTAAGCTCGAGTTCCTTTTATACTAAATAAAAACTGAAAAAGACGATCAACCACGCAAGAGCAAGTAAAGCAGAGATATGGGATCACATAGAATCCCTCTAAAATACAAAGAACAAATACCCAACAAATAAACCGCAGAAAGCGGTATTTATAGATGACATTCGGGATAGACCCAAAGTTCCCAATGGCCTATGTGAGCCATATTACAATATTTCCGGCGAGTTTATTTACTCCCCCAAATGACTTGTTTTCCCACGAGAAGATTTCTTTTCTTTTCAAATAGGTTTTGCGAATCTTGTAGTTTTTTCTGTTATAGTATTCAACAGGATGATCCGTTCACTGAATTTTGATAAAACTTGAACGGAAACTTGACTTTGTCCATCTCCGTGAGATAGACCCACAATCCCCATGCCCTTCTTGTAGTAATATGATCTTGAGTGAAGGTCGTGGCCAATTATACTTTTCCGAACTTGCCTCCTTGATATTTAGAAGGCTCTTTTTTTATCCGTCGTCGAAGCTTCAATGTAATGGAAGGCTTTATGTCCACCTTTTATAAACAAATAATTAAATTTAATTTGTATCACTTTAACGAATAAGAAAATATAAAAAAAAAAACAATTAAGGAACATGCCCCACCAATTCCCAGCCATTCACCAAAAAATAGAGAAAAAAATAAACCTCGTAATAATAACAACCAGAAATTTGTTAAGAAAAAAGGAAAGAGTAAGTCTAAGCCTAAAAATTGGAAGTGCTATGAATGTGGTCAAAGTGGTCATTATGTTAGGGAATGCCCTAATAAAAGAGGTAATCATAATTTTAAACAAAATGAGCATGCTAATATAGCTTCTATGAGTGAAAACGTTCTCGATGTCTTTATGGTTTATGAAAATTATCTTTGATGTGACTGAAGGAATCGGAATTTGGCAAAGAATTCCAGCCAAAAGTCGATCGGAGAAGACCCGGCGACGGAGAAGAAAAGTCACAGAAGTATCCAAAGTTTCTGGGACCACAAAAAAAAGTAGATTCCCCAACAAAGTTAGTGGAGACATGTGACTCCAGACAGGTAACAACCCACTCAACAAAAAGACAGAAAGTAGGTCCATAAAAGATGTCGTCTAAGTTACTAAAAGACGAAGGACGAGTCAGCAGGATTTGAAAGTTTACATAAAGAACTTCGAATACCAGACAAGAAGAGGCCCAACCTATGTGAAGATGAGTTGGATGCCAACTGATTGCTGTAAGTGGAGCAATAATTCAAGGATGGAAGAGACATCCACTTAAGGGCAATAATACAGAACATAGAGGTCTTCTACCTCTATAAATGTCAAGATCTGCAGAAGGCTAAAGGCATCGAACATTTCCCTTAGTCTTCTACAAAAAAGATTTCTCTTTGTAAACATAGTTGTGAGTTTAGATTTCCAGAGTGTTTTCAGCTTTTAAATTTTCAGTTTTTAAATTTATGTACAAGATTGTGATAACCTTTATGAGAGGCTAAACAAGTTTTCTCCTCCCAAAAGGAGATTACTGATGTAATAAATTTTTCTTTAAGTTCTTAATAAAATAAAGGCTGTTTGTTTAACATGTGTTCATAGTGTACTATTGATTTATCCATTTGAATAATTACTTATACGCCTGGAGTAGAAAACAAACCAAGGTTGTGCTGAGCAGTTACTGAAGGAGTTGGATAACTTGCAGATCATCTTCCCTAAGGGTGAGGTTGAACAGGTGAGGAGTTGTTTGTCAAACGATCGGGGCGATAATTTTCCATTTGGTGGTGTTGCGAGCCATCTCACCCGGTGCTGTTTCGGTCAAAGAAGGTATGAATTCTAAGGAATTTATTAATTTTACGGAAGCATGTTGGGCCTGATATGGTCATAATGGACTATTTCCATTTTCACCTGTAAACCTTAGTTTGGAACTGATAACACATAATCGAACATCTTTTAATTCTATAACCTGTTAAGTTTATCGGCTGAAAACCTGACATGATCTTTTTAAAACCTCCGAATGGAGACTGGATCTAAGTAGGTGTAACAATGCCACGAATGAAACAGGTGACAGAAATTGAAAGTGTTCATATTCTGTGATATCTGGAACGAATTTAATCAGGTTTCCTTATTTTGTTATAAAGGGTATAATTGGAACTTCAGTCAATATTTGAACTCTTTTAATATGGAAGTCTATAGTTGTAACTGAAACATCAAAAGAGGTCATTCTTGAACTTACCCCATTTTTTTAGGTATTGAAACACTTGGAGTATGTATGGAATTATTTTCAAATGCCGTTTTTCAATTTCCAACTATTTCAGAAAATGAATTTATGTTTATTTAACAAATTCTCAATAGAAATAACGTCATTTTTAGTTTTTATTTTTTCTGGAAAGATTCTTTTGAAAATAAAACCAAACAAGTTTTCACCACAATTACGAAAATCTATATGAAAATACACTACAATCACGCAAATTGATGTCAAAAATACACTTACAATCACGCAAATCCGTGTCAAAAATACTATAACTAAACATATTTTCATTTCTAAACAGAAATTCAGACAACAAACCAAACATGTTCTCAATTCTCACACGAAAACCAATAAAGTTTGAAAATTCATTTTCCAACACTAGAAATTGGAAATTGAACTTGAAAATATATCCATACATCCCCTTGCCATTTGTCCATATACCATATACCAAGGGTGCGTTTGGGGTTATTGATTAGCCAGGAAATAGTCATTATCACATTATATCACAATGTTTGGGAAATAAGATAAGGGTCCGGTTGATTAGGATGGGCCCAGGAAATTATCACAATTCCAATTGAAACGAGATAACTGGTGGAAGGTGGTATTTTTTAGTGCCACATTTTCCTGGACTACGAAATTACCCTATTGTCCTCAAAGAAGGTAATTGATACCTATTTTAACCCTGAATTGTTTTTTCAAATTACAGTGTCATTAGATAAATAGGATGACACTCCCCACCTTGGAGCCCTAGTCGTTGCCAACGTTAATCTCTTCTCAGAATACTGATAAGTTTTCATCTTCAATTCCTCTTCTTTTATTTATTTATTTATTTATTTGGGCAAACAACTCTAGGATACTTCTCGATCGAGATGGGTTAATTTTTCGCATAATTTTTTGAACCCTATGAACATCTCCATCGAATGGACTGTAATTGTAGAATGAAAGATTTTTGAAATTATTTTTCTGCACGCATGTGTTCTTAATTGAAATGGGTTAAATTTTTGCTCCCATTTTTTGAACCCCATGAACATAGAGAATGGACTGTAATACACGATTGTAATTTTTTTGAATTTATTTTTCTGCAAATATTAATTGTCAATCGAAATGAGTTAGATTTTTGCTTCCACTTTTTAACCCCCTGAACATGGAGAATGGACTGTAATTTTAGGGTTGAGTTTGGCGGGGAACAGTGGCGGATCCAGGAATTGGTAGTAAGGGCTAAGAAATAAAATTTCACTAAAAAAATTATGTATATATAAAGAACGGAATAGGATCAAATGAGACCAGATAACTAGAGTGAGACAGTGTGGATTAATCCTGGCCACAAATCTCAAATTTTAGATGGTTGAGATTTATCCAATTTAATAGCCTTTTTTTACTTTTTTATAAATAATAAAGGGTAAGATAGTAATTTTGTTATTAGCATTTTCATTCCTGGTAACTGTTACAGTGTTCAGTGGGTCCCCCATTATCTCCCCAATTCTTTGCCAAATTCGAAAACTCTATCCCTGCAAACGAAGAATGAAAATGGCAGAAAAAGAAAAACCATCTTACTGCCACAAGGAGCCAATAATCTCTCCAATTTCAACAAAAAATGGCAGAAAAGGAAAAAACCCCTCAATCAGAAACCCATTTGCTAACTATTCGAAAAATCCACTCTCCATAGCCTTCGACGCCATGTACGAACAAGTCGAAATCCTATTATACAGCCTTAAACCTAACATCATTTTCTACGATTTCACCGATTGGATCCCCAAGCTTGCTCCTCGCCTCCCATCTCCCGCGTGCCATCGTGGTGGTGAAAATTAGCGTGCAGCATTTGTAGATGAAAATTAATCAGGAGACCACTTTTATCTCTGCTTTTGATCTTACTAATCCTCTGGAATGAAAAGGATTGGAGGATTGGTGAAGAATATAATATTGACGTGGAGAAAACGAGGGTCTACTAGGAGGCAGTGAAGATTATTGTACACTTAGATATTTTTAGATGTATACTTAGATGTGTTTTGATGTATAAGTAGTTAAATTTTGATGTATGTATTATGTTGTTGTCTACTTATATTTTTTGTTGTATACTTACATGTGTTTTGATGTATACTTATATGTGTTTTGTTGTACACTTATATTTTTGTATGACAATTATAACACGCAGTACAAATATGTTAAATATACATCATAATAGTGTTAAATATACATTAAATATATGTTATATATATAATACAATAATGGGCGTGATTTTTTTTTTCTCTCTCTCTCTATAATTGATTTTACTTAATCCACGGTTCCCCATGTTAATGAGCGTGATTCTCTCTCTCTCCCTATAACTGGTTCCTTGATTCATGGTCCCCATATGTTTTTGTTTGACCATTTTAATATGCAGTAAAATTGTGTTAAGGATACAACAAAATAGTGTTAAATATACATCAAATATATGCTAAATATACAACACAATAATGAACGTGATTTTTCTCTCTCTAATTGATTTACTTAATCCACGGTCCCCAAATATTAATGAGCGTGATTCTATCTCTATAAATGATTCCTTAATTAATGGTCCCACATATTTTTGTTTGACCATTTTAATATACTGATAAAATTAATGTTACACATACATCAAAATAGTGTTAAGTATACAACAAATCATTGATAAGTGTACATCATACTACATGGCAGAGCACATGCGTGATTTTCTCTCCCGGTAGCGATTTTCTTGTGATTTTCTCTCTCCCCACGTGATTTTCTCTCCCTAATAATTGATTCTATATTTGGATGGTCCCCATATGTTTGTTTTGACAATTATACCCTTATTTTGCCTTAATTAAATGTTTAATGTAATTTTAACCCCTATTTATCTTAGCCATTGATATAGATGAGGGATGGTTGAGATGAGTCCACATTGTCTCACTATAATATGTGGTCTCATTGTATCCTCCCCCTATATAGAACAATGATTATATATCAAACAAATTATTACAAGACTAAATTATTTCTCAATAAATAGTAGAAGCTATTTCAAATAAATACATAGTGGTATATTTATATAAGCAATCAAATGAACATTATTCTATTTTCCATATTATTTGTTTTTTTGCCATAAATAACAAGAAGCCAGAAACTAAATATAAAAAAGCTAAAAAAACAGGTAACTTTTCAATTTCAAACTTGATGATGATACTCATTAGTGTAGGCAAATTGGCGTACCAACCCGATAAATAACTAATCTACAGGATAAACTAAAGCTCGAACACAACACAATAACCTTATTGGACCTAAAATTTAAAGTCAAATATGACACGCTAAAAACACGAAAAGAATAACATGACACAATAGTACATATTCACAATAAGTAAAACTATTAAATGTATTTAGTTAGGCCTCTTAGGCCATTAACTAAAACATATAATTTTTTTAATGTATTTGATACTTAAAAGATAAATTTTAATAAATTACCAATCCCAATTTATAGTTAATAACATTTAAATTTAATGAGCTGGTAAGTGTAATAATAATAAATTAATGATCACAAAATAGTCTAAAGATAAAAAATATATTAAATTATACATCAATATCATGATAATAAAAAAATTAGTTTTAAGTTCTTGAATCTTGATCTTAAAATGAATTTAAATTTTGGGGTGGACTTGAGTTTTGCATTAAAATTTGGGATGGGCTAATTATAAATAATGTAAAAATAATGGTACTAATAGTAGAATTTTGAAAACTTGCACTGGGCTCAAGCCCAGTGCTGACTGAACGTGCATCCGCCTCTGGTGGGGAAGAAGGCAAGACAGATAAATTAGGGCTGCAGAGGAAAGAATTCTTTGAGAGAGGCCAACAATGGGGTTGTTTAAACAATGGGCAAAATTATCATTTCCATTATAATCACTTATAATAAAAGTTCTCAAACACAAATATTGACCAAATACCAATAAAGACATAATCCAACACCCCAAACAAAACTTAACCCTACAACACATAGTGATAAATAGTCCTATTATCACATTATCCAGTATTACTTATATACTCCCATCAATTTTCCAAACATGTCCCAAGTATATTAACAATGTACCATGAAGATCACCAGTTCATAATTAATCACGTGTATATATATTGGTGTGAACCATAGCAACGACGTGCACACGACCCGTGACGGACGCAGAATTCCGGCTTTGGGGGGCCAAAAATGGACCGAGTTTATAAATTTAAGCTATGCGATTTTTTTCCATATACTAACCATAAATAATGGCTTTTTATATTTTAAAAGACAATTATTTGAAGTTTTTATCAAATTTGGGAGGGGGGATTATAAATTAATTCATTTATTTTACATTTTAAAAAATAATTTGGAAAATTTTTTTGGGGGAAAAACATTTTTGGAAAATTTTTGGGGGCAATTGTAAATTAATTCATTTAATTTATCTTTTAAAAAATAATTTGCAAAACTTTTGGGGGAAAATAAAATTTTGGAAAAATTTAGGGCGATGGCCCCCTTGCCCCTCCGGGTCCGCCGGTGCATACAACCCAAACAACAATATATTGCTAACCCAAGATATTCAATAGTTTGGTTAAAGATGGTGGAAAACTCGACCCGTGCTTAGCAAAGCAAGAACCTTGGTATGTGTAGACGCCATAAATAAATATGGAAGTTTGTTTGATAAGTTAGAATTTGCAACAAGATGAACGATCTTGAAGCTCTTGGAAAACCCTAAGGGTTGGAGATAAAAATTTCAATTCAATATTCAATATCAAAGTTGTTGTGAAAAATAAACAAGTATTTGCCTTATATAGGCGACTCAAAACAAACCCTAAACCACTACTTAAATAACTTAAAAATCAAAAAAGGAAATAAAAACACCAGGCCATAAAACTCAAAAAACGCATCCGTAAGCATGACCGTGTTGTTGGTCACGGCCAGGCCGTGTTCCACTCTGTCTCGGAGCCAAAACTTGAGTAGTCGAGCATGACCGTGCTTGTGGACACGGCCTGGCCTTATCTGTGAACACGACCGTGTGTTCTAGCACGGCTAGGCCATGTTGGCCTCTGTTTCATTCGTTTGAGTCCGAATTAGCTCATGATGTCTTCCGAAAGTTGTATCCATTTATCTTAGCTTTCCGTAGCATCTTGAATCAGCTCAATATCAATTTTGTAGAGCAAGTTATCACGAATACACTAAACCCTGCCAGTGTTAAAAATTGTTGGCGCGTTTGGACATTTTTGAACGCAACCTCTTGTTCTTTGATCGTCAATGCTTCTTTTCGACACATGATTAACTAACATGACTCTAGACTCAATATATTTGGCCTTGGCCCCTCAAATAACTCAAAATAACGAAAATCAACCCGTAATCTATGATAAACAAATACAAGAACTCAAGAACTCAATTACATAGTCTTCAAGAATTGGAGATAACTTGCATTTGGGGTTGTCCGGATCGTTAGTGACTAGATTCACATGATATATGTATTCACATTAATATGTGGCAAAGTTTATCAATAATTAATATTATTGCGAAAAATAATTTATTTTTTATATTTTCTATATTGACACATATTTAGATCATGTGTGTGTATTATAAGTATATGTTAAATTGTAATTTTAATCACTTACTATAGGGGTTTCAAAAATGATCACGTAAAAATCCTGCAATTCCCAAAAAAAAAAAGAAGAATTTGCAAATTGAATCATCTTTTGATCACTAGAAATTAAATATTTTGTCGGAAAATGTCATGTGACCGACACGTGAACCCCAACTTCCCGACTAATTTCGCAATTTTGGTGAAATCAGCTCACGTTTTTTTTTTCATTACAGAGATCCATTAATTTGTAATTTTTTTTTGAGAAACATTAATTTGTAATTAAAAATAACTCAATTTGCGATTTAACTGGTCATCTACTCATCGCTTAGGACCAAAATTGTAATTTGCCTATGTTGACGAGTTTTTCGGCCAACAAGCAAAGTGTATGAAAAGGATCACACGTGGAAATATGGATAAGTAATTTTAACGGGCTAATCCTGCCTTTTTATATATTGCCGAGCCGGAATCTTCGGGTCGGTTTGCTCGCAGCTTTTGGTGTACAAGTATGTTTTTTCTTCCTATTCTTCCTCATAAATGAGGCCTACTTATACTTTTCTTATTAGTGGATATTTAATAACCACTATTACAATTAATCACTAAAATAAAGATAATGGCACACTTGTCCTCCCTTGGGCACGCATGCAGGCCAAGTGTTTGCCACTTGTCGACTTATCTGGCTGGCATGTTGACAAGTGTCAGCTTACTCATGTTAAGGACATGTTTAACTTTTCTTAATCGGATGGTTATCCTCAACATTCTTCGTCAGGATTGGCTTAGGGCGACCGAGCCCAATTCATGACATAATCGGGGTCGGTTGCCGACGCAGCCGACTCGGTCTGGTTGGCTTTGGGGGCCCCATGCTTCCATATGTTGAGTGGCCACGTAGACTAATTTGCTGCCAGCTCGGCTCGGACATCATCGATGGCCCCCAAGTTTAATTCCGAGAGAGGTACCCCTGAAATCGGATTTGAACTTTTAATGTTAATCATGAGCTTTTAATGGGGAAGAGGAAATCCCAAAAGTCATCTTTTCCGGACACCTGTCACCCAACAGTTAATGTTTGAAACGACGCATTAATTGCAGTATTATGATGCGGACACGTGGCGGTTTCGGGTTGGACCATTTTCGCGCGGGAATCGAAAAGGTGGGACAACTTTAGTCTCAGTTCGTGGGGACGTGACGTTTCTCCTGACAATCTTTAATTCGAAGGGAAACATTTTTGAATAGGTGTCTTTTTTCGAGGAATTTAAACCTATAAATACCCCTTGTATCTCTCAATTCACACTTTCGCACTTTGAATTCTCCCGAGCAGAACCTCTTGTGAGCGAGCAGAGTTTCTAAGTCCGGTCCTTAGGATTTCAGAGACTTTAATATTTAGGTATTTTCCCAGAAAACCCTCTATTTCTTCTTTGCTTCTAGTACATGTCTTCTGAAGATAGCCAAAATCGCAGTTACAGTGTCGAGGCGGAAGTTGAAGATCCTCCCTCCGAACCTTCTGTCTATTTTTCTCTAGTTCAATGACCCACATTCTCCGGTCCAATCGTGATTTCTACCTCAAGCTCGAGTCATTCACCGCCGATAGAGATTCCATTGGAGCAGGCAGACCATACTTTTGTTTCCGCCGCTATTCCTCGCGAAGGCCCTTCTCACCTTCCTGGGTTAACCCGTGGAGATTCTAGTGAAGACGACTTGTCCCCTAGTCCACCACGTACTCAAACAGAAGAGGAGATGAACCCTCAAGAATGTGAGCACGAAGAACAAGTAGATGAACCCTCCGATGGTGCGAGGGCGGAGAGGCCTTGCGATTTGAATGACTACCCCAGCTTACTGACGATTCCGGAGCTAGGGTTTTTTCATCAGAAGTATAAGCTACCGAGGAATGTACATTTATGGCTGCCAGACGGCGCAGAGTGCCCGGAGCACCCGCCGGAGGGATGCGTCGCTATACACCTTCCCAGTCTTCTATTTGGACTATGCTTCCCACTCCCTCCGGTGCTCACACGGTGGTTCCGCAAATGGGGCCTTCCCCTCACACAGGTTCACCCCCTATCTTGGGGTCGGATTATTGGGCTCCTGGTGCTGTTACACCTAAAGGGGTTCCCGTGCCCCAAATTTGCAGAAATAAACGAGCTCTTCGTCTGGAAGGCGACCCCCTCAACTCCGGGCCGGGGGTAGCCCTCTGGATGGTATTACGTACACACCAGACCCGGGTATCCAGACGGGTTGGTTGAAGGCCTTCCACAATCCTTGAAGGAGTGGAAGGACAAATGGCTTTGGGTCGGTGGCGAGTGGCAAACTCGCGTTGGAGAGGAGGGAAACATACTCTTACCCCCTTCTGAGTTTACTTCAAATTTCCGTAAATACACTTCTCTTTTTCATTTTCCTGTTATCCTTTTCCTTTCTTTTCTTTTACTTTTTAACTTGAACTTTTTCCTTTTTTGGTTGTGCCAAGGAACCGAACCTCTGCTGGCCCACTCTCAGCCGTTTTCGTTCGGCGGCTGGAGAACATTCAGGCCATAGGGGCGAGGGAGAGATGGATCGAGAGGCTGGCCACCGAGGCTCGGTTGGCCGCAGCGGGCTTGCGGGCTGCTTTGCCTTCCGATTCCGAGGTCGAGGAGGTGGCCATGGGAGAGATGGTGGCCGCAGGAGGGGAGGCCAGAGAGGTGGCCGAGAGGAGTCCTCCAAGGGCCAGAAGGGGGCAGGCCCCTGAGAAGGTGACTCCCGAGCCGCCGAGAGTAACCGGGACTCAAGGTATATGCTTTTGATTTCTTATGTTTCATTTTTATTTTTCAAAATTTTTTCCCTCCTTGTCTAACTAGGAGATTCTTTCTTGTAGGGCGCGGCTTGGATCTTTTTTCGCACCTTAACCGCGTGAGGAGCACAGCTACTCGCCGAGGCGGCAGTTGCAGGTGATCCTGCTGCCGCCGAGGCAGCCCGAAGGGCGGACATTAGGGCGGGGAAGCGTCCTGCCGATGGAGTCCCTGAGGCTGAGGGGCCCCCATGCCAAAGAAGAAGGGGGGAATTGTGATCGAGGAGCCCGGACAGACTGAGAGGGCTGAGCCAACTCCACTAGCGCCTCCGGTGCAGACCACTGGGGATGAGATTTCGAGGACGTTCTCGGATGACTTCGGCCGGGAGGGTCACTTTATCCCTCCTAGCCAAGTGAGGGACGAGGCTTGTGAGAGAGTTGCTGGGTCGCGCCCCCAATGGTTTGTGGAGTTTGTCCGGTGTGCCACGCCTACTGACGAGCAGGTGAGAAACTTGCCTGATGTTGGGCGAGCGGCCAGGGATGTAGCTGCAAGGGCGTGGACCACTGGGATTGAACAGTTCTGCTCAGAGGTTGATTGGAAGAAGAAGGCCCAGTATGTAATGGGGCTGTCCGGGCGGATCACGAAAATTTTATGGCATATGATTGGTGGGATGGAAGGGTTAGAGAGACGCCACCAGGACTTGCAAGAGGCTCATGCTCTTTGCCAGGGTGTGCACGAGTCCTTGAAGTCCCAGGCGGAGGAGGCCGCAGCCAGGGCCGATGTTGAAAGGGAGGCAGCCGTGAAGGCCGAGGCCGAGCGGGATCAGGCCCGCAAGGCTAAAGAAGAGCTCCGTGCGAAGGTCGCGGAATTGGAGCGTGTGGCTATTGCCCATACTGAAGAGATGGAAAAGCGCGTGGCTGAGGTACGCTGGGAAGTCGAAGAAGCCTACCTCAAACTGGTCGAGGAGGCTCGGGTGGGCATCGTTCGGTTGTACAAAGACTCAGAGGAATATGCCTTCATGCTGACTTGCGGACACGCAACCAGTGTCAGGGAAATCCTTGAGGATCTCAAAGCCGGTAAGACGATTGAGCAGCTCGAGGGAGACCTTGCCTTGTTAGACGCTGGCATCGACGTCCTTCGCCCACAATTCGCTGATGCTGCCGGAAACCAAAGTCCGCCTCCTCCAGAGGAAGAAGTGGCTTCCGGTAGGCCTGAGGAAAATCCCCCTTCTGCCGGAGTTTAATGTTTTCCCTTTTTTTTGTTTTTACGTTTTGCCGGTTGGCCATAGGCCTCTAGATGTAATGGGCTCCGGCCCCCCAATGTAAATATTTTTGATGAAATGAAATCAATCTTTCTGTTACTCATGTATACATTAGAATTCTTGCTAAGTATTGTGCTCGTTTTTCCTTATGTTGTACGACTTTTGTCCTGTTTGCCTTTTTTTTTAAGTATGGGGCTCGGCTTTTTGTGATCGAATGACATATAGTGGGCTTTAACTGCCTATGTTCATTTATGGAGTTTTATGCTCGGTGTTTAAGCTGAGTCTTTTTTTTAGGGTAGGTACGCTTTTTGAGCGAGCCTCCCTTTATTGACGTGCAAGGACATACCGAGACGAGCGATCGGTGCTCGGCGATGGCGAGGCGATGCGGTGCTCGGATCTCGGCCGAGGTAAAGAAGTTGTTTCTCCCTTTAAGAGAGCTCACATAATATCAGATGAAAGGATAAATTTTCATAATCACCACTTGGGTTTTTATTGATAGTACCTTTTAAGGTATATTACATTCCATGGGTGATCAAACTTTCTCCCACTCAAATACTCCAACTCGTACGCCCCATTCGACAAGATCTTACTGACCCGAAACGGACCTTCCTAGGTCGGTTTTAGCGGGCCAGGCTCGACCCCCGTTATCCTTTTCAGGACGAGGTTGCCAACCTGAAACCTTCTTTCCCTCACTTTCGAGTTGTAGTACCTCTCGCTTGTTTGCTTGTATATGGCATTCCTCATCTCAGAACTGCACCTCTTCTCCTCCAGTAAGTCCATCTTGGCTCAGAGCGCGACATCATTGTTTTCTTCGAAAAAAGGTAGGGGCTCCGATTTCGACAGGTATGACAGCCTCGGTACCATAGGCTAAAGAGAAAGGTGTTTCCCCCATGGCCGACCGGTGTGTCGTTCTGTATGACCATAGTACACCGGGTAACTCCTCAGGCCAGTTGCCTTTAGACTCCTCTAATCTCGCCTTCAACGTATATTTCAGTATCTTGTTAACTGCTTCAACTTGCCCATTAGACTCAGGGTGGTATGGAGTTGAAAAACAATTTTTGATGTGAAGCCCTTCACAAAAATTTCGAAACCTCCGGTTGTCGAATTGCTTCCCATTATCCAAGACAATTGAGTGTGGTATCCCGAACCTGCAAATGATGGACTTCCATACAAAATTGATGACCTTTTCCTCATCTATATTTGCCGAGGTTCGGCCTCAACCCATTTTGTGAAATAGTCAACTGCCACAATTGCATACTTCATGCCCCCTTTGCCAGTGGGGAGTGGTCCAACCAGATCCATGCCCCACTTGGCAAACGGCCAAGGACTGAAGACTGAAGTGAGCTGCTCAAGGTGGTACCTGACCTGTGGTGCAAATTGTTGGCACTTTTCGCATCTCTTGACAAGGTCGATTGCATCCTTCTTCAGGGACGACCAATAATATCCTTGTCTAATCAACTTGTGAGCCAACGTTTGGCCCCCGACGTGATTTCCATATATGCCCTCATGCACTTCCCGGAGTGCGTAATCTGCATCTGCTTCGGACAGGCATCGAAGGAGTGGGACGGAGTACCCACGCTTATACAGGATGCCGTCTATCAACGTAAACCGAGCAGCCTGAGTGCGTAATGTTCTGGCTTCGATCTTATTCTCAGGTTGAATTCCCTTCTCTAAATACTGGATGATGGGGGTCATCCAGGTCGTCCCGGCTGCTTCATTGGCATGTATTTTCTTTACGTCAAGTGATGGAGTGGACAGTTGAGTAACCGTTACATCCGCAATTACCTCGATTCCCAAACTGGATGCCAACCGAGCCAAGACATCTGCTTGCATGTTCTCTGTTCGAGGAATATGCAAGACTTCTGCTTTAAAACGTGATAACTCTATTTTGACTAAGTCCAGATACCGGGCAATCTTTTGTTCCTTTGCTTCGTACTCACCATTAATCTGATGGACGGCCAACTGTGAGTCACTATGCACCAACAGCTTCTTTAGTCCCATCGATGCGGCCACTTCCAATCCTGCTAGGAGTGCCTCATACTCGGCCTCGTTGTTGGTCGCTGGGAACTGGAACCGCACGGCCGAGCAGTAGCACTTGTGATTTGGATCGATAATCACGATCCCGCCCCCTGCTCGGCCTACAGTGGAGGAGCCATCGACAAACAACTTCCATTCCTGATCCTCAAACATCTCTATCTGGATGGAAGGTGTGAATTCAGCTACGAAGTCAGCAAGCACTTGTCCCTTTATTGTTGTGCGGGGTTCATACAGAATATTGAACTGGTTGAGTTCAACGGCCCACTTGATCATCCGACCAGAGGTGTCAGGTCGGTGCAGCATTTGTTTTAAAGGGTAGTTGGTGAGAACTATGATTCGATGTTCCAAGAAATATGGGCGGAGTTTCCGGGCTGCAATGACTAATGAATAGGCCAATTTCTCCATAGGTGGATATCGAAGCTCGGCGTCGTGTAATGCTTGACTCATATAATAGATAGGATATTTGATCGAGTTATCCAATCTGATTAGTACTGAGCTAACAGCGTACTCAGAGATGGCCAGATATAAATATAAATCTTTCCCCCGGGTAGGTTTTTGTAATAAAGGGATCGAGGCTAAATGTGTTTTGAGTGACTCAAAGGCAATTTGGGCTTGCTCAATCCATTCAAAGTTTTTATTTCTCTTAATGATTTCAAAGAAGGGTTTGCACTTGTCCGTGGACCGAGAGACAAACCAGTTAAGTGCGGCTAACCGCCCTGTTAAGCTTTGGACTCTTTTGACTGAGTTGGGTGGTTCAAGATCAATAATAGCCTTTATTTTATCTGGGTTGGCTTCAATTCCCCGTTGGCTGACCATATAACCCAAAACTTTACCCGAGCCGACCCCAAAGGTACATTTCCTCGGGTTTAACATCATCTTATACTCTCTCAAAACAACAAACATTTTATTAAGATCATTGAGATGATCAGATATATACAGAGATTTCACTAACATATCGTCTACATATATTTCCATAGTACGACCTATCATTTCTTCAAACATTTTATTCACTAACCTCTGATAGGTCGCACCAAGCATTCTTTAACCCAAAAGGCATCATTTTGTAGAAGAGACACGCGAGTTTTAAAAGAACGACATATTTTTCTCGTCCTCCAGGATGCATTCGTATCTGGTTGTAGCTCGAGTAAGCGCCCATAAAACTCATCAGCTCATGTCCGGACGTGGCGTCGACCATGTAATCAATGTTGGGCAAGGGATAACTGTCCTTAGGGCATGCCTTGTTGAGGTCAGTAAAATCTACGCAGAGGCGCCATTGGCCATTGCTTTTCTTTACTAACACGGGGTTGGCCACCCATCCGGGATAGAGAGCTTCCCGATGAATTGATTGTCAAGTAATTTCGACCTCGGCCTCGGGGGCAACCTCCGCCTATCGGGGCGAGCTTGCGTCTCTTCTGGATCACCGGGCAAAATGACAGGTCAATATTAAGCCGGTGACAGGCGTTCCTGGGATCAGTTCCTGGCATATTGGAATGTGTCCATGCAAAGACATCGAGATTGTTGCCAAGAAATTCAATCAGCTCTGTTCAAAATGGCTCTTGGAGGTCGTGGCCAATCCGTAATTGGCGTCCTCCATTAGGGCTCCCGACATCGATCGTGTCGACCTGCTCGACGGGTTCTGCGTGCTTTCTTTTTTTGCTTTGCCCCTCTTTTTTCTGTAGGGGCGGTTCATTTTCAGTTGCCATTCCATCACCCGGCTCCACCTTCTTTTCCTGGTCCACCATTGGTTCCTTTCCAGGTCGCCTACCTAGGCCCGCTTCAAACGTAAACTCCGTCCCCTGCTCGGCCTCATTTTCTTCCCTTGGGCCATCTCTCACCATCCCGCTGGCTTCTCCCTGTTCTACCATGTTAATTAATCTCCATCGGCCGGAGTTTCAGAGAACATTCCCGCGACTCCCTTTAATTTCCCTTATGGATGGCTTCTCCATCCGGGGTCGGGAATTTGACACAAAAATGAAATATTGAAACGGCCGCCTTTAAATGGTAAAGCAACGGTCTCCCAATGATTGCATTATACTCCAAGTCGGCATTGATGATCTTGAATGTGGTGATAACAGTTTGTTTATGCGGCCCCTGCCCCATTTGGATGGGTAGGTCAACTTCGCCAAGTGGGATTATTCTTCCTCCCATATGGCGCTCCACACGGATCAGGAATTCTTGGTATGACGTCGCCCCCAATTCATGAATGGAGTAGTTAAACCATGTCTCAGGGGCAAGTCCGGCTATAGCAGCAATTAAAATAGCATCGTCCGACACCAGTTCTATCTCCCGAACCTGTTTATTAAACCGCGCAACGTAACTCTTCAATGACTCATTATTCCCCTGCTTGATATTTACAAGAGAATCCTTCGAGGCGCTCGGACTTTACAGGTGAGAAAGTGCGCCGTAAACGCGGGGGCCAGTCGCCCAAGACCGGATGGATCCTGGCGGCAAGGTCCTAAACCAATGGTGGGCTCGGTCACCCAACGTCAATGGGAACGCCCTACAGAGAATGGCATCGTTGGGGATGTACAGTTCCATCCACGCTAAATACTTGTGGATGTGTGTTGTAGGGTCGGTTTCCCCATTGTACAAACCGACCTGAGGGATTTTAAGCTTTGGTGGCAATGGAGTGGAGAAAATGCTTGCAACAAAAGGTGACATGGGACTGGCCAGATACCTGACGCGGCCTCTGAAACTGGTCATTCTCAGGACCACTCTCTAGCTCGTTCAGACGTCGGCGAAGACGCAAGATCTCTGCCTCTCTTTTCTCCAACACAGTAGGCCCCTGGGTTTGACGAGCCCTCCCCGGTTCTCTTTCGTCTGGGAACCGGAGTCTTGAGCTTATTGACCGAGTAGGGTGAGGAGGATTATCCCCTAGCCATCCCGCAAATATAGAGCGGGCGCGCCGGTGGCGTACAGGCTCTGGCTGCGATTCTGCTACACGGCTCTACTCTTCGTTGTCCTCGCACGGTCGCCATCTATCCCGGCCACCACGTTGTTCATGGCCGGAACTGGCTTCCTGACCTAGGTCGCGGGGGAGTACAGAAACATGAGGATTGCCGTCGTTGTTCACAGGAGGATTGAGCGGGTGAGTATTTATAAGTGGTGGGGGCATTGGTGGGTTGGTGGTGGCAAGCGTTTGGGATATGAGTTGATTCATTTGTTGTACAAAGGTTGGATTGGCTATAAGCTCGGCCAGGGGAAGTAAAGTCGCACTCCCCGTTTTGGTCAAGGGCACGTTTTGGCCATTAGTGGTTTGGCCGGTTTGATTGTGCGCGGGTGGATCTTCTGTTCCGTGAGTATCTCGGATTTGCTGACTCATCTTCGCTTACTCAAAGAGGATTTACAACTTGACTGTACCTGGTTTTTTGTGTAGTACGTCGATGTTACGTGGAATTCGGACTGGACCAACGGGCCCTCCTTCTAGCGCCAATTTGTTGACGAGTTTTTCGGCCAACAAGCAAAGTGTATGAAAAGGATCACACGTGGAAATATGGATAAGTATTTTTAACGGGCTAATCCTGCCTTTTTTATATATTGCCGAGCCGGAATCTTCGGGTCGGTTTGCTCGCAGCGTTTGGTGTACAAGTATGTTTTTCTTCCTATTCTTCCTCATAAATGAGGCCTACTTATACTTTTCTTATTAGTGGATATTTAAAAACCACTATTACAATTAATCACTAAAATAAAGATAATGGCACACTTGTCCTCCCTTGGGCACGCATGCAGGCCAAGTGTTTGCAACTTGTCGACTTATCTGGCTGGCATGTTGACAAGTGTCAGCTTACTCATGTTAAGGACATGTTTAGCTTTTCTTAATCGGATGGTTATCCTTAACATTCCCCGTCAGGATTGGCTTAGGGCGACCGAGCCCAATTCATGACATAATCGGGGTCGGTTTCCGACGCAGCCGACTCGGTCTGGTTGGCTTTGGGGGCCCCATGCTTCCATATGTTGAGTGACCACGTAGACCAATTTGCTGCCAGCTCGGCTCGGGCATCATTAGCCTATTTACTATTTAGGCATGTAAGTTATACACATGCCACATGCATGTATGCGTATGTGCACATTGGATACAAAATCGAGGCAACTTGATCTCAATTCTCAATTGATCATTATCTATTTTTTTTAAATATTTGAAGTTTAATTTCCATGTATACTCATTCATTCTTATCTCATTTAAGATATTGTTCAATAAAGTAAATTGTAAAGAAAATAAATAACTTTTGATGTTATTTTTTGGGATTAATTATGAATCAATACCTTCTAAAGAACTTTCAATACAGCATGGATTGTTTTTCAACCCAATGACTTGTAATGATTTCTAAAAATAATTAAATATTATTTTTTCTTGACATTTAATTTCCGAACTAATTAATTTAACTTGTACCAACCCTCGTACTAGGGCGGCCACGGTTCTGGTTCTTCATTTCAGAGGAATCGAAACCGAAACTGTTGCTTCACTTTCCCAGCTTAATTACAGGATGTAATTTCTCATTTTCCCAAACTATATTAATAGGTCTTGGATTCAAACAAAAACTAACCCTGGATTTTTTAGCACTTGACCAGAGGATGTTAATTCACCGCACGAAACGGTTGAAAACGTTTAAGTTGTAACCCACAATTTAAATTTAATTTATGCTTCAAACTTCAAAATTAATACAATAGTTTTAATACACGTATCAATCATTCGTGTAATGGAATATGAGATGAAACACTCTATTAAATAACTTTAGATACAAGTTACAATAATTAATGTTAAGCTTTGTTCGCACAAATTAACGCTTAGATTCAAGATTGACTCTTCACTAGAATTGGTCACGCAACCTTCTAGTTACTTCAACTCATAGATACTGCATGATTTTGTAGATTTGTCCTGGTTCAATTGGTTCGTCAAGAACCTAACCACAAGTTATTCAATTCAAGAGCTTGTGATCAACTCCGTTTCAGTTTTGTAGATTTGTTCCACTTCAACTGTGTTCAACAACGTTAAACTTTAAGATCCAATCCACTTACCAGAGAATGGTGACTGTCACTGTGTGTGTGTGAGAAAGAATCATAATCAAATTCAAAACTGAAAGAGAGTCAACAGGGCTAGCTTTTATTTAACAAGTTAATTAGGTATGTTCTTTTATTTAACCCTATTGTTATATATATAGTAATTGCCAACAAACACAGAATTTCATGTTTAAAGGAAATACTTCATATATAGATCACAGAAATTAACACACCCAGAAAGAAAAAGAAAATTTAAATAATTATTTGAGCATGAAACTCAATAATAGAATAAAAAGAGCCATTATACCATATATATTGTGCATGGCAAACTGGTAATAGGTCAATTGACCACTTATATTTTGAGAAAATAAAAAACAACCACGTTTTTTTAGTCATTTTCACTAGAAATTGACTATTAGTCTGTCATAATATATTGATAAGGGCAAATGATTGTCTGGGCCGACCTGATAGGCCCAGGACATTGGACCGACTGATAGGCCCAGGACATTGGGCCGACCCCGACAGGGCTAGGAGTGTTTGGGCCGACCTGGTGATACCGGGGCATTGGCGAAAAATGATGAGGCCCAGCCTTAGGACGATCTGTTAAGCGTTAGATAATGGGCGATCCGTGGAGGCTACAGCAGAGATTGGTATGGTATAGGGCTCAACTTGGGCCAGCCTGTCAAGGCCTGAGTTCAAATTGTTGTGTTGAGCCGACCTGTGTAGACGTGCTAAAGTTGAACATGACTTCAGAAGAAGAGGTCAGTTCGGCCTATGAGATGTATGAGACAGGATGCCTTGTAAGATTTAAAGGGTTTTGCATCAACACAAAGGGCCGACGTGTTCTGATAGATCGGAGGTCTGGTATTACAGGCGTAAAATTAGGGTTTTTAATGAGATCCGATCCTAATCTAATGATGACTCTGACACCAAATCGTAACGGAATCCCGGATTTTACGGAAACCCTAATCCGAGCTAAGGTATAAAAGGCCCAAGCCCAGGTTCATTCTAACCTAATCTCATTTTTTACTGTTACATTGCTTTTTTCTCTCTCTAGTCTTTGCTTCCTTCTCACAATACTGACTTAAGCATCGGAGAGGGTACGCGGGAGCCCCTCCGGGCCCCCTTGTGCGAGGTTTCGTGGTGGTTTTAAATGCTGGAAAGGTGATCGGCGGGAAGAAGTAATTTTTGGGAGTAATCAAGTGGCGCCGTCTGTGGGAAACATTGAGCAGAGACGTGAGATTCGAGTTTTGGCTATGGAGGAGGTTAGGAGAAGTTTGGAAGATGATTTGAACCGTACGCCGGGAGATACTCCGGGCATAGTCACGGGAGGATGTTCCACCTCCGCCCCCACCACGCCGGTGAACGGCGGAGGGGCGGGTGCGAAGGAGGAGAGCGGATGGGATGGATGACGCCTATGTGCGGGGGAGTATAGATTTGAGTCCAATGTTCTTTGAACAATTGGGTGGCTTCATCACTAGAGTCATGGAGCACACGGTGGAGAAGACGCTTGAGGGAGATGCTTCCACCACCGGCTCCACCGGTGGTCCCCCTCCGGTGGTCCCTCCTCCTCCGATGGTCCCCCCTCCTGTGGTTCCTCCGGAGATAGGAGAAAGAGGTCGGCGGCCGACTATGGCGGATGAAGTACATTCATCAAGGGCGGAGCATGTGTGCGAGGACCAAGATTGGTGAACGGATGGATGACCTTCACCGTGAGGTGCGAGATATTCATCGGAGAGTGGCTGGAGTACCAGGAGGAGCGGCGCAGTAGCGATTCGGGTGAGGGGGAACACCCTTCTTCGGAAGAGGTAATGGCGGACGAGCTTAGGCCTCATACCGAGCTCGAGCTTCGAATATGATGGTACCACGTCATCCGTAGGACCATCTTTGTCGCTTTGAGAACGCCGCTCTACTACGCATTCACGGACGGCGTGATGTGTAGAGTTTTTCCTACCACTTTTGAAATCGGCTCGTGATGGTTTAGTCGGTGGCCCCGGGCTCCATTCGTTAATTTTGATGACTTTAGCTCGGCTTTCCTTAACCATTCACGAGTTGCCGTAAGTAGCAAAATGCGCCCGACCTGTTTAGTATCAAACGAGAGAAGGGGAAGGACTTTGAGCTATATCCAGAGGTTTACTGACAAAATTGGAGGTGCCGTCGGCTAGTCCGAAATTTTGGCCAATGCCCTAGCTCGGTCCGAGGGATGGGGAGTTCTTTGAATCGTTAGTGATAGAGACTGCTAAGACATTTGACGAGTTGTTAGCTCGGGCGGAGAAATATATAAACCTGGAAGAGGCGAGAAAAATGAAAAGAGAGGAAAGAGAGAAAGAGAAGAGATAGGAGGAAGATCGGGAAGACAAAGTACCGCGAGAGAAGAAGCCGAGGTCCGAGGCGATGGGGGAAGGCCGAGGTTTGAGAAGTATACGCCTTTGGTACATTCCTCGGGCGAAGTGCTTGTAGCTATTGAGAGGCATCCCGACCGAGATGGCCAAAGCGCGCACGCAGAGGCACCGATAAAAAGCGAAATGTAAGGAGTTTTGTAGATTTCACAATGAGTATGGGCACACAACAGATCGGTGCACACACACACGAGGATGAGATCGAGCGGCTCATTCAAGCAGTCACCTCGGGGAATTTGTGTACATTGACAAAAAGGAGAAAAAGGGGAATATAAGAGGGATAACGGGGATATCATCAACCTCGGCGGGAGCCGGAGCGTAGGGGGAGAGAGAGGAAGAGTTACCTCCACCTCCGCCCCCCACCTCGGGAGTGAGGTCATCCAGATGATTGTTGGAGGGGCCGGAAGGAGATTCGAGGCGAGCTCGGAAAAATTATGTGAGAGCGGCAACACGGATCGGGTGCAAGAAAACGATTGAAGGTGGAACAGTCGGTCAAGGGCGAATATCCAATTTGGACCGGAGGATTGCGGGGTATTGTGACACCTCACACGGCGATGCCCTTGTGATCACAAATGACGATCTCTAATTATGATGTGCGGCGGGTATTTGTAGATATGCGGGAGTTCATCGGATATTCTATTCTATGATTGCTATAAGAAGATGGATCTCGTGTCGGCTTGGAGACGGTGGACACGGCGTTGGTTGGATTATTTGGAGGGATGATCCAACCAATAGGTATGATTACTTTGCTGTCTCTTTGGGTAAGAGCCTAATCGTAAAACTAGAATGATTCGATTTTTGATAGTTGAGGCACCGTCCTCTTATAATGTCATGTTGGGTAGACCGGCACTAAATGCCTTCCAAGCAGTGGTGTCGGTATACCATCTAAAAATGAAATTTCCTGTGGGAGAGAAAGTAGGGGAAGTCGATGGTGATCAGTATATGGCTAGAAAATTGTACGTAGAAAGTATTCAGAAGGCAGAAAGGGGGAGTGCTTTTGATGATGATAGAAACAAAGACAAGTTGGTTAGGTTGGACGAACCAGTGGAGCATGTCCGGCCCAATGATGAAATGATGATGGTCGAGCTAGTCTTTAGGTGACCCGATAAGGTCACTAAGGTCGGGAAGGAGAGTTTGATGAATTAAGGGATGGGCGTGGGGTTTTTAAGGAGTAATGTGGATGTATTTGCTTGGACAGCGGAAGACCTGGTGGGGATAGATCCAAGCATCGCTGAACATATAGGCTTAATGTTAATCCATCATATAAGCCGGTAAAACAAAAGAAGAGGAACTTCGGTCTAAGAAGGATGCTATAATTAGGGCGGAGGTGCAAAAGTTGTTGAAAGCAGGCACATTAAAGAAATCCAATTTCGAATGGCTATCTAATGCAAAGTATTGGTCCGAAAACGGAGGGCGATTGACGCATGTGTGTGGACTTTAGGGATTTGAATCGTGCTTGCCCTAAATATTATTACCCATTGCCCCGAATTGATCGGTTGGTGGATTCGACGTCGGGATGTGAATCGCTTAGCATGATGGATGCATCACGGGGATATCATCGTCATCGAGGCAGCGAGAAGAAGACCAAAAAGGGTATGCTTCACCACCTCTTTTGGTACCTTACGCTATGTAGTAATGCCGTTCGGATTAAAGAATGCGGGAGCCACATACCAAAGGTTGGTGGATAAGATGTTTGGGAGCTTGACTCGGTAGGAACATGGAAGTGTACGTGAAGCGATATGTTGGGCAAAAGTATAAAAGCTATGGATCATGTGCATGACCTGGCCGAAACGTTTGACACCACGGGAAGTATAGGATGAAGTGAACCCCAAGAAGTGTGCCTTTGGGGTCGGTCGGGAAAGTTTTGGGGTACATGGTAACGGAGAAAGGAATAGAGGCCAACCCGGAAAAGGTCGGGGCCATTAGAGAGATGGCACCACCTAGGGATGCCAAAGATGTGCGATGTTTAACAGTCGGCTAAGCGGCGTTGAATCGCTTTATTTCACGTCTTGCAGAGAGAAGTTTGCCCTTTTTTAAGGTCTTGAGGAAAGCCAAAAAGTTTGTTTGGGATGAAAAGTGCCAAAAGGCTTTCGAGGACTTGAAAAATTACTTGGCTGATCTATCATTGCTAACTAAGTCGTTGCCTGGGGAGCCCCTATACCTCTATCTTTCGGTAGGGGAGCAAGGGGTTAGCACGGTCTTGATCAGGGAGGAGAGATCGGTTCAGAGGCCGGTGTACTATGTCAGTAAAGTTTTGAGGAATGCCGAGCTGCGATATGCGGAGATCGAGAAGGCGGGTTTGGCCTTGGTGGTGACTGCGAGGAGACTTCGGCCGTATTTCCTTTCGCATAAGGTAATCGTTCGAACTAATCTTCCGTTGAGAAATGTGATGAGTAAACCTGAGGTAGCGGGGAGGTTAGTGAAGTGGGCTATCGAGCTGAGTGAGTATGATATTGGATTTGAGAATAGATCGGCCATCAAAGCTCAGGCTTTGGCAGATTTTGTTCAAGAATCAACTAGAGATGATAAGCGATGAAGGAGCTTGGGTGATTTATGTGGATGGTTCAAGAGGGAGTTCGGGATGTGGTCTTTGGTATTGTTTTGATCAGCGGCAAAGGGATCGAAAAATGACTTTGTTGTGAGGTTGGAATTCAAGCTATCTAATAATGAGGCGAGTATGAAGCATTCATCGAGAGGAATGCAAATGGCCATTGAGATGGGGTCATTAGGATGGTAATTTACATGGACTCTCGGCTCGTCCATAAATAAGTTATGGGAGAGTTCGAGGTGAGGGAAGAAAGGATGAAGAGGTATGTTGAAGCATATCGAGCTTTAGAAGGAATAGTGAAGGAAATCAAGATATGTCAGGTCCCGAGGGAAGAAAATGGTCGAGCGGATTTTCGGCAAAATTGGCCGGTCGGCCTGGAGAATCAAGCTAAACAGATCACACTTTTGGTAGCAAAGGAAACGGCCTTTGGGGTTGGAAGTCGGAGAGATTGAGGAAAAAAGAGGATTGGAGGTCGGCTATCATAGCTTACTTAAAGAAGGGTCTTACCAACGAGATAGGCGTGAAGCGGACTCGACCGAAAATTCGAGCGACACGTTTTTGCATTATCGGGGATAAGTTATATAAGAGAGGCTTCTCTATGCCTTTCTTTGAGGTGTTTGAGTGGAGAAAGAGGGTACATATGTGCTCGAGAGAGATACATGAAGGTTGTTGTGGGAATCACATGGGAGCAAGAATTTTGATGAAAAAAGTCCTTAGGGCGCGGGGGTATTTTTGGCCTTACGAAAGGAGAAGCGAGAGAAGTTGGTGAGAGCATGTGAAAAATGTCGATCCATGCGCCTTTGGTACATCGACCGCGGAAGAATTCATGACGATGAGCTCGGCATGTCCGTTTGCAAAATGGGGAATTGACATTGTGGGTCCTTTTCCTCCGACTTGGTCGGAGGAAATTCTTGATTGTGGCAATCGACTATTTTAGCAAGTGGGTGGAGAGCGAGAACCTCTTGCTAAGATAAATGAGGATGATAATAAAATTTATTTGGCAAAATATAGTGTGTCGGTATGGAGTGCCTCGTGCCTTGATATCGAGATAATGGGACGCAGATTGCGGCGTAAATCCGAGCTTGGTGTGAGGAAATGAAGATCAAGCAAAACTTCACTTGGTGGCTCACCCGCAGCTAATGGGCGGAGTGGAAGTGACTAATAGAATTCTTGTCCAAGGATTGAAAGCTCGGCTAGAGAAGGCAGGAGGAGCGTGGGTTCGGGAGCTCAGTTCGGTGTTGTGGGCTTATCGAACTAATCCGAAAGAGGCCACTGGTGAGGCTCCGTTCAGCTTGGTGTATGGTATGGATGTTGTCATACCGGCGGAGATCGGGATGGAAACACATCGGGTTCAGAATTTTGATGAAAATATTAATGAGCTGTTGATTCGAGAGGCATTGGATACGATAAATGAGAAAAGGGAAATGGCATTTTTGCAGATGGAAAAGACACGAGGAAGGATTAAAGCAGCTTATGACAAGAAAGTAAAGAAAAGGGCCTTCCAGGTCGGAGATTTAGTTTTGAGAAGGTCAGATGCTAGCAAAAACAAAGGGAAATTGGATGCGAATTGGGAAGGACCACTTTGGGTGGTCAAGGTACTAGCAGGAGGGGCGTACGAGCTGGAAGAGATCGGAGGTCGAAAACTCCCGAGGGCTTGGAACAGTTGTAATTTGAAGAAATATCATTCCTAGAATAGAGAAATATCTGATGTAATCAATCCACTCGTTTTGAATGAAATGATCCGCTACCACACTATGAGTTCGGAAAGTAGAAAAGATAAAAACTGACAAGTATTTGGAGCTCAACTCGAGCTAGTCTCCAAATACTTGGGGCCACGAGGCCATGCGAGGAGCTCGGCTCGAGCCAGCTTCCTTTGAAAGAAGACAAGTATTTGGAGCTCAGCTCGAGCTAGTCTCCAAATACTTGGTGCCACGAGGCCATGCGAGGAGCTCGGCTCGAGCCAGCTTCCTTTGAACGAAGGCAAGTATTTGGAGCTCAGCTCGAGCTAGTCTCCAAATACTTGGGGCCACGAGGCCATGCGAGGAGCTCGGCTCGAGCCAGCCTTCCTTGAAAGAAGACAAGTATTTGTAGCTCAGCTCGAGCTAGTCTCCAAATATTTGGGGCCACGAGGCCATGCGAGGAGCTCGACTCGAGCCGCCTTCCTTTGAAAGAAGACAAGTATTTGGAGCTCGGCTCGAGCTAGTCTCCAAATACTTGGGGGCCACGAGGCCATGCGAGGAGCTCGGCTCGAGCGCCTTCCTTTGAAAGAAGACAAGTATTTGGAGCTCAGCTCGAGCTAGTCTCCAAATACTTGGGGCCACGAGGCCATGCGAGGAGCTCGGCTCGAGCCAGCTTCCTTTGAAGAAAGACAAGTATTTGGAGCTCAGCTCGAGCTAGCCTCCAAATACTTGGGGCCACGAGGCCATGCGAGGAGCTCGGCTTGAGCCAGCTTCCTTTGATAAACTGACAAGTACTTGGAGCTCAGCTCGAATTAGTCTCCAAATACTTGGGGCCACGAGGAGCACAATATGCCAATTTTTTTTGCTAAAAAAAAAATTACAAGAATAGCAGACAAGAGATCGAGAAAGGAAAATGCGAAGAAACTTTATTGATCATTCAAAATAAATACAAGTACATGAGGGAAAATTACAGAAGCAGAACTAAACTCCTAAGTAGTAGGGGGAACATTCTCGGTGTTCAGGTCATCCATGGAGATGGTCACATCGTCTATGAGAGCGAGTTCAGGATCGTCATCTGGGATATCCTGAACTTGACCTGCAGGAAGCTGAGAGGATGACTGAGCTCCAGGAGCTTGTGAAGGACCGGCCGAGCTGGAGGCAGGGTGGAGGATAAAAGGAGCAGATAAGGACTCTATGAACTCCTCCACAGGAGCAAGGTTGAGACGCTCCGCCTCGTCAGAAAACACGAAGCCTTTGGGGTCGGGCAAGAATCCTCCGGGGACCTCGGCGATCGAAGGGCTCGGTAGTGATACCGCGTTCCCGAGTTGAAGCTCGGCCTGGTCAAAAGCAAAGCCATAGTACTCCATGGCGGAATCCAAGAGAGAACTCGATAAATTCCTTAGAGCTTAGAAAGGCTTGCTTCACCCTCTCCGAATGGCCGAACTATGGAAGAGCCCTCGGGAGGTGAAACTTTGCCGACCAGCCTTCTACGCCCCTCGGCTCGGGCTTGGTCGACATTGACAAAAGACATCCGAGCCGGAGATCGCTTAGCTCGGTCTTGAGGTCGGCATTGTCGGTCTCAAAGCCTTTATTTTGGCCTCTGCAGAAGCCACCGTAGCCTTGTTGACCTCTTTCCCGTCCTTATACCGACGGTTCTCCTCTAGGAGTTTAGTCTCCGAGCTTTCAGTAGGATGACCTTTCCTTCTCGGGAATTGTTGAGCTCGGCACTTTGGGAAGGATCGGCAAAGCCAACCCGAGCTCGGGAGATCAGTGCAGCCAATTGTGCCTCGGCCTTGGAGTGGTTGAGGCAGAATGAAGTCACTTCGGCAAAGATCACCGAGTTTCTCTATGGCGGTTGGTCGGGGTTGGCGAGTTGCCCTGAACATATTGGATGGCAAAGGTTCCATCGTTGTTCTTCGGATGGAATTGCCGGTGAAGAAGGTTTGATTGGGCGTATGAATGGGAGTGCGAGAGAGAGAGAGCAGCATGAGGTGGGGTGTTCTTCGCCCTCTTGGCAGCCCTGTCTTTGGTGAAGCCGGTGACCTCTTGGGAGGAGGAGGTCGGAAAGAAGGTTGAGCCCCCAGGCCGGTGAGATCGGCCATCGCGGCAAGCAAGAATCGTGCAGTCGCCGAAGTGGAGGAGGCGACCTCCGGGCGTGGGGACGGCAAAGACTGGATGAAGGAGGTTGTGAGCAGGAGCAATGGCTTTCTCCTCATCATCCAGCTCGGCAACCATCTGTGCCATAAACATATCTGCACAAAGAGGAAAGATTAGCTAGTGAGTGAGAATAAAATAAAGAAACTGCAAAAATGACAATTACCAATATCACAAGGCAAGGGAGCCACGATGGGGCTCAGCTCAAAGTAGTACATGAGAGAAGGGGTTATAAGGCGAGAAAGGTCGTACTTGACCAAGGTGAGTTTATTTATCTGAGCTTGGAGATCGGGAGACCGATCTCTGGGGTTGTGTTTGCGTTGGAGCGGAAGGGTCCAGGTCCAAGCAATAGGAAACCCCCAAGCTCGGGGGGAGGAAATAAAAAAATATTTGTCCTTCCAGAATTTGTTAGAGGAAGGATACTTGCTTAAAAACTGAGCATCACCTCGGGAGGTGATGTAGAAGAGGCCCTTGGTGGTCGAACTCTTTATTTGAAAAAGGGCGAAGAATAGGTCCAGAGTGGGTTCTATATCTAGGTACTTAGTCAAAATTATGAAGCCGGCTAAGATGCGGAATGAGTTCGGAGCCAGCTGATTCAAAGGCACCCGGGAGAACTCAGATACCCCGGCCATGAATGGATGGATAGGGAATCGGAGACCTCCCTCTATCTGACCTGCAAAGAAGGCCAGGGCATTGGGTGGAGGTCGGTTAGGTCGGTCAGATCGGCTGGGTAGATAAAGTTTGAAAGAGGAAGGAATTTGGGTTGTCCTCTTAATGGTCTGAAGATTGGGGGCTGATAAGGTAGTCTCCTTGAAATCGTGAGGATATACGGGCAAGGGACCCGAGCATGGAGTTTGGATCTCTATGGTGTCGAGAATCACGGCTGAATCGAGCTAGATTGATCGCGTCGGGTCCGATGGGCGGACCCGGTGAGGGAAAGTGGTGGTGGAACGAGCCCGTCGTCATCGCCACCGTTCTAAGTCGGCGACAACCGCGTCCGAGCGGTGTTGAGTGAGAGGAAGAGGACGCCATATTAAAAGAAAAGAAAAACTGGAAAGAAAGGGTTACTTCTTTGGATAGAAATATGAGGTTGAAGGAGGAAAGTAGTGCAGGGGATGTGGAACTTTTGAAGCTTATCGGAGCCTGGAGAATTTCGCCGGAGAAGAAAGAGTGTTCTTTGGGAAGAACGCTCGAAATTTGAAATGTGGGAAAGTGAAAAATGGAGGAGGAAGATGGCTTTTATAAGTGGAGAGAAGAAAAGGGGTGCCTCGATTTTCGAGGAAATGATTGGACGGTCTACGAGGCGTCGGGGAAGCGAAAAGATGTCTTATCAATCAAATCCGCGTGTCGTACTTGAAAGGCCAAAGGGCGGTAGGAATTTGAAAAGCCAAGAGTCGGCGGGAAAGTGAAAAGCACAAACCCTAAATGTTAGGTCGGTCAAATTTATGAGCAACTATGGTTGAGGTGCGAGATCAACCCATAGTTGGGGAGAATTGATAAGGGCAAATGATTATGCAGGCCGACTGATAGGCCCAGGACATTGGACCGACTTTGATAAAGCCCAGGACATTGGACCGACCGACAGGCCTAGGACATTGGACCGACCGATAGGGCTAGGAGTGTTTGGGCCGACTGGTGATACCGGGCATTGGGCGAGAAATGATGAGGCCCATGCTTGCCCAGACGATCTGTCATAAGCGTTAGATAATGGGCGATCCGTGGAGGCTACTGACGAGAGATGGTATAGGGCCTGTCAACTTGGGCCAGCCTGTCAAGGCCTGAGTTCAAATTGTTGTGTTGAGCCGACCTGTGTAGACGTGCTAAAGTTGAACATGACTTCAGAAGAAGAGGTCGGTTCGGCCTATGAGATGTATGAGACAGGATGCCTTGTAAGATTTAAAGGGTTTTGCATCAACACAAAGCGGCGTGTTCGATAGATCGGAGGTCTGGTATTACAGGCGTAAAATTAGGGTTTTTAATGAGATCCGATCCTAATCTAATGATGACTCTGACACCAAATCGTAACGGAATCCCGGATTTTACGGAAACCCTAATCCGAGCTAAGGTATAAAAGGCCCAAGCCAGGTTCATTCTAACCTAATCTCATTTTTTGTTACATTGCTTTTTTTTCTCTCTAGTCTTTGCTTCCTTCTCAAAAATCGACTTAAGCATCGGAGAGGTACGCTGGGAGCCCCTCAGGCCCCCTTTGTGCAGGTTTCGTGGTGGTTTTCGTCTGGAAAGGTGATCGGCGGGAAGAAGTAATTTTTGGGAGTAATCATATATCCTCCGTGTATTCTCTTTGAGGTAATTGGTCATTTTTCAAAAAATTGATTATTAATTCCCAAAATTGAAGTAAAAAAATGAAAAGTGGACATTTGCCAACTCAAAAATGAATAAAAGACATGAATAAAATATTTTTGCTATGAAAAAAAGGCCAAAATTTCGACGGACTTTGTAGTTTGAGAGGAATGAAGCCTGGTCCGATGCCTTCACATCATGATATATATATATATATATATATATAAAGAAGTAATTAAATGGGATTGCGTCGAGCCAGCCAACATCCCCCACAAACGCTTCATCTTCATCAACCTCTCCAATTATATGATCATGATCAGTCATTTATTCTCACTCTTTTGTGTGTGTAGAGATATAGATTTTATATGTATATATAGACAGAGCCCCATTAATTCTTTCTCCCCAAGAAGAAAGAGAAGCCCTAGGGGTGGGTTCTCCAACGTATTATTTCTCTAGGGTTAAACCCTAGGCCAAAACTTGCTGATATATAGGAGGGAGATTTAGTGATTTTTGTGCAATTTTGGATTTTTTTATTCCAAAATCATATCTCAACTCATATTTAATATTTTTTTTAACCTAGCTAGGTTTTCATTTATTTTTATTTTTTTATAACCTTGGTTTCAGGCTTGTATTCCGTTTTTTTTTTATGTAATGCGTGTATACTAATTACGTTATTAATTAATGTATATAAGTAGTATACATTAAGAAAATAAAAATACGAGATAAAATATTATTTTTTACTATAATTAAATGTTGCTGTTTTTTAGGGCAGATCACTCTAAAGTTAATATTTCTGATAAAGTCGATTCTTGTTCCCAAGGAGGAAGTCTTCTTGTCCGGGAGCAGAAAGTTTTCAGACGGGAACTTGTATGCACACACGCAAATATTAGAGGGCAACGAGGGCTCGGGGTTGTCCCAGAGAGGCCCCTTCAGCGCTTAATTCAGCACGGTGATCGAGAGAATAAAACAATAAACGAATATCGAATAAAATGTGTAGGAGAGTTATGAGACATATTATGATAATGTCTTACAAATGAATAGGAGGAACCTTTTTATACCTTGGAGATGGGCCATATGGGCCGTGTAGGAGGAATCAGCCTGTGGGTAAGTTAACTCATTTGGATTGTGTTATTCCATTAAGAACTCATTGGACAATTAATATTAAATATAATTAATAATAAATTAATATATAAACCAAATTATATATATTAAATAATTATTTGCATAAAATAATGATAAGATTTGTAATAATTAACTATATGCTAAAATTAAAATAGTTCGTAGTTTTTTTCAGAAAAAAGTTGGGAACATATTTTTTTGCGTACGTAATTGATTTTATCGACTAAAAAAGAAATATATTTTTGTAACGTAGTACAATATTATATTATCTAAATGAAATTTAAAATTTAGTATTAAAAAATCTAAATGAAATTTAAAGATGGAATTACTAGATAGATTTCTAGAGTCTTGAGCCACGAGTATAAACAATTTATTATACAGAAAGGAAAAGCTGATAAATGGGTGGCACTATTTACACCAACTTTCTCTCTAAATACACTATCTTCCTTATTATTACAAAAATACCATAAATTTAAAAGACTAATGCTCTTACTATGGTAGATGACATTAGAGCATTTAAAATCACCGGGTCGGGCCGGACCAAACATTAGTTGGGTCGCTGATTTTGGAGTCCAGCCCGACACAATCAATGGAAAATTTAGTAAAAGTACCAGGTCGGCCCACTGCGTCATGTGATATGATGTTGCGATCAGTCAAATGGAATGACATGATAGTGCAATGACTAAAACATCTCTAAATAATACTTTAAAATGAAAATTTTATTATCAAACATTCCTAATCATTTAAATTAGTAATTCGACAACACGAATTTTCAACCACTATTTTAGGATATTAATGTAAAATGAAATCTTATATGAAGCTTTATGTCAACCAAAATTTTAATTTTGAAAATAAAGAATATATATATGGACAATCATATAATAATAAGGCCCCACCCGATACATTACCCGGTAATGTAAGCGCCGCCGGAGGACCCGGGATACAATTAACCCATTTACCCGAATAACTAGAACCAAAGCACAAATTCTTCATTCCCATTGCACGCTCTCTCTTCTCAGCGCGTGGAAATCAAACACAGAATTAAAAATTTTGGTAGAACAGGAAAGTGCGTTACACACCTTCCACGCGCGTGAGATTTTCGGCCCGAACCCGAAACCAGAAACTTTACTGCTTTGTCAGTGAAGAGTTTTTGGTCAATGCCATCTCGGATTAATGGTCCTCGGGTTCATGCAAATCCACGCCTCGAAATCATCTGGGACAATTCAACGGTGGAGATGGGGAGGCGTAAATGCTGGTGTTGCCCACACACCAACAAACTCATCTGTTATGTGGGTCCCTCTTTAATGAGAAGAATCAGACAGGACAACCTCGTTTATGTAAAGTAGGTCCCATTTCATCTAATCATGTCTAAATGATAAGGGTGTTCTGTTCTATAAAAAAAAAAAAAACAAATTAGGAAATAAATTCTGGGTGTTCTGTTCTATATTTGGTATGTATAGTCAAGTGTTTGGTACAAAATTAAACCTTGCGAGTATGGGTGGCCAAATCCGAAATGGAACCGAAATTAGATTAATTTCCGTACATTTGCTCACTTAAGGCATCAAATGAGTCTCCCTAAAATAACCGAATGAACCTTCTAATCCTACCTGAGTGTTGCAGACCACACAATATTTCATGTAGCTCCTAGAATGACACGATTCCTAGAGTAGCCAATTCCTAAATCAATGAGTGAAATTTGGACTATCAAACTTAACTGACTTGACTTAGAGTTATCTGCAATTTCTTGGAGTGATATGTATTTTCCTGCAACATCAGTATATAATAACATTATTATTGACAAATATTATGTTGTAATAGAAAATCTACATTTCCTAAATCCCACTTGATGCGCCTAATTAGCAATAAATAAATTTATGAACTCATGATTACCTATATAATTGGAAAAATAATAAAATATTAGAAGGGACACTGGGATTTTTCTATGTGATCCCTCCAGCACTCAAGCTAGAATCGATTGTATAAATTGACTAATAACTAGCTATAAATTTTCATATCATGAATTTGATGTAACATACCTGTCTCACACCATTTGGGTAAAAAATTGTTTCCTACATTTACATGGTAGGTGGTGGTAGCAATAATAAGGACCAGGAGTTCTTTATCCTAAATGCATAGTTGACGTCGGCTTGGAAGTTGAGTTCTTAAAAATATATATTTTTCTGGTAATAGAACTAAAGCAACCCATATTTGTATTTAAAGCAATTGTATTTTATGTATGCTTATATTTTCCAGAGCAAAATACTGTAATTAAGAGTAATTAGTCGAGAATCTTGGCAAATGATTAAGGAGAAACTTTTTATATATGGGATGATGTGTCGCGTGGGCTAATGTAATAATGTGGGCCTCGTGGCTATAATTAAACAGTTGAGCCCATGGACTGATTAATAATTTTTATGATCATCCAATAATAATTAATAGCATATGGGCCACAATTAAATAGTTTTGAATTAATAAAATGAAATGGGAAAAAAGCAATTTTGCTCCCCAACATATATGTATGTTAATAATGTAATTAATGTACACGCAACATGATGGAATATATCAAACAAAAAACATGCTATGTTAAAGTAAAATATGAAATAAAATATCATTTTAAGCAATATATTATGGCTGAATTTGGGGTGTGGGGTACAGAGGGTGGGCTGTTTTTAGAAAACAGTAGGTCAGTTTTTAAGCAAGCTGCTTGTCTTATCTGCTCAAAAAAGGAAATGGATTGACCCTCAGTTTCGTGTATTGATTATGAGAGTTTTTGTTTGTTGTTTGTGCAATAATATGACTATCCACATTTTGCCAAGATAAATCCAAAGTTTTTTCACATTTTTCGTACCGTTTTGGTTGGTCAAACAATATGGGCTCATTAACTATATCTATTTCTGAACTACTACACTAGCATATCAATGTGAACATTGGTGTACAATTCAATTTTTGGGAATGATCAATTTTCGTTTCTTCTTCATTTTTTTTCATTTTTTTAGATTATATGTAAATTATATATTTCGCGTATCTTTTGCCAAAAATTGACTCCACAAACCGCACAAGTTGACTGTAAATTATGTACTACAATGTGGACGAAACCAGGGGTAATTGGCACTTTGCACCCTAAATTATACACATTTGACACTTTGCACCCTTAAATTACAAATTTGGCACTTTGCACCATTAAATTGATATTATTTGGCAAAGTGCACCCTATAGGCAAAAATATACATTTTAAAAATATTTTTGTTGAAATTGGAAGAAAAAATTCACTTTCTCCATTTCCCACACTTTCTATCTTTTTAAATTTGTTACTTTCCTACAAAAAATTAATTTTATGCTAGTTAAGTTGGTTAAATAATTTCGAATTTCATGTTATTGCGTTATTTTTATTTTGTTTGTGAAAATGTATTTCTATTTGTGAAATAATTTGCTCGACTTAAAAATACTAATTTTTTAATTTCTATTTAAGAAAAGGCATCAACAATAATCAAAGACCAAAAAAGGAGAAAAAAATTAAAAATAAGAAAGTAAGGGAAAAAAGAAAGAAAGACCGAAAAAAATCAAATAATTTGATCTAAAACTATTATTCATATTTGAGAATTAAAATGTGTGGAGTTTAAGTGAGAAAACCATAAATTATTTTACAAATAATTTGTAGTTAAAAATATAGCTCATTGATATAATTGAAAATAATAATAAAATATTAAAATTATTTAACCAACTTAACTAGCATAAAATTAATTTTTGTAGGAAAGTAACAAATTTAAAAAGATAGAAAGTGTGGGAAATGGAGAAAGTGAATTTTATCCCCAAATTTTAACAAAATCATTTTAAAAATGTATATTTTGGCTAATAGGGTGCACTTTGCCAAGTAAATATTAATTTAATGGTGCAAAGTGCCAAATTTGTAATTTAAGGGTGCAAAGTGTCAAATGTGTATAATTTAGGGTGCAAAGTGTGCGAATTTAATTCCCTTAGAAAGATTGAGGTCTTTTTGTATCGTTCTTTGAAAAAAAAAGTCAATTATTTTCACTTTCTTGTATGAATTTTAAATAGTTGATCAATAACTTCGCCAATTTTCGGTCTACACGACCATTTTGTCGAGGACTCTCGAAGCATATAGAGAATAAGCTAAGCGATGTTGTTTAGCTAAGGGACAGACTGAAATAAATAATTTGATTCGTTTTTCAATTCAACTTCGTAGTGGTGAATATACATTTAGTTGTATAGTAGGCCTGAAAAGTTAATGGGCCAACTATTTCAAATATGGGACTTCCTCTAAAAACTAAATAGTCCAATCTGTTGTAAATAATTTCCTTTTATAATATAAGATGTGCTACAATAATATTTATATTTTTATCAAGTATCATATACTGTATATACTTGTAAGAAAGCAAATATAAAGAAAGCAATATGAAATGTATCAAATGTTTTGTTGTTGTGTTTTTCATTCAACTTGCTTCACATATTTATACACAAATTTCACAACTAAAACCAATCTCCATAAATGCACTTACATTAATTTAGTGTGCATCATCAAAACTAATATTTTCCAACTAACATTGTCATGTATTAAATGGATGTGCAAGTCCATTAATTCATAATACTCCCCCTTGGACGCATCATCATTGGATGAGTATGCCTCATTAAAAACCTTGTTCGAAAAACCCAGTAGGAAGAAAATCGAACTGAAGGGAAAAAGAGTACATAACTCCAATCCAAACCTTATGCATAAGCTGCCTCATTAAAAACCTTAAGCTGGAAAAACCCAATGGGATAAAAATCACACACAAGGGAAAAAGAGTACAACGCACAGTATATGACTTTGCTCCCCTAAAATAAATAACGTAATCCGTTGATTATCAATCTTGCTTGTTAACTCTTCGCATGCCTATGTCGTATACCAATTTCTCGAATGTAGACGTCGGCAAAGATTTTGTGAATAAATCGGCAAGATTGTGACATGAACAAATTTGTTGAACGTTTATCTCTCCATTTTTCTGGAGTTCATGTGTATGGAAAAACTTTGGTGAAATATGTTTGGTCCTATCACCCTTTATGTAACCACCTTTTACTTGTGCTATGCATGCTGCATTATCCTCGTGAATAATAGTGAGAGTATTTGTAACTGGTTTCAGCTGACACGCATTTCGTATATGAGCTATAACCGATCTTAACCAAACACACTCTTTACCAACTTTATGAAGAGCAATTATCTCGAGAATGATTTGAAGAAGTAGCTACCAATGTTTGTTTGACAGATCGCCATGATATAGTTGTACCGTTGTAGCAAAACAAATACCCAGTTTGTGATCGAGCTTTGTGTGGATCAGATATGTATCCCGCATCAGCATAACCCACTAACCCAGACTTAGTGGATTCCTTGGAGTAGAATAATCCCAAATCTATAGCGTTATCTGGTCTAGTACATTGTGCTAAATATATTTACGCTCCAATAGCATTAAGGTAAGGCACTTCAGGACCCAAAGTCTCTTCACCGATTCTTTTGGTCAAAATAGATCTTTTCGGGATCTAAAAAGCTGCGCAACGATTTGGGTACTCGGGGTGAGCTTTGTCCATGTTAAACCGCTGAGTATCCTTTTAGTATATGCAGATTGGTGGACAAGTATTCCGTTATCTTATGCTCTAACTCAAGACCAAGATAAATTTTAGTTTTTCCAAGATCGTTCACCTCAAACTCTTTCTTTAGATATTCAGCAGCATTAGATAATTCTTCAGGGCTGCCAATCAAATTCATGTCATCGACATATACAACAATGATAGCAAATCCGGTATCAGATCTTTTAATAAATACACATGGACATATGGTATTATTTTTGTAACCTTCTTTAGAAAGGTATTCATTAAGTCTATGATACCACATGCGACGTAGGATTGCTTCAATCTATATAATTATCTTTGTAATTTGATCGAGTATAATTCACACGGGAGTGTCTAACTTTTGCATTTTATATCCATCGGGGATTTTCATATAAATATCGAGAATCCAATGAACCATATAGATATGTCGTTACTACGTCCATTAGACGCATGTCCAAATTCTCGTGGACAACCATGCGATAAGAAAGCGAAATGTGATTGTATCCATCACGGTGAATATGTTTCATCATAATCTATCCCAGGTCTCGGTAGAATCCTTGAGCCGTGAGTCGAGCTTTATATCTCACGAATTCGTTTTTCTCATTTCTCTTTCGAACAAATACTCATTTGTATTCAATAGGCTTTACATTGTTTGGAGTACGAACAATTTGCCCAAATACATTTCGTTTTTCTAGGGAAGCTAATTCAGTCCTCCCACATAAGCCAATCAGGCCTCTGATGACATTCCATTATCGAACGTGGTTCGTTATCATAATCATCATTTATAATTTCTTGAGCAACCGAGAATGCAAAATTATCATCAACAATTATTTCATTTCGATCCCATATTTTATTACAATAGCTCATGGGATTCTCGGTGCTACCAGAATTTTGTATATTTTCTGAGGTGTTAGGCTCGATAGATTCATCTAGAGCATGTTCATTATTATCAATTCTCTCCTTTCTTTTTCGAGGAATAGTATCTTTTGAGCCAACAGGTCTACCATGTTTTTGTCGTGGGTTATCATCATTCATTTTCTTATTTTCATCTGGAACAATAATCCTGGCTGGAGTATTTACAGCCGGAATATAAGACTTCGTGACTTTACTAGCATCGTTAAATGCATCAGGAAGTCGACTAGGAATATTTTGTAAATGAATGATTCTATTCACCTCACTTTCACATTCAGAAGTACGTGGATCTAAATGGGATAAACTTTGTTCATTCAGGAGATATTCTCAATGGTTTTTGTTATCTAAAATAACTTTATCCCTTCCCATTGATGGGAATGTCGTCTCATCAAAATGATAATCAGCAAATCTAGCGATAAATAAATCTCCGTCGTCGGTTCTAAATACTTGAATAATTGATGGAGAATCAAACCCAACATATATACCAAGTCTACGTTGTGGGACCATTTTTGTCCTCTGAGGAGGTGGAATTGGCACATGAACAACGCACCCAAAAGTGCGTATGTGCGAAATATTTGGCTCAAAACCAAGAGTTAATTGCATTGGGGAGTGCATGATAAGCAGTGGGGCGTAATCTAATAAGTGTTTATGCATGTAATACCGCGTGACCCCATGCTGCACTAGTGAGTTTTGATCTCATCAATAATGTACGAGCAATGATTTGAACTCGTTTAATCAAGGATTCTACCAATCCATTTTGAGTATGAACATGTGCTACTGGGTGCTCAACATTAATTCTCAGTGCTGTGCAATATTCATCAAAACTCTTTGATGTAAATTCTTCGGCATTATCCATTCTTATATTCTTGATAGGATAATCAGGAAAATGTGCTCGAAGTTTAATAATTTGCGCTAATAATCTAGCAAATGTTACATTTATAGTAGATAATAGGCATACGTGTGACCATCTACACGATGCATCTATCAAGACCATGAAATATATAAATGGTCCACTTGCGGGATGTATTGGTCTACAAATATCACCATGAATACGTTGTAAAAATGATGGTGATTCATAACCAACCTTTTCCATGGAAGGTTTAGCAATAAATTTTCCTTGCGAACATGATTCACAGAAATAATATTTGGACATTAGCATCTTCGTGCTTTTTAATGGTCCATTAGTGTGTTCAACAATCCTACGCATCATAGTTGTTCATGGGTGTCCAAGGCGATCATGCTATAACCCAAATATATCAGGATTAACCAGCTTCCAAGGCATGGTGGCGTAGGATTCAAAAGCTTTAATTTGGACACAATACAATCCAGAAGTTGTTGCTTCAAATTTCTCATGGGCAATTCTTTTTCCCATTTTATAGGATGTGATACATAGACACTCTTTATTATGTTCATTTAGTGTCTCCAAGTGATAGCCATTATCACGCACATCCTTAAAACTCGATATATTCCTTTTTGATCTACTAGATAATAATACATTTTCAATATGCAAGATTATACCATTATGCAACACCATAGTTGCATTCCCGGAGCCACCAATAATCTCAACGGGACCACATATAGTTGTAACTTGTGCCTTGCACAATTTCACACTCGAGAAATATACTTTATTTGTTAATATTGAGTGCGTTATTGCACTATCAAGTAGACAATAGTCTCTTTTCTCGGTGTTTCCCATGTGTACCGATATAATTAATATTATACGATTATTAAAAATTTATATAAAAACATCAATGCAAAAATTTAAATAAATGATTTTATTCGACCAACATAGACATACATAATCATCTAATTATTACAACATGCTAAAATAAATTACTACGGTTTATGAAGAAGAATTATGAAGACAAGGAGATCAATAAAAATCCAAAATTCTCCTGGAGTATATTCTCCAATAAAAAACAGGATAGTGTATATGAAGACTATTGTAATGATAAATACTAACATTAAGTTCGGCGTAGAACTAGGATTCGACCTCGAGGGGGCCAATTTTGTAGCCTAGACATTCTAGGCGCGCTAGAATCGATTTTATTTGCATGACAAGTACAGGCATAATTGTTTGACGCGTAGGCTGATTTTTGACCAAAACGATTTTTTTTGATTTTGGCAAAGCGGCCGCCTGGGACGATTTTACAACATTGATTTATAAAAATACAATGTCAATATTCATTATTAAGTATTCTAAAATACATAATTACAACACAAAATTGACGTACTTTTTTTTACAAAAAAAAAATGAGAGGGCCCAAATGGAATTAATCCCAAAATTTACATATTAAAAATAAAAAAATAAAAATATTGGGGGAGGGCCGGGGCCTCCTCCCCACCAAGTAGGTCCGCCGATTAAGTTAACCATTTCGGAGTGAAAGAAATGTGAAGGTTTTTAGAAGGATGAGAGAATGTGTGTGATTTTATTGAATAAAATGTTGTTATATTTATAGATAAAAGTTACTGTTTATAGTCGTTGATATAGCCATTGGAGGAGAAAATTATTGTGAAAAATTTGAACATAAAATTTGTAAATGATTTGGTAGAAATTTACTAATATTTTATGATTGAAATATTAGACACAAATAGATTTATTTATTTTATAATAAAAACTTAAAGCCGAAAATATATCACCCGGAAAAATACAAACATGGGTACAATCATATAAACTCAATCTCGGGAATATACCCTCCGAGAGAGAACACATATTATATCACATCTGATTTATTTTAACCATTTGGCACCTTGTGCTTCAGAAATAGGATCTTCAAAGAAATCTGATATTTCGAGTGATTTCTAATCCTGGACAGGATTTTGTATTATTTGGATGTATAGGCCTCGATAGCATTAAATGGCTCTCTGCGCCGATGGCATGTGTTTGAACACTTTTGCTTTTGTTTTTCTTTGATTCTGGTATAAAGTTACTAGGTGTTGAAGCGTCGACATGTTTTGGCCCAATGTCATGTCATTCCACATCTGCATTACGAGATCATCACCGATTCTTTCCATATGCGATTTTTTTCTTATCACGATTTGGACCGATTTGAATGCCCCTGTTTGGCATAATCATTTTGGCGGGGATAGTGATAATTATCTTTATTATAGTAATTACGACCGCCACGATCATATCGTGAGTATTTTGATGTGGACCACCACGATTCACGACCCTGCGGCCCCCACGCCCAGGGGTTTATACTCACGGTTTCTAAATCGGTCCCCTCTCTCTAGGAGTTAGCATGTGCTTGGTGACATCGCATTTGACCGAGAAGGTCGCAAATCATGATTTTTCAACAAAGAATTCATTGGTTTTCTGTCATGAGAACCGAGATTAATTCGAGAATATATTTTAAAATTGTCGTTGTCTATCTTTGTTGTAGCACAATATTTGATTTATGCATAGTGGAGAAAGTTTTCTCCAATTTATCTTATTCGAGACAACTTTGTCCCACAAAGAGCTGATCGGGACTCAATTTTAAATAATGCCGAATTATAGTCGACGCGGACTTAAAATCCTACAACCTTAGATGTTGCCAATCATATTGTGCTTGTGGGAGTATCACATTACGATGTGATCGAATCTTTCTTTGGCGGTTGCCATAGCTCGGAAAGGCCGTTCAATTTGTATATACTCATTTTTCAAATCATCGGATAGATGATGGCGAATAAATATCATTGCGTTCGCCTCATCTTTTACCACAACCTCTTCAATTTTTACGAGGCTTCAATATTTAATCCGGATCTTGACCCGAAAGTGTAATTTGACATCCGGACACCATGATAAATAATTATCACTAGTGGTATCAAGGATCGCAATTTTTGCTTTTCGATACACCGCCACTTTTCTACAAAGCAAATAAAAGTTAATTAGTACAAAGAAATTCAAAACTTGAAATATACGAACCTTTTCTCGAGCAATAACTCGTGCTGATAACGTGTTGTAAATAATTTCCTTTTTCAATATAAGATATACTACAATAATATTTATATTTTTATCAAGTATTATATATTGTACATACTTGTAAGAAAGCAAATATAAAGAAAGCAATATGAAATGTATCAAATGTTTTGTTGTTGTGTTTTTCATTCAACTTGCATCACATATTTATACCTAAATTTCACAACTAAAATCAATCTCCATAAATGCACTTACATTAATTTAGTGTGCATCATCAAAACTAATATTTTCCAACTAACATTGTCATGTATTAAATGGGTGTGCAAGTCCATTAATTCATAATACAATCCATATAATCTTCAGCTTCTTTTCCTTAATTTTCTCTATAATGTTTGGGGGAAATCAATAAAGTTCATCACATAGAAATGTATTTGGTCTTTTAATTTGTCTTATTTTGGTTACATGTATTAATTTTTAAAATTTGGCACATATAATCATTTTTCATTAGATAACCTAATTTTGGCAGGTGATTCCATGCATGGCACAAAAGATCTTTAGCAACTGCCTCCAATTTGAAGATTTATAGGATTTGAAGGAAAGATGTGGCAATTATATGAATGGAGAGGGGGGAAATAAGTAAAATTGATCAAATTTCTCCGGTAAAACTAGACTAAAAATTGCGGTAAATTAAAAAGATTGGTAATTTTTTTTAATTTATTCGTGCAATCTATATAGTAGTCTGGCAATGGGACGGGCCAATCCTAACCCAATAGGCCAAGTGAAAACTGAGCCGGATTAGGCCGAACTCCCTATGTATTTTTGATTGGGCCATTCAGGCTTGTCGAGAAATAGGCCCATTTCCCTTCAGGCTACTAAAAAAATGAAGTCCAATCTAATCCTATATGTGGGTTCGGTGGGCAGGCCCATCAGGCCGAACCAATTTTGTCGGCTCTACTATATAGTAAACGGGAGGGGATCCAGAAGATCTGAAAGAAAAAGAAAAATTCAATTACTGTATGGAAAGATAGTATGCCAATAAAATGGTGGTTCCAAATTCTTCAAAAACAAAAGGGAACAAATTAAAATACACCAAATTATGGAATTAATTGCACGCATAATTCCCAAACCATACATTCAAATGCAAATTTAAACTGCAAATATGCCTTCCTAACAACCCTTTACTAGAAATTCTCAAAGGTAAAAGGCAATGAGTATACAAAGTACAGAGTGCTGTAAAACAAGGTAAAAAAAAATCACAGCACACCACATAAGCGGCTTTTATAATCCACTTGAAACAATGGAACCAATTATTAAGGGCAGATATAGAACAAAAAAACTAAGTTACAAACATAGAAACATCCCTGGAATATAAAGGTCATGTAATTGAATAAAACAATCCCAGAAATGTCGAATACACAAAAAGGTAACACACTCTTCTGCTCATGAAAAATACACGAGACGAATACCACACCCGTGATATGGCAACATTGCAAGGGTATAATTTGCTTGGTTGCCATTCAAATTATAGAAATGCATCCTTCTCGAGCAAGGTTAGCACCTCGTTTTGGTTATTTAGTTTAGCAACATCAATGGGCGTCTTTCCATCTAAGTTTTGAAGAGTGCTGCATATACGAAACAGCAAGGATTAAATGAAAACGCTAGAAAGCACCCAAAAAAATAGAGGCGTTTGCAGTTCGGTAAACCAATTGAACTATATCGAATACGTACCAAATACAGAATTTTTTTTTGTATAGTTTATATTTAGAATGTAACGTATATATTTTTATATATATTATATAATCTTATATTATTGTTGTATTATTTACCTATTGAAATTAAATAAATAAACAATAATAGAATTATGATTGCAATATTCAATATATTATTATTTTCTTAAACTTCAGTTTACGAAATACCAAAAAACTACCCAAAAAAGTTCAGTGAAAAATGGAACGAACCGATTATTTTGGTTCGATATGCCATTTCGGTATATGCGAATTTTTCGCACGGTTATACCAAATGAACAACCCTACGAAAAATAAGGCAATAAGCAAAAGGACTTACACAGCAGCGCCGTTCTTCAGCAGAAGCTCCACGCACTCCTTCCTGCCATAACCGGCAGCATAGTGGAGAGGAGTGTTCTTATTCTTATCCAAAGCATCCACCTTAGCCCCAGCCTCCAAAAGAACTTGGGCACACTTATCCTTGAATGGAATCAAGTGATATAATCAGCTTTTCATGTAAGAGGCTAAATCTAAGAGCAAGCATCTAGCTACAAAATGTACAGATAAGCACAATAATAGCAAATGAAAATTAGAAGGAAACAAGATGAAAGAAGAGAAAAGAAACACAAAAGCGTAAGAAAGGAGAACCCAAGCATAATGTGGCCAGCAAATTGATGAAAATGAAAAGCTGTCTCTGATTCTATGGTCAACTTCGAAAGAAGCTGAAAAAGTAGCTGGGACGATGAGTCCCAAATGCAACATAGAAGAATGAAAGGGCCATAACAAAACTTATTATATCTATAATACCTCGCCATATCCACATGCGAAATGCAACGCAGTCCTTCCCTCAGAATCCTCTTCATCCTTATCAGCACCATCAGCTAGAGCACTCTTCAAGCCCTATTTGTTTCATAAAAGCAAGTATATCAGTTAATACTTACAAAATTCCATGCAATTCTTACAATATAAATGCAAGTAAAATGACAATTCCGAAACAACATAGGCAGAGAAGCTGATCAATAGTTGAAGTATTTTCCAGACTAATTTCAGCAATTGTAGGCAAAAGGAGTCGGAACAAATTTTAAAATTTCCACTAATTAGATTGTAATTTACAAAATTTATTACATAATTCATATGAGAGTTACCTCCACATCACCAACACTAGCAGTGTGGTGAACAATAGATTCCTCATCATTTACTTCCTCTGCTTCGTCTTCGCCAGCAGCATCACCAGCTGATGCAGCACTTTCTCCAACAGCAAAACCCATCGCTTCACCCAACTTCTGCAGAACCTCTTTATCATTCCAGTACCTGATCAAAAGCGCATTTTCAGTATGGTAAAATCACAAACAATGAGTGGTTCAATGGTGAATACCAACAAGAAAAATGCAACAAAAGCCGGTCAAGAATCATATACAATGATTTAACATGAATCAGAAAATTAAACCAGCAACATCCTATTGAAACGTTTTGAAAATTTTAAATGCATCCACCACCTGGTCTACGAATCTATCGAATGCTTAGCGAATTCATAAGATTTCAGGATTGTAGTTCTTTCTACTTCCCAAGGTAATATGAGGAGCTCAACTAGAAGGAATTGGCAAAGAAGTCTAATGTCATATATGGTGATCCTTATGATATTCAAACGGAATCTGAAACTTCTTCCTAAACCAAAAAAAATGAAAAAAGAGAAAAAGAAAAAGAAAGTGGTAGGCTATCTATTATTGTCCCTAGTACATCTGTTGATAGTTCAAGGAGGCTTTAACTTTAGGCTACATTTGGTTCTTGCAATTTAGTAAGGGAAACATTAAAGAATTTCCTTTTATAAACTTGCACTTCAAATACTCTGTGCTTGCTCATACTTATCCCTTTTGCTAACAAAAATCCAAGGTACAAACACACGTAAATAAAAAACCAAATTGAAGTGGGAAGAAAACAGAATCTGGCTGAAAACACACGTACTGATGCCTAAGATTTGAAACATCCTCTGTACATATTATGAAAGATTGATATATATTATATATAATATATATATATTCATGTTTTCTTTGGGTGTGTGGGGGTGGGGGGTGGGGGCAACAAAAGAGCAAACACAAAAACATAGAGCATTGGATACATTTAAGAGCCAATGAGATCTTCAAAATGGCAACAGCTTTTCGCATTTATGGATGCTATTTCGAAAAAATAAAACCTTAGATAGTTTCTTAACATTCACAGGAGCTGTTTTAATCAGCCAAACAAGTCAAATAAGTATGCATAAATTTTCTGGAATTTGATTATTTATCATTATTTAAATTCACTGAGAAGAATATAGCATCTTTAATTTAGTTTTATTTCATTTCAATTTTTGTTCTGTTTACAAACTTAAATGAACTCGAACATGATAGACAAGTCAGCTAGCATTACACACATCTTATTATCTTATAATCTAAGAGAATCCACCAACCATGTAAATATATCTATATAAGAATCTCAGAGAAGGGGACAAATAAGACCTCATCATAGCAGCAGGACCACCATTTTCGATCTCTTCCAAAATAGGCTTCAAAGATGGGTCATCTTTGATACGTGACATTCGTTCTTCAAGTTGGTCTTTATTAGTTGGGTTTGTCAAACTCTCAAGCATGCCAGACATGGCTGGATCCTGCAGCAACTTGAATCCAATACATTTGCTAATTGCAATTGTATAAAATGACATTTTACCATAAAGGCAGGAATACCAAACCAAGAAATACCTGCATCAATGCGCTACCCAGTCTCTCTGCCATGGTCATGAATTGTGGATTTTGCATGACTTGTTGCATAGTTGAATAATATTGTTGTGTATCAAAGTTGGGAATTCCCTCTTCAACTGCGGCACCTTGAAAGGTTTTCTGAAGCTGTTCTGCCATCTGATTAAATGAAGGATCCTTTGCTATCTGTTCGGCTAATTCCTTAATGCTTGGGTCCTGCAGACACAAAGAAATGGAACGTAGGGAAAAGAGTCAGGGAAAGATTAGATGGACTACTCAGCTTAGGTTCAGAATGCAATAGCATCATCTTAATTTTTATATTATATGCCACTACAAAACACCCATAATCCAGGTGTCCGCTCTCATAACTTGAACACAATCATTTTCAAATGGCGAAGTACTGAATAAAACCACCTTTCAGATATCTTTTGGGGAAGAAAGGCAATTTTCAAGCAAATCATTATTTGGTGGACAAGAAGAGGGAAAGTATACATACATTAAGCAGCCCCGACATAGCCGAGAAGTCAAAGGGATTTGGCATTGCAGCACCTGTAGCAGGAACTGGTCTTCTCTGTCCAGTTGGTGTCTCTGCAGAAGCTGATTCAGCAGGCGTTTTACCCCCGGCCACATCAGTCTTCTCTTCTGCACAACAGAAAATGAGAATGCCAATAGTAAAAAAGATGAATAGTCTATCATCAATCAAGAATAAACAAATGAAACCAATTGTACATTCAAGTTTGTTCCTTCAACAGGCAAAAAGCTGTTCGCAGATTTAAACACGAAAGTGCATACACATTTGATTCTTGAGATCCTAGAATTTATATTTATTCAAATGAAACAAACAAAGTAAGCAAGACAAAACACAAACGTAAATAAACAAATGCCATTTATAAAGCAAATCTTTATTTGGTCAACCATCAATAACATATTCAAGAGATAGACAACCACGGAGATGTCCGAAGGTTCCTTTAACAAAGACAATGAATTATTAAAAAGAAACAGATGTACTTAACGAATATCATCATTTGCATTCTCAGAAGAATAAATGAATGAAACAGTGTTCTTTAACTCGGTCGCAATTTTCAATTTCACCGTCTTCATTAATTACAGCAATAAAACAATACTTGCACGTGCATAAATGTAAACTCTGAGAAAAGATAAGCTCACTCACCATCTTTAGTGCCCGGAGGAGTTTTTACAGCCTGAACAACCACAAAAAAAATAAAAAAAACAGTACATCAGCTGCAAACACATGAAAAATCCAAATTTCACTTGAACTGAGTAGACTGCACACATAATAAAAATCTTATAAATCAAATTTTCGAAAAACAAGCAGTTCAGATCAAAATCAAAGTCAAAAATCTCGAAAATAAACGATCTATTTTCCACTAAAATTTCCAAAAACCGAACAAAATCCAACAACGTTTTCAACAGTACCTCAGACATAATTGCCGCAGATCCTTAGCTTGTAGAAAGGAGGAGAAGATTTGCGGAGGAGATATGAAGCAAAGAGGTAAAACGAAAAGGGGGGTTTAGTATTTTGGGAGATAGTACAGGTGTATTGCGATTTACCATAAGCAGTGGGCCAACTCAATCCTCATCGCTAACTACAATGAATGGTGCAGATGGATCTCCAGCTCAGATGGGCCAGTTTGGGTTCAGGAGTTTTGGACTCAGTATTGTTGGGTTATGAACTATTGTGAATTTGGGCTTGATAAATCACTTGGTCCAAATTTGTAGAACTTAGAGTGGGACCGTCCGGCGAAATTTAAGAGTTAAATTTGTTTTCATCCCACTCAAAAATTTAATTTTTTTGGTAACTTTTTAAATTTTATTATACTTTTTTTTTTGTAAAATATAAGATGTTTGGTTATGGAAATCTTGATTAATGCTATGACAATGAAGTAGATGTGGACTTTAGCATGTTATATCACGTGTGTATGTAATGTAGATTGTTTATCGACTTTTAACACCGTGGATAACATGAGTACAATATGATATAAAATGTGACTTCTAATTATTGCCACAAGTGTAATAGCAAATAGTGTAGAATTTGTGTATATGTGTGTGTGGGAAATAGAATGGGCAATATATACGGATTTTCTTCCCACGCATTATTATTCTAATCTTTGCATTTTCTTTTTTATGAATTTGCACATATTCGTCTTATATATTTTATTCATCTTTCGCATGAATGCATATTAATCAAACAACCATAATTTTATCATATTTATAGGAATTAATATCAACAATTAATAATGTATGGGATGTAAAATGAAAATGTATTTAGTTTATTATCATTTTCATTTTCTTAGAAAAAAATGTGATAAAAATATAATTCGTGTGGATGATATGTAAGTATAGAACCGACTAAAATAAGGTTGTTTGACAAAATAATAATATATATTTAGTGATTCGGCATAGATGAGAGAGATTTGATACTCGGACTAGATCTCCATGGCGGACACTGCACAGGGGGGTTGACAAAAGCCCAGGGCTCTTTAACCCAAGTTGAATGGCGAACGCAGGAACGCAGCGTAGCGAGAAAAACAAAAGGTGACTTGCCAAAGAGTAACTCGTGGTAGGGTCGACCGACAAATATTTAATAAAGGTGGAAGTAAATCAAAATCAAGGATTCGAGGGAGGCCAACGACAACGAGTAACTAAAAGATGTTCGACCTAACAAGCATTTAATGAGCATAAAAGTAAAGGCAAATAAAACCGGATATCGAGATAGGTCGACACGACTAGAAGTAACTAGATATCGAGGTTTGACTGTTGCATTAATTACCCTTCTGAGGGCAAACGACAAGAGAGTAATTAGATGTCGGTCCGACTTGCCCACATTATCTTTAAGGAAAACTTGACAAACATTTAATGTTCTAGGAAGTAGATTGGACGAGGAAGTAATTATTGTCGAAGTCGGGTTGGCCACTTTGGCAAGGACTAGGAAAGGAAGGTGTAAAAGGAGGAGGTATGTGGGAAAAAACATTTTTATCATCTTATGAGCACTTATATTCGATCTTTACATATTTTTATACACTCTTTTTATCCTTGAACTAACTTGATCGTCTGAGTGCTAATGTCGGAGTTCTCTCCAGAGTAGTCTTTGCAAGTTAGTGAAGGTCAAGTTGGAACTTTGGGAAGATCTCGGAAACGAAGCCTTTTCAATTAGATATAATGATTATAATATGGCCAATTTTCAAAATTCAGCTACATAAGATGATTTATTAGGATAGTTTGTACCTAATAAGTCTCACTGCAATCGTCTTATTTGAAAATAGCGATATATATATATATATATATATATATATATATATATATATATATACAATTAGGTGATGGTAAGTAGTGCATCCCAATTAGAGGCTAGAGTTGTCAAAACTAGCATGGCCTAAAGTCGATGATAGGGTTAGGCCAGGTTATGATATTGTAAGCAAGAAAGAGCCAAACCTATTTGATCCGATATATTAGGCGAATCCCATCCCGAACCGATAGGCCTGACTTTTCATGCATATTTTCATGGATTGGATAGAACTTAAGCCTCCAAAATGGCGGTCCGATAAATTTCAGCCCCCAACCCAAGCCAATTTTCTATATGACCCAACGAGCTAGCACCGGATGCCCAGCCCAATTGGCAGCTCTAATCCCAATACTGTGGGTAGAATTGAAAATTAAGAATATAGGATTAGGAATTATCACATATGGTTTGGAAGTGTTTTTAGTTGAAAATGAAAATATAAAAATGAGAGATGCTTCCAATGAAAATGAGCAAAACATCCTTCATAAGTAGTCATAACTTGTGCAACGTTTGATCCTGGAACTGCTAAGTGAGAAGTTGGCAAAAAAGTCCTTCATAAATCATAAATAGTTATAATTTTACAACTAAACAATATTTCCTGTTTCAGTACCTTTATGCATTCTGGTACTCAAAGATCAGGGCATCACATTTCATAACAACATCAACAATGAAGAAATTTTGATGCAAGAATATCAAGAATTAGTAGTCCTTTTCAAGAACCCCGGCAGGAAACTATTCCAATGGAAAAAGAAGTGAAACAGAAAAGCTAGATCGAAGATTTCTATTCTATCGAAACAATCTTGCGGTTCATGTATCTAAATCTGCAAACGTCCTCAAAGAACTCGTCTGCACTACTATGGCTGCTCTTCATCTGAAGAATCTTTATCGTCAACTTCTTCAGATTCTTTGCGTACTTTATCAAACTATCCAATGTACTCATCTTCTGTTCAGCATTTAGGGGTGATCTTATGGTGACAACCACCTTCTCAAGGCATGGAATCACAAACCTCGAGTCGACCTGCAATATTCGAAAATATTTCTTCCTTAAAACAAGAATCCCAATTAGCAATATACAACTAAAAAATAGCTACAAAAGCACTCAGCAAAAAAGAAAAGCTTAATAGAATTTAGGGATAATTACAAATACACCCCTCAGGTTTGGGCTAATCACAAAAAAAAAAACTCAGATGTTTTTAAGAATTACAAAACAAACCTGTTGAGGTTTGATTTTGTCTAAAATTTAAGGGGATAACTCTAGTGTTTCTATAAAAGTCATGGGGTTTCTTGAAAAAATAGCTTATGAAGGGGGAATATAAGACGAAATCAAACCTTATGTGGGCTTTTTAGTAATTAGCCCAGACATAGGGGGTTTCTGGTAATTATCCATAGAATTTATTCCTTTGGTTTATGGACTCACATTTTTCAGGCTTTTCTTTTGACAAAGAGCAGCAAACATGGCACCATGAATGTCGAAGGTCTGAAGCTTGGGGTGGCTGTTAAAGAATTCGACAAAATCAATCTCCGGAAAGGGTAGAAGGCTCTCAGAATCACCCGTAAATTCGACTTTCATGTAGAGCTGCTTAACCTCACTGGCCATCTGAAGCAATTTACTTATAGCATCCCAGCACCATTGTACTCCTCTGATAGACAATGTTTCTAATGCAACTAGTTTTCCAAGATCCACCATATAAACCCGTCCTATTATCAGGCAAATAAAAACCTCATTGATAACAGAGATATATGAATATTATAGAAACTACCCTGAGGTTTAGCTTAATTACAAAAAGCTCCACTTATCTTTCAAAATTACAAATACCCTGTTAAGATTTGTATTTCCTTAACAACTACCCCCTTTTGAGGGTGCAGTTTATAGAATAGAAAGAAATCTTAATGGTGTAATTGTAATTTTTGAAATACAACTAATTTTTTTGTAATTAGACTGAACCTCGGTGCCTCGGTGGTAATATAGCAAACAGGAAATTTTTACTACTTGAAGCAATTGAAATATATTACCTGCATTATTGGCAATGGAGAGATTTTTCAAGAACTGAGTTTAAGTAAACCCTGATGAAATTACAACCTTGTACTTCAAGCGATTCAAGCCGTGGTGATTTGATCGTAAGTGCGGAGTTGCCAACTCCAAAAAAATCCAGCTTGCAATGCTGAAGATGAGGATTGTGAATTAAAATAGACCTTAGCCCTTCACAACCAAGAAGTAAAAGTTGGGTCAAATTAGGACAAGCACAGAGCGCAGCAAAAAGCGAACGGTCCTCCAACCGAGCACCAACAATTTCAAGATTCTTGAGCCTATGAAAAACATCCCATTTCGGAGTATAAATCATTAGCACACCCCAAAGTTTAAGGGACTCCAAATTCAACGCAGCCCTAATGCAATCCAACTTTGATGGAATTTCAACGAACGTCTCGTGCTCGGTTCTGTTATCCAATCGAAGCTCGAGGTTCTTCAACGAAGGTCCTGTCGTGGATAGCCACGACGCAAGGCCAGAACTCGAAAATGGGCAATAAACCACGAGCTCCTCTAGTTTATCAACTGATGAAACCATTCGGCCCACAATAGCATCAGGGGTATCTCCATTGGTAAGGTTGTCGAAAAGATTTCGAGAAAAAAATAGGCTCCTCAAATAAGGCATTGAATCCTTCCATCTCTTGGAGACACAATTGCAAGATGCCACATCCCTAGCATTGCTCATTTGGGACAAAATGTGTTGAACTAAAGCATCAGGCAGTGACTCCATTTCTCTGAGTAAATTAATCAAACACTTGGCAGTCAGTTCCGAAAACTGCAACAGACTTTGGGGAAACAATAATAATCCTTAATTATCATTACCACAAACCCATTATTAACCATCCTTTGCATAATTAACCCATATAACACCAAATAATCGTAGTCTATCTTCAAGAATAAGCAAATTTAGCTGAATCTACCATTCAGGGGCTATCAGGAAACACGCAATGAACCTTATTTACCAAATGAGGGTCATATTGAACTGGTCATTACAGCATCCGAAAGAACTCCCTTGACTATTAAATACATTACAGAAATTTCAAGATTCAATTATTAGTAACAGATTTTTAAGCGATTGTACAATTCAGTGAAGAACCCAGATCAAAATTTGACTTCACATACACATATAGTGGCTAAACTCCATTGATACACGAATTACACGATATATATACTGATAAACATTGTTTTCTGATAATTAAACATGCGCAACAAATATAAAAGATACAGAAACAAGCTGACTTACGAGAAATTACCGATGTCTTCCAAAGAAAGAATGGTTAGATTTATTTTGGCTTCAATTTCAGAAACCCATCAGTCAGTGTGTATGTGACTATGTGTTTGTGAATAAAAAGTAAGGCGCGAGTATAGTAGTAGACCCCGAGAGGGAGCTTTTCAAAATTTGAACGAGGGGGAGATTTTTTTGGTATAGCTGGTGTGTCAGTAATTCATATGATGTGTGCAATACAAAAGAAAAGAGCGCCCAGTTTTTTATTTTTTTTTTTTTCGAAACACAGTTTTTGAATTCTTTTAAATATTCGACCGTTTGGTAAGTTTGATTTGGAACCTATAATTTCAAACTTCCAATTTGCTTTTTGAGTTTTCAATATCGAACCTTGAGCCCTCTTTTTTCTTTTTCTTTTAAGTTAGTACTTAGGAGTGATAATTCTTGACACAATAAACCGATATGAAAGCGGATACGAAAATAGTGGGTTATTGTTTAATTTTATCATTTTTGTCGTTTTTCAAGGGGGCCTCCCGGCCCCCGCGCACCCTAAATCTTTTTGTCCGTTTTTATATATATATATATATATATAGGATTTGGTTCAAATGGACCACCCTCTCTCTGCAGGTGAGACAATGTAGACTCATCTTACCCATTGATCTTAAAAAATGAAGGGATGTGATTAATTGGTTTTTTAATTATTTCCTAATTTTACGATTTTAAGGATAAGATTGTAATTTTGTAATTCAAATTAGTGGTCCCAGTGGATTTTATGGTGAAATTGACACCTTAGGATTTTGTGGCGGAATTTAAGGAACATGTTTTCTTTCCAAATATTTTTATTTTTCAAAGATAGTTAGGGTTCTTTCCTTGGATAATTAGACATCAAATAATGCATATTTAGTTATTTTGTTGGCATGTTTACGAAAACAAGACATAATTGAATATAACGCATCTTTGCGTATGTAGTTATACTACACCGCATAAATAGGTTCAATATAATGTATATTTAGTTATGAAAATGGGATCTTTCTTTTGGAAATTATAAAAATGTGATGTTACATAATGTCTTTGCATATTTAGTTATTCCACAATGCATAGATAGTTTTAGATAATACATAGTTAGTTGATTTTGTTGCATAGTTTTATGACGTCTTGCATAGTTGGATATATTGTACTACATATTAGTTTTTTTGTTGCATAGATAGTTTTAGGATAATGCATATTTAGTTGAGTTTTGTTGCATAATTAGTTTTCGAACTCACTGTTCGTTATTTCTCTGTAATATTGCACCGATTTTTCTTTTTTTTTTCTGTAATTTTCATGAACTGTAATTTTCGAGTTCTTCACGATTTTCTTTATTTGCATTAATGGAGGAATGAGAGAGAGGGAGGGAGGGGAGAGAGAGAGACACGTGAGATTGGGGAAATTGGGAGATGTATAAGAGAGAAAGATATTTGATTCCATTTTTGTAACTAACTTGTTATGTTATTTTACCCTACTACCCTTATATTGATTAAATTAATATTTTAATATATTTTTATCCATTAAATCCTACCATTGATTAATAGTGGGGGATAGTTGATATTAGTCCATTTGTGTCTCACCCAGAGACATGGTCTCACTTGATCCTCCCCCTAGTGAGACCATGTCTCTAGGTAAAAACACAATGGACTAATCTCAACCATCCCCCACTATTAATTTATGATTTAATGGATAAAAAATATATTAAAATATTAATTTAAGGGTAGTAGGGTAAAATAACATAACAAGTTAGTTACAAAAAATGGAATCAAATATCTTTCTCTCATACATCTCCCGATTTTCCCAATCCTCACTAATCTCTCTCTCTCTCTCTCTCTCTCTCTCTCTCTCTCTCTCTCTCTCTCTCTCTCTCTCTCTCTTTCTCTCTCTCTCTCTCTCTCTCTCTCTCTCTCTCTCTCTCTCTCACACACACACACACACACATTCCTCCATTAACGCAAATATAAAAAAAACGTGAAGAACTCGAAAATTATAGTTCATGAAAATTACGAGGAGAAAAAACAAGAAAAATCGGTGCAATATTACGAGAGAAATAACGAACAAAGTGAGTTCGAAAACTAAATATGCAACAAAATTCAACTAAATATGCATTATATGAAAACTATCTATGCGGCGTAAAAAAAACTAATATGTAGTATAATATATCCAACTATGCAAAGACGTCATAAACTATGCAACAAAATCAACTAACTATGTATTATCTAGAAACTATCTATACATTGTGGAATAACTAAATATATAGTACATTATGTAACATCCCATTTTTATAATTTCCAAAAGCAACATCACATTTTCATAACTAAATATATTATATTGAACTATTTATGCGTGTAGTATACCTACATATGCGATGCGTTATATTCAATTATGTCTTATTTTCGTAAAACAATGCCAACAAAATAACTAAATATGCATTATTTGATGTCTAATTATGCAATGAAGAACCCTAACTATCTTTGTAGAAAAATAAAAATATTTGGAAAGAAAACAGTTCCTTAAATTCCGCCACAAAATCGGCGATGTCAATTTCAGCCCATAAAATCCCATTTGGGACCACTAATTTGAATTACAAAATTACAATCTTATTTTTAAAATCGGCGAAAATTAGGAAATAATTAAAAAAACTGAATTAATCACATCCCTTCATTTTTTAAGATCAATGGGTAAGATGAGTCTACATTGTCTCACCTGAGAGGGTGGTCTCATTTGAACCAAATCATATATATATATATATATATATATATATATATATATATATATATATATGGAGGATCTTGTGAGACCACCTTCTTCTAGGTTAGTCCATGGACTAAATCTATACCATTCAAATAGTAAATCAATGGCCAATATATATTACAATATATACAAAGATTTCATAAGTAAGTATACAAATGAAGGGATAAAATAGGAATCCAGGAAATTAAATATAGTAATCGCTTCCTAAAAATTAGGGGCGTGATTTTGTATTGATCACGTCCCCATAATCAATCGATTTACCTTTCCTTTCTCTCCCTTCCCATTCGAACCTACAAACTATTCAAATATGGCAACAAAATCGTGCAACAGATTAATGAAAAGTATACAATTACACTAAACTAACTATACATTAAAACATTTCCTCAAAAAAAAAAAACTATACATTAAAACATTACTAAGTATACATAAACAATTAACTAAGTATACAATTATACTAAACTACCGTACATTAAAACTTTACTAAGTATACATAAACATTTAACTAAGTATACAATTATACTAAACTACATGTACATTAAAACTTTACTAAGTATACGAAACATTTAACTAAATATACAATTACATTGAACTAACTATATATTAAAATAATACTAAGTATACGAAACATTTAACTAAGTATACAATTACACTTTGAATTACTTATATAACTAAGTATACAATTCCATTGAACCAAATATACAAATCTACATAACTAAGTATACAAATTCACTAAACTACTTACTAAACTACTTATAGAACTATGAATACGATTTCATCGAACCAAGTATACAAATCCATTTGAACTAAATATACAATAAAATATGACTAAGTATACAAGTCCATTTGAACTAAGTACACAATAAAACGATTGTTCACAAATATGGCGGAAAGAAGTATCAATTTTGAAAAAAACGCTTGAAGTTGATGATTTTTCCTCCCTAAAAATCGGAATAAGCGAAAAGGTAGGATTATGTTTCCTTAAAAATAGCTAATAACCATCCAATTAACATAACTAATTAAATATAAAAGTACAATTATACCCTTATATGCCTAAATTAACTAAAATGATCTACACCATCCAAAATTTTAAATCAAGAGTCCATAAGTGTTCTTATGGACTAACCTAAAGGGATTGGTCTCATTTGAACCAATCCCTATATATATATAGGAGAGGGTTATATAGGACCCCTATTATGTGAGTACGTAGGACGAGATCCAAGCCATAAATAAATTGATGTAAATGGTGAGATTAATCCGCTATTTTTTGGAAAAATCATTCAAAAAATGACGAAAAGGAGGGTACATTAGTCCATACAATAATAAATTATGGTAGCTAAATTTAGTAAATTCCACTAAAATAGGATGAGTTACAATCAAAGTCCACCAAATCTGTTAATGAATTAAATTGTCCACTTCATTTCACCTTCTCCACCGATTCTTCAGAATCGAGATAGTCTCCCGATTCACTAAAAATTCATCATTTGCGCGATGAATCAAGAAAGAAAGGAATGGATGACATATATGAAGAAAGCTTCAATACTAATGAAGAACAAGGTAACACTTTTCCTTGCCTTCAAAATTGTATTCATTGTTCCTTTTATTCTTGAATCGCCTTAAAATTCGATTCGTAATTTTTCCTAAAATCAATGTTTTGATCAATCATTTTCATTTTTTTGTAATTATTACCCAAGCAATATGCTTATGCGTGCCTGCAATATTGCTTGTGCCTTGAGAATAACATGCCTACAAATGTGAACTTCTTGATAGTCGGAAAAAGGACATATCTTCATGCCATTTTTTTTGTGTGTGTTTACCCAGGTGAGTTGCTTGTTCGTTATGATAAATTTGCTTTCAATTTCCTATAAGTATGCTTATGAGTACCACCATACTTCCAAACACCTAAAATTTAGTTTCTCGTCCACGTTTTTTTTTTCTTCATATTAACCGGAAAAGTTGCTTGTTCGTATCCATAATAATGTTTATTTGAGAATACTAATATGCTTATAAGTATGAACATCTAGTCAAGCATGAAATTTAATTATTCGTCCCCATTTTTTTTTTTCTTTAAAAACGTATATGATATGATCGAAAATGCATTTTTATGTGTTTGAAGTGCTTGTTGTCATGAATAAAACATGTTGCACACGTTTGTTCGGTGTTATAACCGATCAGGTTAAATGATCATTATTTAGGTTGTATGAATTGAAATTATTTGATTACGATGTCGTTTGTTCGGTCCTGTTCTTTGCTTATATATGAGTATAGTATTGCTTATAATAATTGACAATTATGCTAACGTATTTTCAAAATCTTGCTTATTTATTTCTTTTGTTGAGACAGTTGTAATTGCAAGTGTTCGCAACAACGGATTGAAATAACAACAGATTCATCTCTCGAATTGGATACCGAATGTGATGAACATCGACCAAAAGAATGTATGGTTTTTGATAGTGTCAAGAGCGGAATACAATTCTACAAGGATTATGGGCGTGCCACCGGTTTGATGTGAGAATTAGTACAACCAAATGCTTCCACAGTGGTATAATACGCATGCAATACGTAGTTTGCAACCGCGAAGGGTTCAAAAAGGTTGGCAACTCATCCGCATCTCATGAAGAAGCGGAGCTAAATGATGACGAAGTCTCACAAGTGAGACACAGAAAACCGACAAGGGTGGGATGCAAGGCGCGTTGCGTGTTCCAAGCAACTGAATACGGTTCTTACACAGTAAAAAGTTTTGAAATCCGCACACGATTCATTGGCCTTGGGGTGTCTGAGACACTTTCTAAAGCGAATAGGAATTTAAATTTGGCTCACCAAAAATTCATACTAAGTCTGTATAAAAGCAAACATTGGGCTAGCGAAAACTTATCGATCGTTGTATAAGGAGATGGTTGGAGGTATTCGAATATAGGCGCACCGCTAATCGACTTTATAAATTTCAAGAGAGAGCCGAAAGCTTATGTCGTGGAGCCGATGCACAACTTATTATAGATAAGTTTTGAAAAAGATTGAAGTTTGTCCAAATACAACATTCAACTATGAGCGTTGATGAAAACGACCAACTTACACGATTATTTTGGGGTGATCCAATGTACAAGCAAAACTACGAGAATGTTCGGGGATGTTATATCTTTCGATGCAACATACAACACTAACTTGGTATGGGGTGCAATCCCAAGAATTCATGCTCTTTCCTCTTTTTTAAATTAGTCCTCAATAATGCATAACAAAAAAGAAAAGATCGCTTACGAGTTGCTTTCATCTTTGCATAACAAGATATATAATTTTGCGAAGAAAAGGACCATTTCATTACAACATGTATTGATGTGTGGATATGCATACGAATTTAACATAATCGCTTATATAATAGTAGAATGTTGCTTATGTATTATAAAAAAATTGCATGCGTCTCGAACTTGAAAGAAATTTCTTATTTTGGGAAAAAATGAGGCCGACTTGTCACAACAAACATAGGTACAAAATGGTTTTCGCGCCGTTCACTAGTGTGGACAACCATAGAAGATGTGTTACGTTCGCGTCGGGTTCTTACGAAGGAAGATGAAGAATCGTATGTCCGGCTATTCGAAAATTTCTTAAAGGCAATGGGGCATGAGCCAATATACATAGTTCTTGATAAAGATCCCGCAATGGAAAATGCTATTAAAAGAGTTTTCAAGAAACAGTATTCACCGATTATATATGTGGCATATCATGGAAAAGGTTGGTGCGAAAGTGGGGCATACTTTTAAGGGACGAGGAATTCATGGAAAGATTGAATCGTCTTGTTTGGAGAAATCGCACCTTTGTTTGGAGAAACTACATCGAACCTCCCAATTTGAGGAGAGATGGGCACGATTGATGAATGATTACCCGGTGACTTCGCATTCATGGTTCGTACATATGTTTGAAATAAGAAAATCGTGGATCCCCGCTTATTTTAAAAATGTGCAATTGAGCATATTACTTAAAACCACGTCAAGATCGAAAAGTGCTAACAGTTGGTTGGGGAGTTTCACCAACCCACAAGTTAGTCTAGTGGAATTTTTCATGCACTACGATAGCGCTATAGAAGCTCAGAGACATGCCGTAGACAAACTGAACAACGAGATGGAATCCAGCTTGCCCAAATGCAAAACACAATTAGAAATTGAGAAACATGCATCAATTGTGTATACTAGAGCAGTGTTTTTACTTTGTGAGCGCCAAAATTGAATCATCTTGTTACAAGTGCGTGACAATAGAAATAAAAACGGTGACAATTGTCTTATAAAATCAAGGATGTGGAAATAGGAGTCTTTACAGTGGTTTTGTATATAAATGAAGATGCGATGGAATGCAGTTGCAAAATGTTTCAGCGTATCGGGCTTGTATGTCGTCACATTTTCTCGCCACTAAAAGAGGCCGATAAAATCGACCAAATATATTCACAAAAGATGGACGAAAAATGCATCCATGCTACGGTGTCCAAACAATGATTTGTTGAACAATTTTGGATCGGATATGCGGTGTGATACAACGATCCAACAGATTTGTCCGACATTCACTATTGTTTGATTCTATCAAATGACGACAAATCCAAGATTGAATCTCTGTCAAGGATCATAAAAGAACATAAAGAACAATTCTTTGAAGGATCAACAAACCGATTCCGTTCGGTGAACAAACAAACATTGATCGAAGGATTCGTTGAGGACAAGACACGGCTAGGCGTTGTAGTGTTGCCGCCAACACAGGCCAAAAATAAGGGGAGCGCGGTGAGTCAAAAGCCGACTTCGAGTCATAAGGAAAAAGCAATAAAGACTGGGGACGAGAAAATGAAGAAACCTTGTGGGAAATGCGGAGAAATGGGTTCGCACAATAGCAGAGCGTGCGACAAGTAGTTGATGTTTTTTTGGAGTGCATGTTTGAGATCGCTTGTTAAAGCATTTGATATCGCTTATTTATTCATATTTTATCGCTTATTTTTTTTAAGTTTATTTTAGATTCATATTTAAGCATTTGAGACTGCTTTGTTTAATTTTTTTTTTTACCTTGCACTTTGATTATTTACTAACAATATAAAATAACATGATATACGTGCCTACAAAAACATTAAAATCTGCTTGGACAACATTTAACTCATGCTTAAACACATTTGAATATTGTTATATAGTATGAGATCTCGATAAGTTATAATATTTGAAATAATGCTAATAAAGGCAATTGATTTATGCTTGTGCACCGTTTGAATTCTGTTTACGAAACATTTGTATACTTGAAAAAGTTAAAACATTCGAATATTGCTTGCAAAGTGTAGTTGATTTCGCTACGAGAGAAGAAGAACACTGCTTAAAATATATTTGAAGTAATGCTAGAAATATTATAACATATCATGAAAATGATTGCTTACAATAGAGTAAAGTCGCATATTAACCACTTGAATTCGCTTACATAGGCACTAATAAAAAAAACATTCAAAAACGTCACTAAAAAAAGTACTTCAAAGACCAAGCAAGTTTTACCGTGTCCGGAAGATCGCTAAAGAATACTTCAAATATCAATAAAAAGTACAAAACCAAAAAAATATTACGGATTGATCTTAATTCTTTTTGGCAAACTCCTTCACTCGTCCCATTATCGCCTCCCTAAGATCATTCATTGAGTCTAAGCATATTGCTGAAGTGCAGCGTCTTTCTACGCATCATCAAAAGTTGCGCCTCGTCATTTTTTTGAGCCCGCTTGTTTGATAAATGGTTTTATTATGATTTTGATGATTTTGTCTTTACACCAAAACAATGTTTTTATAGGTTGTCCAAATACTCCTAAATGGTTTAAAATGGTTTTAATAATTTCGGAGTATTTCTTCAAGTTTATTTTCGACAAAATTGGACAACGCTTTTATATGATTTTGTGTCAAATGTTTTTACATCAAAACAATGTCTCGTATGTTGTCCTAATACTCCCGATTGGTCTAAAATATTTTTACTATTTTTGGAGTATTTCTTGAAGTTTATTTTCGATTTAAAATTGGACAACACTTATGTTTTGAAGAGATTGTGGTAATCTCAAAGGTGGTGTTAAAGAAGAGTGTGGTGCTCTTCAAGGTGTTGTTGTAAGTTGGTGTTGTATTAATTTTTGGTAAATTAATAAAATCTTTTTCTTTTTGAAATCCATCCCGGATATCTTTGGGGTGGTAGAGGATTAGGCCCTAGGTGGGTTGAACCTCTATAAATCGACATGTGTTGTTTACATTCCACACCTTTATTATTGTCTTTGAGCATTCGGTTCGAAAAAGAGGGCGAAATCGAAAAGATGGAGATAATCTATTCACCCCCTCAGATTATCGTAGCCGCTTGGACTTACAAGTGGTATCGAGCCAAACTCTTTGGCAAGCTCATTTCACATCGCGAGTGAAGAGGAACGATCATCGGCTACTGAGCGAAGCTCATCTTACCGGCACCTCCACCACCAAGCCACCTCTATTTGATTCCAAAAATTTTATATTTTGGAAAGAAAGAATGGAATGTTATCTACAAGGTTGCGGGTTCGATTTATGGAACATCATCATAAATGGAGAATCCATTCCAATGATAGACACACCACACACCTCCAAAGGATTCAAAGATCTCAATGATGAAGAGAAGAAAATCATCTCCTTAAACGGTAAAGCTCTCAATATTTTGTATTGTTCATTTACTAATTTGGAATATGAACATATTGTAGGAATTCGATCGGCACATGAAGTATGGCAAAAATTAGAAGCCATCTATGGAGTATTTGCATATGGAGTATTTGCAAATGAAAGGAGTCAAACAAAAGCATCTACTTCTCAAAGGGATACAAGTTCAAATCTAAGGAACAAGCCTTTTACAACTTCCAACTATGAAGTAATCGAACAATGTTTTATGGGCATCGAAGAAGAAAACGCAAAACCGTTTTTTATGATTTTGGGGCGAGAAACGAGGTATGTTTTAAACCTCTACTTCCTATGATATTGTTATTCAAAATGATTATAGTGATTTGCAAAATGATTTTGATGATCTTCAAAATGAATTCCAAAATTTACTTGTTAAGTACAAAAATTTGAAAAAGGAACTCATTGCTTTGAAAAACAATAAGGATAGTTTATTTACTTCCTATGAATCACTATCATGTGTTCACACCACCACACTTGATAAGGTTATAAACCTTGAGAAAGAAAATAGTACTCTTGTTGAGAATTTGAATTGCATGAAAAATGATTTATTAAAATGCAACTTGAGTACCAATAAAAAGACCAATATTGTTGATGTTCATAATTGTGATAAAGGACTTGATCATAAGCCTAATGTTGTTAATCATATGAAAAGGAATCAAGTCCCTATATATTTTGGTAATTATGCTCCTAAAATTGTTACTTGTTTTTATTGCGGTAAAAAGGGTCATACGGCTAATTCTTGTCGGGCTAGAAATAGCTCAATTATTCTTGGAGACCTAAAAGTCTCAAAGCTAATCCTAAAGGACCCAAACACTTGAGGGTACCACAAAATAAATAAATAATGTTGTATTAGGTACGTGAAATAATGATCGGAGAAAAGTTATACCGCAAAAAAGACGTCAAATGACCGCGTCATTTGATCAAAGAAAGGAGAAAACATTTTCAACAAAGCCAATTTCCAAGAAGAGGATATAATCAAAAATGGGAAGAACACAATCCTTGGAAATGGCAAAAACATCATCAACAAGATGATTTTGTTAGATAAATGTTTTTATCATGATTTTGATGATTTTGTTCAAATGAGTTTTTATACCAAAACAATGTCCCTAAATGTTGTCCCAACACTTCCGATCGATCTAAAATGTTTTTACTATTTTTGAGTATTTCTTGAAGTTAATATTCGATTTAAAATTGGACAACACTTTTGTTTCAGCTCGACCGGCCGCCCTATAGGGCAACCCGTACTGAGTTGAGTTTTGAAACAGAAAATGGGACGTAAGAGAAAATGGGGAGGCGACCGGTCGACCAGGTGGGCCGGTCGAGGTGGGCGACGGTGAGGGCGACCGGTCGACCATGGCGGCGTGCACGGGAGTGCCTCTCTCGAATACGTGACTTCTCTATTTTGATTTTCTATCAACCCCAACCGGTCAAGACCAAGGGCGACCGGTCGAACCCCCGACCGGTCCCCTGTGTAAAAAATTCGCAGAATTCTTTTCAATCTTATCTCTGTGCAACCGGTCGAACCCCTGTTTTTTGACAAAGAAACTATCCGTTGCATTTTGAGACAACTTTTCCTATTTTGTGGGATTGATTTCTAACAACTATATTGATGATTTTAAATGGTTTTTTTTGCAGCAAATCACTCCCCAAGGAGGAGCCAATGTCCGGAAATCAAAGCCAAGACCTCTCCTATAAATAGAGGCTTCATTCAAGCAACAAGACACAATACTCTATACAAGCAAAAAGAGCAAACAAAGCAAACACTTTCATATATCTTGTTGTATTAGCCTTAGCACTTTCACTTGCACAAATTTGAGGTCTAGGCTTTCAATTCTTGATTACACTTGTACTCATATTGTATCAATCATTATTGAGTTGTAATCTTGATTTTGGTCATCATTCAACACAAGACATCCTTGTGAGTATTCTTGTGGTAAGAATACACTTGGGTGATCTAGGTGATAGGTGTTTGAAGGTTGTGGTAATCTTCAAAGGTGTTGTAAAATGATTGTGGTAATCCTCGAGGTGGTGTAAGAGGGTTGTGGTAATCCTCAAGGTGTTGTATTAATTTTTGGTAAATTAATAAAATCTTTTTTCTTTTAAAATCCATCCAGGATATCTTGGGGTGGTAGAGGATTAGGCCCTAGGTGGGTTGAACCTCTTTAAATCGACGAGTGTTGTTTTATTTCCGCATTTACATTCGTCTTTGTTTGATTATTCGAAAAAGAGGGCAAAATCGAAAAACCGAGATAATCTATTCACCCCCTCTAGATTATCGTAGCCACTTGGACTAACAAGTGGTATCGAGCCAAACTCTTTGGCTAGCTCGTTCGAGTAAAGAGGAAAGATCCATGGCTACGAATGACGCTTATCTCACCACCGGCGCCTCCACCAACAAGCCACCATTGTTCGACGCCAACAACTACGCATTTTGGAAAGACCGTATGGAGTGCTTTCTACAAGGGTGCGGATTTGACATATGGAATGTGGTTATTGAAGGAGTTGATCAACCAACAAAAAAATGGAGGATGGCACATCGACTCCTAAACCTTTCAAGGAGTTCGATGAAAATGATAAGAAGGCTTTCTCTCTAAACGGTAAGGCCTTAAATATTTTGCATTGCTCACTTACCGCCACCGAGTACAATCGCATACGAGGCATAAGGTCGGCACATGAGGTTTGGGAAAAATTGGAGACTATATATGAAGGGACAAAGAAGGTCAATCAAGCTAGAAAGACCATGCTTGTTAAAGACTTTGAAAACTTTAACATGTATGATGGTGAAAGCATCTCCAAGATGGTGGAAAGGCTTGACAACATTGTCAATCCTCTTGTGGCCCTCGGTAAAGTCATCTCAGAAGAAGACAAGGTGACTAAGGTATTGAATGCTCTTCCCGGCTCATGGTCCGAAAAGGTGACGGCAATCACGGAAGCACAAAATCTTGAGACACTCAAGTTTGACGAGCTCATCGGGAACCTCCTCATCTATGAAGTCTATCTCAAGGAGAGGAAAAATACCAAACCAACCATCAATCAATCGGGTATGCAAAATATTCCTAAAGGTCTTGCTTCCTCTTCTAATAATGCATACTATGATAATGATGATGATGATGAGGAGACGGCCGCACTTGTTCGAAAATTTGCAAAATTTGTGAATAAAAATAAAGCAAGAAAACCAAGAGATAATGCTTGCTTTAAGTGCGGAAAGCCCGGGCACTTCATAGCCGATTGCCCAAAACTCAATGAGGAGGAACAAAAGAAAAAGAAGCCTTTTAGAAAAAGAAGGCTCTAAATGCGGATGTCAAAACTTGGGATGAGCTACTCGAGACATCCGACGAGGAAGGTGAAACCGAACATGGTCTTATGGCTATAGACGATGAAAATAATGAGGTACGCTCTAACTCCTCTACCTCCTCCTTAGTTGATGAATTGCAATGTGATTTTGATGAGTTGCAAAATGAATTTCAAAAATTGATTGTTAAATACAAGAGTTTAAAGAAGGAGCATAAAGAGCTTAAAATAGAAAAGGATAAATTATTTACATCTTATGAGACTCTTGATCATGTTCATGCTATTACCCTTACTCAAATTCAAACTCTTGAAACCGAGAAACAAATGCTCACTAATGATATTGATAATTTGAAAAAGGATGTGCATCGTTTTAATTTAAGCACGGATAAGGTTACTAAAATTTTAGATGCACAAAGAGGTGAGCATTCAAAACAAGGACTTGGTTACAAACCATTTCAAAAAGTCTTTAAGAAAAATAACCAAGGTCCGACTTTCATACGTGCTAGTAGCTCTCATACTCCTACTTGTTTTTATTGTGGCAAAATTGGACATTATGCTAATAATTGCAAATTGAGAAATAGCTCTAGTTATGTTTGGAGACCCAAAGGTCTCAAAACTAACCCCATGGACCCCAAAATTATAGGGTACCTAAAAGAAATGATTTTGTAGGTAATAGGGGCTATAACAACCATGGAGGATTCGAAATGGCTCGTGGACAACGGATGTTCACGCCATATGACCGGGAGGAGAGAGCTTTTTACCAACATCAAGCTCCAAGAAGAGGGTATGGTCATGTTCGGCAATGGCAAAGGAAAAATTCTTGGAAATGGAGAAATTGGTAACTCTTCTTTCTCTCTTTGTAATGTTCTTTTAGTAGAAGGGCTTAAGTTTAATTTGATAAGTGTTAGCCAACTTTGTGATTCAAATTATGATGTTTCTTTTAATAAAGAAAAATGTCTTATTCTTAAAAATGGTAATATTATTTGTGAAGCAAATAGAAAAGGCAATCTTTACAAAATTTGTACTAGTGATTTGGTTAGTCAAAATGTTTCTTGTCTTGTCGCCAATAATGATTTAACGAGTTTATGGCATAGGCGACTCGGACATGTTGGATACAAGAATTTGAAAAATATTTACAAAAACCAACATGTAAAAGGACTACCCAAATTGAATTTTGAAAATCTTGGCTTATGTGACACTTGTCAAAAGAACAAATTAGTTAAGAGTAGTTTTAAGCCCAAAAATGAAATTTCCACTACCAAACCCCTACAATTGCTTCACCTTGATTTGTATGGGGATATTGGTACGGCTAGTCTAAGTGGAAAACATTACACTTTCGTTATTGTCGATGATTTTTCTAGATACACTTGGGCTCTTTTTCTTGCAAATAAAAGCGATCTTTGTTAATGAGTTTGTTAAGTTGTGTAGACGCATTGAGAATGAAAAGGAAGATACTATTAAAACTATTCAAAGTGATTGAGGCGGAGAATTTGACGGTGAGTTTAGAGTCTTTTGTGAAACCAAGGGATATACACACAATTTTTCGGCTCCAAGGACACCTCAACAAAATGGTGTAGCCGAAAGGAAGAATCGGACGCTACAAGAAATGAGTCGGTCCATGCTCAATGAATTTTCTCTTCCAAAATATTTTTGGGCTGAAGCGTAAGTATCGCTTGCTATGTCATTAATCGAGTTTATATTCGTCCTAAAATGAATAAAACTCCATATGAGCTTTGGAAAGGAAGAACTCCAAATATTAGTTATTTCAAAATATTTGGATGTAAGTGCTTTATTTTGAATACTAAGGATCAATTGGACAAACTTGATCCTAAGGCCGATGAAGGAATATTTATGGGGTATTCAACCAAGAGCAAAGCATATCGGGTTTACAACAAGACTAGCATGGTTGTTGAAGAATCTATTCATGTCAAATTTAATGAAGCCTCGGGTGTTGAAAGAATACCCAATGACGATAGTGATGAAGAGGATATTGTTGAACCTATTGTTCAAAGTGATGCTCATAATGATAAACCTTCTATTTCATATGATCAACCTTCAAGTTCAAATGTTCCTCAAGAAGATAGGGGTGATACTTGAATCTTCCCGTAGCATTGAAATTTAAGGAGATCACCCAAAAGATCTTATTATTGGTGATCCCCTTGATAAAGTAATGACTCGAAGGAATTTTGCGAGAAAGCTCTTATATCTCAAAAAGAGCCTAAAAATGCTAAGGAAGCTATTGAGGATGAAGATTGGTTTTGGAAATGCAAGAGGAGTTGAATCAATTTGAAAGAAATGATGTATGGGAATTAGTACCTTGTCCTCCATCTCAAACAATTATTGGTACAAAATGGGTATTTAGGAACAAACTTGATGATCAAGGCAACATTGTTCGAAATAAGGCAAGGTTAGTAGCTCAAGGGTATTGTCAAGAAGAAGGTATTGACTATGATGAAACTTTTGCACCGTGAGCACGTTTAGAAGCTATTCGTATTTTACTTGCCTATTCTTGTTTCAAAAATTTCAAACTTTACCAAATGGATGTTAAATCCGCTTTCTTAAATGGTATTATTCAAGAAGAAGTCTATGTAAAACAACCTCCGGGGTTTGAAAATTTTTCTAGGCCTAATGATGTTTATAAACTTAAAAGGCTTTGTATGGTTTAAAACAAGCACCCGTGCATGGTATGATAAACTTAGCTCTTTTCTTTTGCAAAATGGTTTTACAAGAGGTAAAGTTGATACTACACTCTTTGTTTTTGAAAAAGGGCAAGATTGTTTACTTGTGCAAATTTATGTTGATGATATTATCTTTGGTGCTACTAATGAATCTTTGTGCAAGAAATTCTCAAGTTAATGCAAGGTGAATTCGAGATGAGTATGATGGGGAGCTAAACTTCTTCCTTGGACTTCAAATTAAGCAATGCCAAGAAGGTATTTATATTTCGCAATCAAAGTATACAAAAGAACTTTTGAAGAAGTTCGGCATTGAAGAAGGAAGAACCGTCTCGACTCTATGGCAACCAATGTCAAAATTGACAAAGATGAAAAAGGCAAGACGGTTGATGAATCCAAGTATCGGTATGATTGGTAGTTTACTTTATTTAACCGCTAGTAGACCGGACATTCTTCATGCCGTATGCCTATGTGCTCGTTTTCAAAGCAATCAAAAGAATCTCATATGAGTCGTTAAACGGATTTTTCGATATTTGAAAGGCACTATTCAATATGGTTTATTTTATCCAAAGAATGAAATTTTTCTCTTAAAGGTTATAGTGATTCGGACTATGCGGGTAATATTGATGATCGGAAAAGTACTTCGGATCATGTCAATTTTAAGCGATTACCTAGTTTCTTGGTTTTCAAAGAAGCAAAACTGTTTTTCTCTTTCAACGGCCGAAGCGAATATATTTCCGCCGCATTTTGTTGTACTCAACTTCTTTGGATGAAACAAACCTTAGCGGATTACAAATGCTCTTTTGAAAACGTACCTATCTTTTGTGATAATATATCCGCTATAAATATTGCTCAAAACCCAGTTCATCATAACCGTACTAAACATATTGAGATTCGACATCATTTTCTAAGGGATTGTGTTTCAAAACGAAAAATTGAGATATCGTTTGTGCCATCTCAAGATCAATTAGCGGACATTTTTACAAAACCGCTAACTTCCGAGACTTTTGCGTCAATACGAGCTCGGTTAGGCATAATGCATATTGAATGAGGTCTACGTTTGCATTTTGCATGTTTTTAAAACTTAGGGGCGAAAAATCGGATTTTTGGTTGAAAATTCGGATTTTGAAAAATTTGACAAGCAAAGTGAAATTTGAAGAGGTTGAGGGCAAGTCGCCCTCAACGTCGGCCAAGTCGCCCTCAACCACGACGGCGTCGCCCTAGGCTAAATTTTGGTTTAAGTTCGTTCTGTCTTCAGCATTTGACAGTTTCACTTCTTTTTGCCATTTTTCGTCCCCTTTGCCAAATGCACACTATTGTCACTCAAAATTGATTTTCATGCATTCAATTCATATCTTGGACCTTATATAGCATGTTTATCATCATCATTGCTCATCTTTTCCGATCAAATGGTAAGAATTTTCCTTACTTTGCTCAATTAGGTTGAACCCTTGAGTTTATGGCTTTCTTGAATATTTCTTGATAATTTTTGCTTATAATCTTGTTGAGATTAGTTATTATGTTGTATTGTATGATGTTTGATGTGAATTGGTGATGAAATTTTTGGCTTGGATCATTTACAAGGGCTATATACAACTCTTTTTATTTTTCACGCCCACAATGTGTTCGATGAAATGTTTCAATGAAAATTTCAACTTCTACATGATTCTCTCGCTTCCAAAAAGTCTTCTATACTCATTGAGATCATGTTTTGGGAAATAAAACAGCGTATGAACTCTTCATGATACATTTCTCCCATTTTCCTTGGTTTTTAAGCCTAAATTGCTCAATGGTTGATAAACCATTTCTTTGGCGCACTTTGATATACTTCTATGATGTTTCTATCATCCTAACATTCTTTTTGATGATTCCAAAGGGGAGAAACAGGAAATTGGCTCGTTAGCTCAAAGAAGCTAATAAAAGCTCATGATAGAAGCTACAAGCTATGGCTTATTAAGGCCATAAGTTGTGAAGAAAACTCGATCCAATGATTGTTTTATGAACTTGTTTGCATGGATAATAAGTATTTGTGACAGGGGAGCTTCTAAGCTCATGGAGTTGTTGTTTATTTTGTAAAAGCTTGTCTTCTAGCTTATGCAATATTTCTTCTTAATGTGCTTGTTGATAGGGGAGCTTTTGTAAAATGTTTTTAAACGGATAGTTTACTCATAAACCGGAAAATTATTTTGTTTTTCAAATCGTCCTCTTGAAAATTGTTTTGGTTTGTAATCATCAAAAGGGGAGTTTGTTAGATAAATGTTTTTATCATGATTTTGATGATTTTGTTCAAATGAGTTTTTATACCAAAACAATGTCCCTAAATGTTGTCCCAACACTTCCGATCGATCTAAAATGTTTTTACTATTTTTTGGAGTATTTCTTGAAGTTAATATTCGATTTAAAATTGGACAACACTTTTGTTTCAGCTCGATCGGTCGCCTCTATAGGGCAACCCGTACTGAGTTGAGTTTTGAAAGCAGAGAAAATGGGGCGTAAGAGAAAATGGGGAGGCGGCCGGTCGACCAGGTGGGCGGCCGGTGAGGCGGCCGGCCGACCACCGGGCGGTACACTGGGAGTGCCCTCTCGAATACTGACTTCTCTGTTTTGATTTTCTATCAACCCCAACCGGTCAAGACCAAAGGCGACCGGTCGAACCCCCCTCGCCGGTCCCCTGTGTAAAAATCGCGAGAATTCTTTTCAATCTTATCTCTGTGCGACCGGTCGAACCCCTGTTTTTGACAAAGAAACTATCCGTTGCATTTTCGGACAACTTTTCCTATTTTGTGGGATTGATTTTGACTATATTGATGATTTTAAATGGTTTCTTTTGCAGCAAATCACTCCCCAAGGAGGAGCCAATGTCGGAAATCAAAGCCAAGACCTCTCCTATAAATAGAGGCTTCATTCAAGCAACAAGACACAATACTCTATACAAGCAAAGAGCATACAAAGCAAACACTTTCATATATCTTGTTGTATTAGCCTTAGCACTTTCACTTGCACAAATTTGAGGTCTAGGCTTTCAATTCTTGATTACACTTGTACTCATATTGTATCAATCATTATTGAGTTGTAATCTTGATTTTGGTCATCATTCAACACAAGACATCCTTGTGAGTATTCTTGTGGTAAGAATACACTTGGGTGATCTAGGTGATAGGTGTTTGAAGGTTGTGGTAATCTTCAAAGGTGTTGTAAAATGATTGTGGTAATCCTCAAGGTGGTGTAAGAGGGTTGTGGTAATCCTCAAGGTGTTGTATTAATTTTTGGTAAATTAATAAAATCTTTTTTTTTCTTTTAAAATCCATCCCGGATATCTTGGGGTGGTAGAGGATTAGGCCCTAGGTGGGTTGAACCTCTTTAAATCGCGAGTGTTGTTTTATTTCCGCATTTACATTTCGTCTTTGTTTGATTATTCGAAAAAGAGGGCAAAATCTGAAAAACCGAGATAATCTATTCACCCCCTCTAGATTATCGTAGCCACTGGACTAATGATTTTCAAAGAAGAAGAGACCATCAACAATGGGAAGGTAACAAACCTGGAAATTGAGTAATCAAAGAAGCCATCATCAACAAAGTGACTTCTCAAGGGAAGATATCATCAACAATGGGAAAGACACAACCCATGGAAACGGGCGTAATTGGTAAACCGTATCTCCCCATTTAAATATGCATTTTATTTTATTTCTATGCATGTTTTTATTTGTGTCTTAATTGCAAAATGAGTGTTCATGTATTTAATTTTAAATTAAGGTCTTCAAAACTTATTTGTATTTTTAAAACCTTTTGAAAAAGGAGACCTTACATGTTGTTTTTAAAACTCTTGTGCATTTTTGTAGACTAAAGTGTATTATCATCTCTTATGGATTTTTATGGCATGAGCTTACTTGTGATATCTCTAGCTTTACACTTTTATCATTATGACTTGTCTAGATTTGTTTTAAGAATTGTGTAGGATTTACATATTTTCACAAATGACCATTTATGTCATTACTTGTCAAGAAAGGCATAAATTATCGAGCACGTTTACTTGTGCTATTCTTACTCTTATAGACTCGATATATGTCTTGCCATGTGTACATGTACTTGTTTTTCATAATATTTCATACAAGTGCCATTAAGAGGATTTTTAGATTTTTTTAAAGGCACTATTCGATATTTGATTGCACATATTTGCTTTGTCAACTCTTGTTCAAATACTTCTTTTAAAAGAGGTCTCAACTATATGCTACCCGATTTTCAAATTTCAAAAGAGACCTTTGTAGCTTTCTTAAGCTTATTTGAACTTGCATGATTTATTAGACTCTTGATGATCTTCTAAATGCATAGTATGTGTTTCTTGCTTCATGGTCTATATATATATAGTGTCTATTTCTACTATGCTCTTATGCAAGATATTTTGTGATTGATGATTGAGGCATGTTTTTACACTTGGGATATTTTTTCTTGCTCATATAAGCGATGCCATTAATGAGTTTGTTAAGTTGTGTAGATGAGAAATGAAGTACTCCAAATATTAGTTACCTCAAAATATTTGGATGTAAATGTTCTATTATGAACACCTTAGATCAATTGGATGCCCTATGATGATGGAGATGAAGAAGACAAAAGGGGTATTAGGAACAAACTCAATGACCAAGGCAACATTGGTCGAACTAAGGCGAGGTTAGTAGCTCGAAGGTATTTTCAAGAAGAAGGTGATTGATTTTGATGTAACATTTGCACTCATAGCACATTTAGTAGCTATTTGCATTTTACTTGCCCATTCTTGTTTTAAGAAAATATCAAGCTTTACCAAATGGATGTTAAATCCAATTTTCTCAATGGTTATATTCAAGAAGAAGTCTATGTAAAACAACCTCCGGGATTTAAAATTTTTCTAGGCCAAATGATTTTTATAAAAGGCCTTGTATGGTTCAAAACAAGTACCCCATGTATGGTATGATAGACTTAGATATTTTTGTTAAATGATTTTACAAGAGGTAAAGTTGATACTACTCTCTTTGTTTTAAAAAAGGGGGCAAGATTGTTTGCTTGTGCATATTTATGAGAATATTTTGGTACTACTAATGAATATTTGTGCAAGATATGTTTTTCTAAGTTGATACTTAGGTGAGCTTGAGATGAGAATGATGGGGAGCTCAATTTCTTGCTTGGACCACAAATTATTCAATGCCGAAGATGGTTATATAAGAACTCTTGAAGGAGTTAAGCATTGAAGAAAGAAGAACCATATCAACCTCTATGGCTAAAGATTGACAAAGGTTGAGAAAGCATATCGGCCGACAAACAAATTCGAGGTATGTTTTCTTGTATTATTCCTTAGACTCGACATTCCATATGCCTTATGTCTATATGCTCGACTTCAAAAACTATCCCAACGAATCTCATTAAAGTGTTGTTAAAAGAAATTTTCAAATATTTGAAAGACAATTCTTCTTATGACTTGTATTTCCATAGCTCTAAAACATTCTTAGTTTTCGGGATAACAAGTCCGGTATATATTATACGGTTTTTCGTATTCAAAATATGGTTCGTCATAATCGAACTAAACATATTGAGATTCGATATTTGTTTCTAAGGGATTGCGTTTTTAACAAACACTTGAGATGTAATTAAATCCCATCTCAAAGTTAACTCGCGGACATTTGTTCATTTTCCGAGAATTTTACCTCATTTCGAGCTTGTTTATGACATAATGTATATTGAATGAGGTCTACGTTTGCATTTTGCACGTTTTTAAAACTTAGGGGCAAAAATCGGATTTTGGATCAAACCTCGGATTTTTCAAAGCAGAACCAAAAAAAGTGGTGCCGGGCGTGGGCCGCGGTCGCCCACCGGCTCGGCCGTCGCCCATGCCCTGGGCCGGTCGCCCGAACGATTTTTTTGTTAAAAATGGTTACGTTTCGACTTAGCCATTTTGGCTTATTTTGTCCATTTTTCGTCCCTTTTCCAATTGCACACAAATTTCACTCCAAATGTGTTTTGTTGCATAAATTATATTTTGGGGATTGTCTAGCTCGATTATCATCATCATTGCTCATCTTTACCGATCGAATGGTAAGAATTTCACTCTCTTTAGCTCAATTGGGTTGAACCCTTGAGTTTGTGGCTTATATGTATTTTTCTTGATGCAATTCATATATTTTTGTGATGAGCTTATTTATTGTTGATGATTGACATTTGTTAAATTGCATTTGGTGATGAAAAACTTGGCTTGATTTCATTTACAAGGGCTATATATATCTTTCTCAATTTTTGACGCCCACCAAGTGTTCGATAAAACATTGCAATGAAAAATTCATCATCTACATGATTCTCTCGATTTCAAAAGTCTTATATATTTATAGAGATCATGTTTTGCTTATCAAATGATCTTTCATAAGCTTCTACAAGTCGTATGATTCGACTCTTCCCTCTTATTTGGTTTAAAAGCTTCAATGTTCAAATAGCTCGATACATCAGTTTACTTGCGCACTTTGATAAGAATATATGATGTATTTATCGTGCTAACATCCTTTTGATGATTCCAAAGGGGAGAAACATGTTATAAGCTCTTTAGCTCATAGAAACTAAGATAAGCTTAACAAAAAGAAGCTATAAGCTATGGCTTCATATAGCCGTAAGTTGTGGATCATATTTAGTCCACTTGGTGCATTATGGTTATGTATGAATCATGGTCCATTGGTTGTAGTATGGACTTATATACGGTTCTAATGATGTCTCTTTGTGAGAGGAGCTTTTAAGTTTTGATACTTAAACTCAATATCGAAAAGCTAAGATTTTAGCTTATGTTGAAGTTGCTTTTATATTACTCTTGTTGTGCATATTGATAGGGGAGCATTTGCTATATGTGTTTGAATATCTCTACTCCCATCCTTGTGTTTATATTGCATGGAATGTTGTCGCTCTCAACGGATATTTATTTTTGACGAGAAAACTTATTTTGTTTTCAAAATCGCCTCTCAAAATTGTTTTGTTTTCAAAATCGGCCTTGTTGAATTGTTTTGGTTTGTAATCATAAAAAAGGGGTGATTGTTTGATAAATGGTTTTATCATGATTTTGATGATTTTTCTTTACACAAAACAATATTTTTATAGGTTGTCCAAATACTCCTAAATGGTTTAAAATGGTTTTAATAAATTTAAGTATTTCTTCAAGTTTATTTTCGACAAAATTGGACAACGCTTTTATATGATTTTGTGTCAAATGTTTTTACATCAAAACAATGTCCTCGTATGTTGTCCTAATACTCCCGATTGGTCTAAAATATTTTTACTATTTTTGGAGTATTTCTTGAAGTTTATTTTCGATTTAAAATTGGACAACACTTATGTTTCGAGCTCGGCCAGGTTGCCCTATAGGGCAACCCGACATTACTGTGTTGAGTTTTGGACGAGAAAAAGGGGACGGAGGGAAAAGCAAGGGGGCGGCCGGTGCACAGGCGTCCCCTCGTAGAACGTAAAACTGTTTCTATTTTTTGTCTCCTCGACCCGGTGAGCAATGGGGTGGGGTGGCCGAAAGCCTCGTCGGCCGGTCGCCCTATGTAAAATTGCTGTGATATGTTTCAAACTTCTATTTTCGTGCGGCCGGTCGCCCTACGGTTTGACAAAAAAAAAATCGACCGTTTGACAATGGAGACAACTTTCCCTTAATTTGTGGGATGGATTTCTAATGACTCTTTTCTTCAATTGTCTTGCAATTTTTTACGTAATTCATGTCCCCAAGAGGAGCCTATCATGTACAAGACATCTTCTATAAATAGAGGAAGAATTGAAGCAACACAATAAGAGAGAAAACTACAACACAACAAGATACACTCAAGAATACACTTGTTCTTACATTGTCTTATTTCTTGTTGTAATTTGCCTAGCTATTCACTTTCACATTCTTGAGGTCTAGGCTTTTCTTGATTACACTTGCACTCTATTGTATTATCAATTATCGAGTTGTAATCTTGAATTTTGGGTTATCATTCAACACAAGATATCCTTGTGAGTGTTCTTGTGGTAAGAACACACTTGGGTGATCTAGGTGTTAGGTGTGAGAAGATTGTGGTAATCTTCTTATTGAGGTGTTGAAGAATTTGGTATTCTTCAAGGTTGAAGATTGTGGTAATCTTTACAAGGTGCCGTTGGAAATTGTGGTAATCTTCAAGAAGAGATTGTGGTAATCTCAAAGGTGGTGTTGAAGAAGAGTGTGGTGCTCTTCAAGGTGTTGTTGTAAGTTGGTGTTGTATTAATTTTTGGTAAATTAATAAAATCTTTTTCTTTTTGAAATCCATCCGGATATACTAGGGTGGTAGAGGATTAGGCCCTAGGTGGGTTGAACCTCTATAAATCGACGTGTGTTGTTTACATTCCACATCTTTATTATTGTCTTTGAGCATTCGGTTCGAAAAAGAGGGAAATCGAAAAGATGGAGATAATCTATTCACCCCCTCTAGATTATCGTAGCGCTTGGACTTACACCGCTATCCGAGTTTTTGATCTCACCTTCCATATAGGTCTCCATATGGCGCATTGCGAAGATACCACAATCAACTTTGTTATCCTTGTCCCTCCAGGGCATGCACAAACGAGATACGATCGATTCTTTGGATCGCACGAGCAATTGATGGGAAACCCCGTCGATAGGTGTTGCGAAAATACTTGTCGTTGTCCATAAAAAAAATATTTGAATCGGTGAAACAATAAAGAATGAAAAATATCTTCAATCATCTATAGAGATGAACCGACCAATTTATTAGGAACGCAGTCGTATTTGAGGGTTTTGTTGCCGCCAACCGAGGAGTTATCTAATACGTGGCGGACTTTTTTTAACATTGAAACATACCACGAAAAAATGTTCGTTCTTGAATATCGGGACGAATAACTACACAATGGGTAACCAAAATGTTAGGTTCACGGACAAAAAAATAAAAAAATAAGCCTCACTATATCACACATACCAACTGGATCTCCTCCATCCCGCTCGTCTTTGGAATCGCTAAACTCGGCGTCGAAGCTTTGGCCGAATGTCTTAACCGTTTCACTCGAAAACCGACGCTTCTTTGGGCATTACAATTGTGAATGTCTCCGCAATAAAAATATCAATAAATTAGAAGTAATTAACCACTTGCAAGCAACATTTAATGCATACATAAGCATTGTTCATATGAGACACAAACAACCTATTATACATAAAGAAATAATGGAACGAATAGCAATAAGAATAATGCTTAACATGAATAAACATAATTCAAACCCAACTTAAGCATATTTAAAATCCATGAATTCACCCAAACACTAGCACAATGGAAAGCATTCGTAAGCATATTGTGATATATCCATAAGCATAATCTACAAAACAGAGCATCATCATGGATACTACTTACAAAAAGCATATAAACCCGTCAAACCTCTGCATCACAAAATTATCTACCAAAAATGCGGGTGAAAACATACGATGGGATATGTCGTAGCAAAGAATCTACGCGGAGAACTATCGCCCTCAACGATTCCTTGCGGTTCGGGATAAATGACCAAGTATCCACAATAGACCATTGACGTCTTGTCCGCCCTTCAAAGTCTCCATATCTTGTCTTGTTATATTAAATTCACCACTACCAAATATGATTTTCTCCTGCGTGTTCATACAATTGCTCAAACTAAAAACTTCATAAAAAACATTTTTGAAATAAACAAAAAAAAACTTACGGTTCCGGGCGGATTTTCAAAAATCGATTCGATACCATCATTTCAATTTTTGAACATTGGACAACACGTCAATCTATAATTAGGGGTGTCAATTTGATTTCGCCACGCAAACCCGACCACGAACCTAACACGAAATTAATGGGTATGGGTCCAGGCTTCATGGGTCGGGTCGAAAATGGGTCGAACCCGAATAACCGCCAATTTGAGTGTTAGGAAATTTATTGTTTAGATTTTGATGAATGCCATGTAAAACTTAGAATAGGAAGTTGGCACCCCAATTTTTGTTGTAAAATGCATTGTAATAAATAGAGTGGCCAAGGTGAGTTAAATCGCCTACGCCTAACATGCAAGAAGACAATGAAGACTAGAAGGAAGACTCCGCTGAGGCAGTGAGTATGGCAAAAAGAAGAGTAGACGGGAACTCTCTTGAAGAAGCAAGCGAGATGCGGTGAGTGGAGTATCGGTCAAGTCAACTCGAGAAAAGCCAAGTCTCAAGTTGAAGTGAAGAAGAGTCATCCATGATTGGAAGGCGACTCTAAGTCACCTGGGGAAAGCAAGGAAATGCGTCAAAGTCGAGATAAGCTGAAAAAGATCCGTTGCATAGAAATCAAGAGATTTACTTAAACAAGTAATATCTCCATACCACCTTTCTCGGAGTGCTCGATCCCCGAGGAAGCGTGCAAAAGGAATGAACTAATGGGAAGCACTACAGTGTGTCGAAGTCCGAAAAGGTGATAAACAATTCATACGAGGAAATGGCAATTCCAAAAGCGCAACAAGACAAGCCAACGACGCAAGTGACTTTCAAAAAATAAGCCTATCTCTTCAACGGGCAAATTTTTGAAAGATCACTATAAAAGGTTGAGGAACTTATTTGAGAAGAAAAGACACAAGTGACGGACACACACAAGAAATAGACTGAACCAAAAACGTTCAAGCAACTATTAGAAAATCTAAAACATTCTCAATCCTCAAGCCTACACTACGAAGAACATCAATCCAACAATCACTTGTGAAGGAAAGATAAACTTGATCGGTTGAAGAGGAAAATCTTGAAAAATCAAGGGTCTACATTCCACGAAGGATTGTAGGAAGGTTCAAGGTCGAACCAAGTCTTGAGCTTTTGGAGGGCTTCGTGATCAAATCCAAAGAGCTTGAGCAAGTGAGTGTAGTAGCAAAGAGCGGCAGCCGCCTGTGAAGAAAGCGAGTCGCACGAGAAGCCGGTGAGTGATCAAGGCGTCTCAGTGATCGAGTCCCAAAGGATCAAGTCATTTTGTGTGATCAAGACTTGTATCTGGACATTACCACTTTGTATCCGATCAATACCTAGTGGATTCCTCCGGGAGTTGGAGAAGAGAGGAGTAGAAGAATTACCCCATCTTGAACCTCTATAAAAATCTTATTGTGTCATTTACATTTCTCGCACTTTAATTTCTAAATCTTAATTGTTTAATTCTCACGACATATTTGCTATCCATTAGATAACCACTAAGTCTAAATCAAGCTCTAAAACTCTACTTAACCAAACTTAAGGGTGTTAAGTCTTCATTGAAAAAAACAAACCACGGTGAGTTAATTTAGACCCAACAAGAGTTATTCCATCAAACAACTTAGTTGAGTCTCTTTGAGAGAATAACTCTCTTGATTAACTAAATTGGATGTCCACGAGGACACGGATGTGTAGTATCAACTCGTATATTTAAAAGGATTAAATCGAAAATTTGGTAAAGGTTTATTCAACCCCCTTCTAAACCTTACACTTACACCCCTTGGGACCTACAAGTGGTATCGGAGCGTTGGTTCATTGAACCCTCCGCACCGGTTCTTGAACTAGATCTCCAAACTTTTCAAAGTCCGCTTTAGTACTTAGACTTTCAAAACTCCTTTTATCATTAAAAGTTATTATCATGGAAGCAAATTTGACACGCATCCCTATGTTCACTATTGAAGAATTTGATGATTGGAAAATTCGTATGCGAGGCTCATCTATCAAAGATTACATGATGAGATGTGGATAGTGATAGAGGATGGGCCACCGCAAATCTTAAAGGTGAACACGTTTTGTAAGAAGAGTTGCGGTGAAGAAGGAGAAGAGGATGTTGCTCCCGGACGAGTCATGGTTGAAAAACCAAGAACTGAATGGACAAATGATGACGAGAAAAAGATACAACCTGGACAATGTAGCCAAAGACATCCTTTACAAGACCTTAGACAAAGCCATGTTCAATAAAGTCAAATCATGCAAAACGGCTAAAGAAATGCGGGACAAGCTAACATTGATTTGTGAAGGCTCGGAGCAAATCAAAGAAAATAAATTATCGGTTTGTCTGAAATTTGAGAACTTCAAAATGATCTCGGAGAAAACCTGGATCAACTGGATGCTCGATTCACGAAATCACCAATGAGCTATCGCGACTTGGAAAAGAATATACACGAGAAGGAAATGTGTATGAAAATCCTAAAAAGTCTCAATTTGAATGGGAAATGAAGGTCATGGCACCGAGACATTCCATGGACCTATCAAAGACATCCAACCATGAATTATTCTCGGACCCTAAAGCCTACGAGTTTGAGAAGAAAAGACCGAGGAAGAGATAAATGTACCCAAAACAATTTGCTCTAATTGTTAAAGATGGGAAGAGAGCGAGGTCAAAGAAGTTATTGACCCGGAAGAAATAGCCCTACTAGTAAAAAAGTTCAACAAGTTCTTCAATAAGAACTACAAGAGAGGTAAGGGTGAATCCTCGAGAAGACACTCGGCTCCTTCCAAGTCGAGGAAGATAGGCCAACCAAGAGAACAGGATCATCAAAAAGTTGAATATCAAAGGGTGATAATCCAAGAATGGAAAGAGCGATCAAAAGGTGAATATCTATCTTTGGAACTGTAGACAACCAGGTCACTATGCCATTATTGATCGCTCATATCCTGTAGTTAACAAATACAGGAATGAAGAAGAAAGAAAGGTCTTGATGAAAAAGAAGAAAGAAAAAAAAAAGCGCAATGATGGTCGAGAGAGGCATTTGAAACAACCAAGTCAAGAGAGACAAGTGATTGAGAGTGGTGAAGCCGACTACTCAAGTGACTCGAAGAAGAAGCCCCGACCGCTTGATGGCCAAGGAACAAGATCAACGACGACCAAGAAGATGAGGTACACTCTAACTCATCAAACTCGGACTCAAATGATAGTGATGTGACACACACACTTCATCACCAACACCGATCTTTATGATTCATTAGGCAAAATGATGAAAGATTTTGAACACATTAAATCCTCACACACACTATTAAATGAGGAAAACAGACTACTCAAGAGCCAAAACTCAAAGTCGACTAAGGAGCCGAGTACTCTAAGTCAAATAGCTAATGAGAATGAAAGTTTAAAAGTGAAAATGCTAAATTAATAAGCGAAATTGCTTTGCCATAGAGAAGAGGGAGAATGACCTCAAAAATGTTATTGCCTCATTCACTAAGGCATCTAAATCATTGGATGATCTTATTATGAGTCAAAGAGATGTGGAGACAAGACAGGCTTATGATTTAATTCCTCTGTGCTATGTCAAACCTCAAAAGTAATTTTGGAAAAAGGATCTTCAAGCCATGAAGAGTCAAAAATCCAAAACTCTAAATGTTGCACACACATTCACTCCAAAGCACAATTACAAGCAAACTGGCCTTTGTTATAAAGGAAAAGGAAAAAAACAGATCCAGTTGAGTGCGCTGAAAGGACAAATGAGAAGAGATTCGGCCGAGTTCCTCGGCAAACTCCAAACGAGAAAATACTGTAAAGAAGAAGCGGAGCTACCAAAAACCCAGGAAAATCTATAAGAGAAATACATATGATGGAAATGGTAGAAAATATCCAAGCAAGTCGATTGGAATAATGTGAACTATCAAAGATAGACTTATGGAATACAAGCCCAAATGGCAAAGGCCTAGAACTCAAGCAAAGGCCATTCCAAAAGTATAAGAGCTTTCATCACACACATATGCACCTAGACACTATAATCGAGACACCACAATTACCCAAAGAAGGCGATTGCTAAAACTATACACAGGCATACTGAGACAAAAGAGACAGTTGTATGAACCTAAAATCCCCAAGCAATTTTCCAAGATTAATTATGATTATGGCAGCGATAGATGGCAACCCCTTAGAGTCAAATCATTTGGCTATAAGTTGGTTGGATCATCTTACAATTCTAACCCCTCAGGACCCGCAGACAAGTATGGGTACCTAAAACTTAATTTCCTTGATTGCGGGTTCAAGGAAAAAAGTGAGTGCCAAGGAACCTGGTACATGGATAGTGGTTGTTTCGGACATATGACGGGAAATAAGAAAAATCTGTCACAATTCAAGGAAGTTAAAGGAGCAAAAGTCATATTTGGAGGAAATGAAGCTCCTGGTGAAATAAGAGGCATTGGATCCATCAAGAGGAATGGATTAGAAATCACAGATGTTGCATATGTTGAAGGACTCAACTTCAACTTACTAAGCATCAACTCTGTGACAAGGGCTACAATGTTGGATTCAACATGGGTGTATGCCAAATCAAGGATCTTGAATCGAATGAAGTTGTGTTGCAAGGATGCGATGGAAGAACATGTATTTTGTGGATTGGTCAATCGCAACACACAACACTGTCTATTAGCAAAAAGCACAATTTGAATCAAGTTAGTTGTGGCACAAAAAGCCGAGTCACTTGAATTTCAAAAGCGATTAACAAGATTGCAAGAAGTAATCTTGTGGAAGGACTTCTCGAAAATTATACAAGAAGGAGAGTATATGTGATGCATGTCGAAGGAAAACAAATCAAATCTTCATTCAAAGAAAAGACATGTCCATCTTCAACAAGAATATTGCATCTGCTACATATGGATCTATTTGGCCCAGTGGAACCGGCTAGCATAAGTGGGAAGAAATATACCTTGGTGGTAGTAGATGACTACTCAAGATATACATGGACAATATTCATGTGTAAGAAGAAAGCTCTCGAAACTATCACGGTGATGAAGAGAATTCAAAATGAGAAAAGCCAAACCATTATCAAAATAAGATCAGACGGAGGCGAGTTTGTCAATGGAATAATAACTCAGATTGTATTGAAAATGGTATTGGTCATGAACTGTCGCAGCAAGGACCCCACAAAGTGAGAATGGAGTTGCGAAAGAAGGAACAGAACTCTCAAAAAGCAAAGCAAGGACCATGTTAGGCTGAAGCGGGGTTACAAAAAGATTTTGGGTGAAGCAATCAACACGACTTGCTACACTCAAAACAAGTGTATGATAAACAGACGGTGACAAAGACTCCTATGAGATTTGGTGGAAGAAAACCAAATGTTGCATATTTGAGAATATTTGGATGTAAATGCTTCATCCACAACAATGGCAAAGACAATCTAAAAGCTTTCGATGCTAAAGCTAATGAAGGTATCTTCTTGGGATACTCGGTGAAAGCAAAGCCTCTGAGTACTCAACAAAAGGACTATGGTTGCGGAAGAATCCATTCATGTGGTATTCGATGAGCAAATGTAAATGGAGAAGACATTGAAGAGTCGGTGATAAGTGAATCATCCAACCATAGAGAAAAGTCCCTATCTTTGGCGGGAAAATTTGGAATTATCAATTGAGAAGAAGATGAGATAGTTGAATCTCAAAAAAAGCAGTGAAAAATTTGCGGCTAAGTGATTACGAGAGAGCGACCACAAAGAACACAAGTTTTGCAAGACGATCGAATCCGGCTAACTTACTCCAACTGATGTAAGATGGCGAGAGACCATCCACGAGAACTTGTCATTGGAGATATAAAAGAAGGTGTCAAAACAAGATCGAACTCAACAAGAAGCTATGTTCACATGCTTCATCTCACAAATAGAGCCCAAAAAGACGTGTCACAAGCATTAGATGACACACATTGGATTCAAGCTATGCAAGAAAGAGTCAATCGAGTTTGAAAGAAATAAAGTATGGGAATTAGTTCAAAGACCCACACATCAAAATGTTATTGGCACTAAATGGGTGTTGAAATAAGATGAACGAGGAAGGTTACGTGGTAAGAAACAAAGCAAGATTAGTAGCCAAAGGATATTTCAAGAAGAAGGGATAGATTTTGATGAAACATTTGCCCCTGTAGCAAGATTGGAAGCTATAAGGATGTTTCTTACCTATGCGACTCACAAGAACTTAATTGTATACCGGATGGATGTAAAAGTGCATTCCTAAATGGTCTATTGGAAGAAGAAGTGTACGTTGAACAACCTCCGGATTTGAGCGGAAGACTCTTGGAGACAAGGTATACAAACTCAAGAAAGCTCTATATGGATTGAGACAGGCACCCAGAGCATGGTATGATACCTTGTCACAATTCCTAAGCGAAAATGGATTCACAAAAGGAAAAGTAGATAGAACACTTTTGAGAATTCAAGACAAGAAGAGTATACTACTTGTTCAAATATATGTTGATGACATTATTTTTGGATCCACAAACAAAGAGCTGTGTGAAAAGTTTTCAAACCTCATGCAAAGTAAATTTGAAATGAGCATGATGGGAGAGTCGACATTCTTCCTTGGACTCCAAGTGAAACAAGCGAAGGATGGAACCTTCATAAGTCAAACAAAATACACCAGAGATTTAATGAAGAAATTTGGTATGGAGGAGAAGTCTTCGTAAAAATACCAATGAATACATCGATCAAAATGGACATGGATGCGGATGGGAAGCTTTGTAGATCAAACAAGATACATAGCACTTATTGGATCATTGCTCTATCTCACAAAGCGAGGCGGACATCACCTTTCTTTGTAGGTGTATGTGCAAGATTTCAATCTGCTCCAAAAGAGAGCCATATGGCAAACTAAAGAGAATATTGAGATACTTGAAAGGAAGCGAAGTTGGCCTATGGTATCAAAGGAAGGTGGATTCAAGCTAATTGGCTATTGATTCGACTATCTTTGGATGCAGAGTGGGACGGGAAGAGCACCTTAGGCACATGTCAAATGCTAGGAAACAGTGATTTCTGGTTTAGCAAGAAGCAAAATTCAATAGCCACCTCCACAACTGAAGCAGAATACATAGGCTGCGGGCATTTGTTGTGCCCAAGTCCTATGGATGAGACATCGGTGAGAGACTATGAAGTTGAGGAGAAAGAAATTCCAATCATGTGTGATAACACAAGTGCAATTGCAATCACTCAAAATCTGTTGCACTCAAGAACAAAGCATATCGATGTCGGATATCACTTCATAAGAGATCATGTTGAAAAGAAAGATATCATCTTGGAATATATCTCAATGATAAACAATTGGTTGACATCTTCACAAAACCATTATGTGAGTCAAGATTTGAAGAACTCAAACATGAGTTAGGGTTAATTGAGCTAAGCCGACACTCGGAAGAATCAAAGAAAAGAAATGGAACACAAAAAGGGAAAAAGAGTGAACTCACAAATCGGCCTAAGTAAATCGATTGTATCGGAAAAACTGACTACAAGTCGGTGATATTGAATCACTAAGAAAGCTGTGAGAAGAAGAGTTAAATCGGCTAAGGGATAAGCTAAGTCATTTATGAGCAAAGTGACAAAAACGCATGATCGTTTTGACTAAGCGGGAATGTTTTTAAGGAATACGTCGGCATAATGATGATGTGTACAGACATAAAGCCGCACACCAAGCTTATGATTGGATATAAATCTTTGCCGCATTAAATACGAGACATTAAATGCTAAATAGGCGTGCAAAATCTAAACCGTTGATTTCGATCACATTTCAAAAACCACCCGCACGTCCTTTCATAAACCATACTTAAACCATTTTTTCGTTTCTCTCACACACTTTCAAAACCGTTCATTTCTTCTCTCTCGAGGAAGCAAAGGCAAAAATCTTCTCAAAACCCTATCTATCCTCAAATCAATCTCTAAATTTTCTTTGATAAAATCTGAAAAATGGCACCAACCTATGATTTTACCAAGTTAGGAAAGCAAATCCACACCGGGTCTCTTTGTGGATTTCGACGACATGGTGAAACAGGGTCCAACGACGCCTCATAAAGAAAATAGCCGGAAGCTCGAAACGTCGGCTGAAATCGTTTCTAACGATGGAATATTCAATGACCTATGTGGAGGAGGTTGCACAATTCTCTACGTGAACGCCGAGATTCACGATGAAGGGATAAAGTCATCCGTTCACGGAAAGAAGTTCACCATCTCTGCGCAAGGATTTGGTGAACACTCGCTCACTACCAACGGAAGGAGCATCGAAATTAACGGCTGATGTAAACTTGGCCGATGCTTGGAAGGAAATAGCCAAGCCCAACTATCTTTGATAAAATAGTTTTGACAAAAACAAGAGGTCTTTGAAGGAGGATTATCACAAGCTATTGGACATAGTTGCCAAAAGTATTGACATCAAATTTGGCGACTTTGACCAAGCTGTCAAAAGCTAAGCCGATCGTAATGGCTGCGATCATCGAAGAAAAGAAAATAAACTGGTGAGTTTGTCTACACGGACTCTGCGCGAGCGTAGGGAACAAATCCTTCAAGGAAGATGGCACATTTGGAGGATCCTAGGATATGGCCTAGTGATTGGCGGGTGATGGAGGCGAAAGAGTCCTCCGGACATGGAAAGGCGTTCCATGTAAACAAGAGGATGTTTAGATCAAACCTCTCTCGGCGCACTGAGAGAAGAGAGCCTACGCCAAGAGAGCTAACACGAGTGAGGGGAATCGGTGACCCTGAAGATACAACTATTTCCTCTCCACCAAAGAAGAAAAGCTGCCCCTGCAGTGCAAAGAAGATCACTGCTCTGCAGAAAGAAAAACAAACTGCTCCTGCCCTGCAGCCGAAAGTCACACCGCCCCCGCAGCCGTGTCTCTGCCCAAAGAGCGGTCGTCGAAGGACTCACAAATACCTTTCTCCGATCGTCAAAAAGAGGAGAACCGACAAGCCAAGACGGCCAGCTCCTCGAGAAGAAGACACCAAGACGCCCCCCGCCCAAGACTACGAAGAAATTATCTCGAACGAGAAATCCCTCTGGTACAAACTAAAAGACGAAGAAGAATCATCAAGCGCTCCGAGCTTGAAAAACCAGCCGAGTCACCACTCACTGTTGGAACAAATAAAAGCTGCTGAAAGCGATCGAGTCCCCATATGTAATTGATGAAACAAACTAAGTCTCTTTGAAGGCGTCGTGAGAGCAACTCAAGACACAATTTGAAACACAAGAAGTTAAAGCGATAGAGCCGATAGTGATGTGATGATCCTATCTCCACCTTACCCGGACATCCAAAATCGTCTGCGTGAGTGGAGGAAATGGAAATTGAGTAAATCAAGGGAACAGTTCCAACGGCCCGAGTTTATAGAAGAAGAAGAGGAAGCTGTTAAACTTCATTGGACTAACCACTGTGATCCAAAGATGGATGAAGACAACGCACGATATATCTGCAGATCTTCAAGGACAAAGAGAAGGAAAGACAAGCAGAGGAAGGCGAGGCACGTGAGAAGGCCAAAGATCTTCCCTATCTCGGCACCACGAACACACACATCCTCTCCTTGATGTCTTCTCGACGGTGATGAGGATCCGAACTCTCCGCCCACGAAGAGTTGCAAATGCAGCAAGCATTCGCACGAATCGAGAATCCTTCACGAGCAAAGATTGATGGAGGGACCAGGAGAGTCCTCGAACATAGCCGAAATTGATCCAATGGGAGTGGTTCAAGCAAATCCCCATTGTTGTTCTTGCCACCACTTCCTCACTCGGAAGAAGGCCATAAGGGAAATGGCGATGAAACCGGGATAGTGGGGACCCAGTCGAGCAACCCCTATTGAAGGTGTTTTACCACCTGCCCCAACGGCTGAACATTTAATCGAAACAACCGGGAGTTTGGAGACGAGTGACCCCATTCCAAGTCACTCGGTGGTGCGCCCGTGAGGGGAAACTCCCTCCACTGCGGCAAGGTCGGAGAATCTGCAGATGACTCAACAACGAATCCAGGAGGCGAAGTGGAGAAAATACAAACACAAGAAAGAAGAACATCAAGTTGCCATCAACGACGCTCGACGATTGAGACTGTCTCGGAGGTGCCAAATCGCTCGAAGGCTAATGACGCCGCTGATCGAGGCACGGGAAGGAAATGTACTGGGAGTTAACACTGGCGATGAAAGTGCAATCCATGGGGTTGAGACTCCAATGGATGCCACCACGAGAAGACCCTAAGACGGTGACCGACACTGCCGAAAAAGGAAGGTCAAGCCTCGCTGCAGATTGAGACTGCGGGAGGTAATAAAGGCCCACGGGAGGTTGAGACTTCCGGGGTAAAGAAGCTGAAGTAGAGAAAATCCCTCCCGCTATCATTGATCCATCTCGAGAAGGAGATAAGCGCACTTCATGATTCCCAGGATAATCTGATGTAACCTCGGGGGATCGGAAGGCGAAGAAGAAGGTTCGAGTCATCCCCTCCCCGTGACAGATCCAAAAGACTGTTGCGGATGTTCCAAGCACGAGCAAGTCTCGATCCCAAGACTACTCGTCAAACCTTTAATTTTGATGATGAGCCACCAATGGAAATCTCATCATCGTCCGATGACGCTCGATAAGGCCGAGAACAGTATACTCAATTGGAGAAACCAGTGAGACCAACGAAGGCTGTTGAGATAGTTTGAGGCTCGGCAAGTTCGGGTCTACTTCACAAAAGACCCCAGTGAGAAAGAGTCCACTGCGCAGCTCCCCAAGCTGCAGCAGTTCGACTCCAAAGAAGGAACTTCACGCACACCGCTCATCATTAAACAAATCCCGATTAGCGGTGATGAATCCTTTATAAAATCATTCCTTTCTCTCCTGGAGGTACCCGACCTCCCGAAGAGTCGAGAATGAGCTCGCACGCTTCCACGCACCACCTCGTTATTTCATTAGGTACCATTGTTCATTTGCTTATGACTTTGTGTTGCATGGCCATCACCGAACGGAAGAATCGGTGAAGTTCGCGAAGTGTTCAAGACATTATTTGCCGAGATTGAACGGATGGAGAGGCATCGAGGCCTCTTTGGACATGCGATGGACAATGAGAGATGCCAACCTTATAGCCGACTTGAGAGGCATAATTGATCGAGAATAAGGGAATGGTGGCAACAAAGAGAAACAATGCGTGTGGAACAAGCTAGATACTTCAGGACATTGTTTAACAAGTCTGGTATGGAGAGCCGAGAATCGATGCAAAAACAAAATTGTGAGAACACATTGAGCACATGCATGAAGCTCACACTCGCCGAGATAAAGTGCTGCATGAGCAAAATACGAATGATCTCAGCGTTTGGAAGAACACATGACTAGAAAATTCAGCCTTCTCATGGGCCGAGATGAAGCTGATTTCAGCAGAGTCCAACGCTACTCGATCCGAATTTACGTCTTCGTGCCGCATACAACGCATTTCAGACTCAAGCGAGAACTTCGACTATCGCAGGCTCGACTTCCCGCTTTGCAAAGATGTTCCCGGGGTTCCTCTATCCTTTGATGATGCCAAAAGGGGGAAGAGGAATACCTTAGAGAAATCTAAAGAAATCGAAATTTGAAAAAGAAAGGAGCATTTGTGAAGGCAAAGACGGTGAGGAAGCACCTAAACAAAAGAAAGGAAAGTCTGTTGAGGGGAAGGATCGAAAGATGTGACCTTGATGATTGCACAAACCCCCAACAAGGTCTTTGTCACGGTGACATTATCGGCTGACAAACTCCTGTGACTCGCCACTCCAACACTCTGCTATATCCATGGTGAAAAAGAGAAAGACAATTGAAGCGGGGATGGAGGAAGTGGAAGGAAGAATGGATGCCCGAGTTATGAACATCTTGAAACAACATGGAGGCATTCCGGTGAGAGCAGAGACACGTATGCCATCTCGGATGTCGGGACGAGCCACGATCAGTTGATGAATTTAAAACGCTCGAATCGAAGGATACTTTGCAAATATGTCTATGGCTCAAGCTTGGGACTTGTCTTGGGAAAAGGGTCTCACGTTATGTGAAGAAGGCGATAAGCAGCGGAGAGACCGGCGATCACTCTCTTTGGTCACTCCGCCGGGTCACTCTTTGGAAAGAAGAAGACCCGAAGTCAAAGACACGCCCGAGAGGTAGAGGAAGAAGCAGTGGTGGAGGAAGAGGCTTGGACCCAGGCCTCCGCCCAAAAACATTGAATACGTAGATCCAGGCAAGAAAGGAGGGATCTTTGGCTGGTCTTGACCAAGTAGCAAATTTGCAAGTGGCTAAAAGTAACGCTGAGTATGCAAAAAGAATAGAAGAAGAAAACAAGAGACAAACTCAGCTATGGGAGGAAAGACGGGAAAGATTAAGAAGAGATGAAGGCTGCCGAGGAAGGCATATGAAAAGAAAAAGAAAGTGACGATGATGAGAAAAAAGAAGAAGAGAAGAAGATCTTGAACAAGATAAAAAAAGGAGACAGGCGAAGGAGATGAAGTGTTCTTTGTCACCCCTTCGTGTATTTTATTATGTAAATACATACAATGTAAGTCTTACAAATAAAGCTATAAATTCTTTATTTTTCGTGTAGACAAATATGTGCTCACGATACACCTTGTGTGATTGTGTAAAAGAACAAGAATGCTATGATCAATAAAAGATTGATTCTGCGCATACATTCTATGTCAATACACTATACGTATGTATCTTTGCTATTTGCATTTTTGAATGGTTTAAGTTTTGGCATCATCAAAAAGGGGGAAATTGTTAGGAAATTTATTGTTTAGATTTTGATGAATGCCATGTAAAACTTAGAATAGGAAGTTGGCACCCCAATTTTTGTTGTAAAATGCATTGTAATAAATAGAGATGGCCAAGTGGTGATTTAAGTCGCCTACGCCCTAACATGCAAGAAGACAATGAAGACTAGAAGGAAGACTCATTTGCGAGACAGTGAGTATGGCAAAGAAGAGTAGACGGGAACTCTCTGAAGAAGCGAGTGAGATGCGGTGAGTGGAGTATCGATCAAGTCAACTCAAGAAAAGCCAAGTCTCAAGTTGAAGTGATGAGAAGAGTCCTCCAATGATTGGAAGCGACTCTAAGTCACCTGGGGAAAGCAAGGAAATGCGGTCAAGTCGAGATAATCTGAAAAAGATCCGTTCTTACAGAAATCAAGAGATTTACTTAAACAAGTAATATCTCCATACCACCTTTCTCGGAGTGCTCGGTCCCCAGGAAGCGTGCAAAAGGAATGAACTAATGGGAAGCACTACACCGTGTGTCGAGAAGTCCGAAAAGGTGATAAACAATTCATACGAGGAAATGGCAATTCCAAGAACGCAACAATACAAGCTAACGACGCAAGTGACTTTCAAAAAATAAGCCTATCTCTTCAACGGGCTAATTTTTTGAAAGATCACTATAAAAGGCCGAGGAACTTATTTGAGAAGAAAAGACACAAGTGACGGACACACACAAGAAATAGACTGAACCAAAAACGTTCAAGCAACTATTAGAAAATCTAAAACATTCTCGATCCTCAAGCCTACACTACGAAGAACATCAATCCAACACTCACTTGTGAAGGAAAGATAAACTTGATCAGTTGAAGAGGAAAATACTTGAAAAATCAAGGGTCTACATTCCACGAAGGATTGTAGGAAGGTCAAGGTCGAATCAAGTCTTGAGCTTTTGGAGGGCTTCGTGATCAAATCCAAAGAGTTTGAGCAAGTGAGTCAGTAGTAAGTGATCAAAGCGGTACCGCCTGTGAAGAAGCCGAGTCGTGCGAGAAGCTTGGTGAGTGATCAAGCGTCTCGATCGAGTCCCAAAGGATCAAGTCATTTGTGTGATCAAGACTTGTATACGGGTGATACCACTTTGTATCTTGATCAATACCTAGTGGATTCCTCCAGGAGTTGGAGAAGAGAGAAGTAGAAGAATTACCCCATCTTCGAACCTCTATAAAAATCTTATTATGTCATTTACATTTCGCACTTTAATTTCTCGCATCTTAATTGTTTAATTATACTTGACATATTTGCTATCCATTAGATAACCACTAAGTACTAAATCAAGCTCTAAAACTCTACTTAACCAAACTTAAGGGTGTTAAGTCTTCCTGCTGAAAAACAAACCACAGTGAGTTAATTTAGACCAACAGTGAGTTATTCCATCAAAAAATTGCTCAGTTGAGTCTCTTTGAGAGAATAACACTCTTGATTAACTAAATTGGTGTCTCACCAAGGACTGGTATTGTGTAGTATCAACTCAGTATATTTAAAAGGACTAAATCGAAAATTTGGTAAGGTTTATTCAACCCCACCCCTTCTAAACCTTACACTTACACCCTTTGGGACCTACAAACAGTCGGGTCGGGTCAACCAACTTCACGACCCATTTAACCCGTATAACCCGTTTGTGAATTTAAAAGAAAATTAAATAAATAATTAATTGTAAGAAAAAATAATAAACAAGACACATCCTTAACATTTAAATGATAAAACCTCCTTAATTATGTATTTATTATTATTATGCATGTTTTTTTTTTTTAATATTGTCCTTAAAATATGATCAGTGTGTTATGTTATTTATGCGATTATGTTATTTCTTATTGTATGTTGTGAATTGTTATGTTTTTTTTTGATTGAATAGTGTATGATAGTTATTGATTTTAAAAATAAATTTATTCACTTAAAATTATTAAATATATATGAAAATAATTTTATTAGACGGGTTATGGCGGTCGAGTCCGGGTTACTCGTGAAATAAGCAGGTCGGGTCCGGGTTCAAGATTCTCGACACGAATAATTAAATAGTCGGGTTCGGTCTATTTTTTCGACACGCGAAACGCGAACCCGGACCCACGAACTCGGACCCAACCCAAATTGACACCCCTATCTATAATGCATTCTCAATTTGCCCTCCCTCCATCTCATCTTTGTTAACCTCGCGTCTTCTTCGTTCCCATGTCACCGCCTTCTTGTTCCAACTCGGCGTCACCCGGATCCCCTCATCATCGTCACTACTACCATCCTCATCATCGCCGCTCTTACCCTCATCCTCCCCTTGTCATCCTTCTCGTATCCTCGCCGCCATTTGTCCCCGACACCATCTCCAAAGATCCACACCATCTCCGCCAACATCACGTGCCCCGCTAACCCCACCCTGTTAATAAAACAAAAAAAAAACAACAACACACAACAAAGACAATACAAAAAACCAACTTTATATTCATAGTAAAACATTTTTATGGTCTTCAGAAGCGGCGATATCTAGGATGTTAAAGTAATAAAGTAAAAATAAAGCTCGAGAAAATCTTACATCCCTTCCCACAATTTTAACAGCTCTTGGGTAACACCCAAGCTAAAACTTGGCAAATCTTCCACACCCTTTTTCGTACTCGTCCCTACGACCAAGTGCAATCTCAACTTTTTCGACTACAACTATCATCTCGGGATTATTCCAAAAAGCTTTGTTTAGTTGCGTCTCGCTCATATCACAAGATGGGGTCCGCCCCGCGTCAATGTATGCTTACTAGCCGAGCATATAAGCATCCTTGCCGAATCTTGTAATTTACAAAAGTCGTGGTCGCTTTGTCATCTCTTTTGGAGCATTCTCAAATAACGATATTATGTCGGCCACATATGTAGCAAGGCCCGACAACTTCGCAACACTCTCTACTCCTTTCCAAAAGTTATTAAACCAAAAATGTCGATTCTGAGGAGAAATATTTAGATGACTCCATATCATGATTTACACTTCATCATTGTTTATAAGCATATTTATGTTACCTATCCTATCCGGAGCACCCGACCTCATCTCTGTCGGTGAAATTGAATAAGCAACATATATAAGTATAATTTGCAAAACCATAAGCAAAGCCCAAAAACATTAGACAAGAATACAAAAATAAAATTAATTAATAATTTATTATTCTCAGAAGCATTAGTAGCAACACATATAAGCATAATTGGAAACTATCATAAGCAAACCAAAACATTGGACAAAAAAATAGAAAAATGCAAATAATTAAATACTTCATCATTATGTAAGCATTATTTGCAACACATATACGCTGCATTGGCAAAACTCATAAGCAAAACAAAAAAATTAGACATAATATACAAAAAACATCATTCTGTTAGCAATATTAGCACCACATATAAGATGAACTGTCATATGTCATAAAAAATATTCCAGCACATTTGAGGGAATCCAAAAATTACAATAACATAGACATTTGTAAGCATTTGAGCAACATATATAAGCACAGGTTGGCAAACATAATAATTATTATTAACTAGAAATGTATGCAAGGATTACAACAATCAAATTCTCCATCATTTTCTAATATAAGCAATATTAACTACATGTATAAGCATATGTTTCATCTATCACAAGCATTAATCAAAATGGATTCAACCAACCAAACAGAACTAAAAATTATACCTCGTGGCTCGATCCCGGACGACGCCAGCTTCTTGACGCCCGACTTTCTACCGGCTTAATGTCATTTGCCCGACGATATCTGTTCAAAACCGTTGTACGGAGCGGTTCCGCCAAATGACCCCGCACAAACCCACCTTCTTCCATCTCCTTGCGTACCTTTTAGGATGATCTCGTAAGTCCAACCTCTAATATTGGGGAGAGTTCTAGCCACGTCCCTAGTATAGAAAACAACTCTATCCAAATAAAAACCTACACAAACAACAAAAATTAGAAAAGTATGCAAGGTAGTGATACAAAAATGTAAAACAATAATAATTTATCACTTACCGATAAAAATAAAAGGGGCCCATTGAACATAATTTGCTTCCCTTCTCCCCAACATGCACGGTTTGTCACCGCGATTAATCGTGTACTCGCACCAACCAAGGTTGCGAATATTCGAACATTCTCCAGGTTGTCCATCATGGGGGGTTAACATAATCAATAGGGTTATTCCCGATAATCAAGCGATCCACCAGGGCAATAAAGTGCCTCTTGAACGATCACCTCCGTCCTCAAATTTTAACATCTCGTAGCTACGTGTTTTGCCGTGATGTGGTTGTTAGAGCTTGTTAAAAATCTCTAGCCATTCTTTATAAAGTTCACATCCCCCGCTTTGTTCTTCCGTTCAATATTCACACTACCATTTGGGATTCCCACAACCCGTTCCACATCGTGGCGTCTATGTGATTTTTTCGCCCGATATCACCGGTTCGACTAATTGGGTTGAAAATTTTAACTAGCCTTGATAAGTTAAGCATGCGGTATTTCCACGATCTTCATGTGCAACAGCCACCGAACCCAATGGCGTTAACCGCAACCGCCCGTGCGGGGTTCAATTTCTTAATAACTTTGGCGAACCTCCTCACCGTTGATCTCGTATACACCGGGGATATTTGGATTCTTCGTCACTCCGCTACCGTCTCAAAGCACTTTTTACCTTTGTCCTTCCCTCCTTTTTTCTTACTCGCTCTGCAAAGAACATCTATATCTCGCCTTTCTTTCTCTTCTTGCTCCCTTTATCCAATGTATCCTTACTCTTCTTGCTATCCTTAGCCATTTCCAAAAGAAACACTAAAAATAATAAGGTAGCAAATAGTCATTTATTGTCTCATAAAAACTGAAACAAACTTAAAGCATACTACATAATATAGGTAAGCATGATATAGAATGTGAGCAAGCATAATTATCAACACCAAAAAGCGAAGACACATTATCAACATGCGAACCTACGGACTTGGAAAAAAGGTGGGGAATGCGAGTTATCAAAGAACAAAAATGTATGTAAGAATCCCATAAGAGCCAACTCTACCAGGACTTAAGCATAATATATAAGATAAGTAAGCATGATATAGAATGTGAGTAAGCATAATTACGAACACCAATAAGCTTACTACATAAGATAAGTAAGCATTGTATAGAATGTGAGTAAGCATAATTCTAAACACAAATAAGCAAAAGACAAATCATCAACATTCAAAACTACGGACTTGAAAAAAAGGTAGGAAATGCGGAGTTATCAACAACAAAAATGTATTTAAAAATCCCATAAGAGCCAACTCTACCGGACTTCAATTTTTCAAGATAATAAAGACAATTTAAACCAAAAACACAAAGAAAGTCCTAACCATTTCGTAGATACTTGGATATATATAAGCATACTATAACACGTACATAAGCGATATTGTTTTCTCATTAAAGCGGACAACCAACACTTCTAAAAAACAAAGATGTGACCATGGTTATTGACAAACAATAGGCAATATTTGGTACATTCAAAACTATCTCCCCATAATTATGACAAACTAGGAAAATACTAATTTATACCATTTCCCTTATAAGCATTATTCGTAACAATCATAAGCATATTTAGACAACAAAATATAGCAAAGTATTAAAATCAAATCCACCAATAAAATAGAATACTACATAAAAAATGCAATAAAAAATATGAAAATAAAAAGAGAAAAAAAAGTTACCCTACCTACATCATTTTCGGTCGTAATAAAAATTCACACAATCCGTGTGTTCTTCTTAAAACTAAGGGTTCCAATGCGCATTTCTTTTGGAAAAAACAACAATGTTTGATTTTCGCCCTCACCGGAGTTTGATTCTCGACCGAATATTTAAGGATTTTTTTGAAGAGATGGGGTTTTTCGCGAAGGATTAAGTTGGGTATGGTTAGGACTTGGGATTTTTATTTCTCACTTTAATGGAGGTTGTTTCACGAAGAATGATGGTGGAGGACGGGATACTTTTTTGCGGGAAAAGATGGTGGAAGACGGTTGAGAGACCATTTTGCGGAGCGAGTGTGGAAGACGGTGGAATGGAGGGAATGACTCTTCATTTACCAAATATCGCAAAGATATGCAATATCTTGGATTTACACGTCCATAAGGTCCCTAAAATTTAGCCCACTACCAAAAATAATTTTCCTCCCAAAAATCGATTTAAATTAAAATTACCAATAAGCCATTTTTTAAATTAAGTTATATATTAAATAATAGTAAAACCCGATTAATCTTAACCGTTTAAAAATTAAATCAATGACTCGATTTGGTCGTGTACTCACCTAAGATATGCGGACTCACCCGATCTAAATCCTATATATATCAAGTGAGACCATGTCTCTAGGTGAGACACAATGGACTAATCCCAACCATCCCCCACTATTAATCAATGGGTATGATTTAATGGATAAAAAATATATTAAAATATTAATTTAATCAATATAAGGGTAGTAGGGTAAAATAACATAACAAGTTAGTTACAAAAATGGAATCAAATCTCTTTCTCTGTCATCTCCCAATTTTCCCAATCTCTCTCTCTCTCATTCCTCCATTAACGCAAATAAAAAAAAGCGTGAAGAACTCGAAAATTACAGTTCATGAAAATTACATAGAAAAAACAAGAAAAATCGGTGCAATATTACGGAGAAATAACGAGCGGTGAGTTCGAAAGCTAAATATGCAACAAAACTCAACTAAATATGCATTATCCGAAAACTATCTATGCGGCGTAAAAAAACTAATATGTAGTCCAAGATATCCAACTATGCAAGACGTCATAAATTATGCAACAAAATCAACTAACTATGTATTATCTAGAAATTATCTATGCATTGTAGAATAAATAAATATGCAAAGACATTATGTAATATCCCATTTTTATAATTTCCAAAAGCAACATCTCATTTTCATAACTAAATATACATTATATTGAACCTATTTATGCAGCGGTGTAGTATAACTTCATATGCGAGACGTTATATTCAATTATGTCTTCTTTTCGTAAAAATAGTGCCAACAAAATAACTAAATATGCATTATTTGATGTCTAATTATGCATAGGAAGAACTCTAACTATCTTTGTAAAACAAAAATATTTGGAAAGAAAAGAAAAAGGTTCCTTAAATTCCGCCACAAAATCCGTGAGTGTCAATTTCAAACCCATAAAATCATTTGGGACCACTAATTTGAACCATAAAATACAGGACCACTAATTTGAATTACAAAATTACAATCTTACCCTTAAAATCAAAAAAAATAGGAAATAATTAAAAAAATGAATTAATCGCATCCCTTCATTTTTTAAGATCAATGAGTAAGATGAGTCCACATTGTCTCACCTAGGGAGGGTGGTCTCATTTGAACCAAATCCTATATATATATATATATATATATATATATATATATATATATATATTAAGGAAAAATATAGTTGAGTTATGGGAAAAAATTGGGCAAGGAGTACCCGGGAGGGTGGCTACACCCCTGTTTTTATCTTTATCGTATCGACACGATAAGGACACGGACATATAATGACACGATAAGAACACAATAATGACACATTTATCTGTTAGCGACACAATAATGACATGATAACCTCGATATTTTGTATATTTGTGTCGCCTTTATTGTCGTGTAATATCGTGTAATTTTCCATCATGTATTAACATGTAAATCAATTTATTTTTCTTTACGTATCGTGTCATGTCGTGACGACACGAAAATTTGTGTTCGATCGGAACAGATCCTTATCGTGTCGTGTTCCACGTTATCATGTCAGTACTATTATCGTGTCACAAATGTTTTTTTTTTTTTTTTTTGAGCAAATAAATATCACAAATGTTGTGTATTTGTTGTTTTGTCCTAGTTTTTAAGAAATTGAATATTCGAACTATTGAAAAATTGGACTTGTAGATTTGATGTAAACACAATTTAAATAGCACTTTAAACTTATTTTCATATTTCATTATTTATACAAATGAAAATATGTTTGGATTGGTTATGTTTATATTATTGTATGATGTTTTCTATATATAAAATGATGTGAAAGTGTGAATTGTCAATATTACTTGAATAAATAAAAATTTGCGCATGAAAGAGCATGATATATAATAAATCTGAAAATATATTTTGAAAATGAAAATAAATAATATTTATAATAAATATTTTTGGCAAATTTAATAAATTTCAGAATTTTAAATAGTAATTTGAAAATGAAAAAACCATGCCCACAATCTCTTACAAGGACCAAATTTCCCGTTACATTCTCCTATTCCATTTCCTATTCCACAAGACTTCAATGAATGACACATATTATTGAAATAAACATGGGTGGTCGATTGTTTCAGTGTATCTACATGTGTTGCGTGAGGTTTGAGCCTCAAAAATAGCGGAATGGAAAGTCTATAGGCTTCAAAAAAGAAAAAAAGGGACTTTCAATGGGCGGTAATCTTCAAGAACGCATCGTACAATTTACATCTCACGATTCTTATAATCGATGAAAACGCCCGTTTCAAACTTCACTAATCGACACGTAAAGAGTCCCAGGACTCATCATATAGACAATCTAATGAAAACACAAAAAAGGGACTTTAAGAAGCCATCCCAACCAAAAACAAAAATCCATGCAAAACTACTGCTCTTGAGTTCTTTCTGATTTTACTCTATCAACTTGTTTTTTTCTGCACGGTCTCCGACTCTTTTTCCTCAAACGGCAGCACGACAACGGAGCTACAGGCACAGCGTCCCATCGCTCTTTAAGAAAGCTCATGAACGTTAGAACCATCTGTCTCCGGAACTCAAGCTCCCTTGTGAAGAGATCGAAGATTACAAATGCAAGTATGTACTTGAACGGAATGAGAAGGAGAACGGTTGAACCGAATAGTAGCACTAGAGCAACCTCTGTCGTTACCTAGAAAAGATTCAACGACAAAAAATCCATCAAATGCCATCAAGAAAAGGGAAATGTACACGAACAAATTGTTTAGGGATAATTACAAAAACTAACCCTGAGGTTTAGGTTAATTACAAAAAAACCCAGAGATTTGATTCTGTTTTAAATGTAATGGGTGTAATTGCATTATTTTTTACAAATGCAAGGGGGGTGTTTGAAATGTTTTCGCTTATGAAGGTGGTAAAGCGTAATAGAGATTCAAATCTCAAAGGGTTCTTTTTGTAATTAACCTAAACCTCAGGAGTAGTTTTTATAATTATCTCAATTATTTATTGCATTTACAGATGTCCCCTGCTATATATGATTAGCTTGCATTAGTGTTCTAGATGATCAAAAAAGCTACAAGGGTAAGGTTGGGATCTGAGACAAAAAAGTTATTGTAAGGATAATTACAAAAACCAGCCCTCAAGTTTGGCTTAATTACAAAAAAGGCCCTCAAGTTTGGCTTAATTACAAAAAAAAACGTAACTTCCTTCTCAAGGGTAGTTTTGGCTTTCACGGTTTTTGTTAATAGTCAAACTTCGGTTGGTTAGTCGGGGGTTGGGGTTGGGGTTGGGGTTGTAACTTTAGAAGTTAGTTGCGTTCTTTTTTGTAATTAGGCCAAACCTCAGGGGTAGTTTTTGTAATTATCACTTTGTTGTATATGAAGTATCTCTCATTCTTATTGCAAATATTTCCTTCTCTCTAAACTTATCTCATGGGGAACTTCTAAATTATAAAACAGAACAATTACCATCATCACAAATACAAATATGATTTGTTATCCCCAACACTACATTATACATTGATAATTTATTGGTAACACAGATTTTGTAAGTTGAGATGACAAAGAACTACATTCCCAATCCGAAAGAAACGACAAACGGACACGAAAATGGAACTTGTTCTCCACAATAATTGAGACAGTTCTATAAAAGGGTCAATTACAAAAATACCCTTGAGGTTCAGTCTAATTACAAAAAAACACATTTAGTTTTCAAAATTATAAATATCCCCTCTATATACAAATTACACCCTCAAGAGGAGGTTACTTGTTAAGCAAATACAATCCTCACGGTGGTGTTTGTAATACCCTAAGGGCGAATTTTGTAATTCTGAGAAATAATTGGAATGTTTTGTAATCAGGCTAAACCTCATGGGCAGTTATTGCAATTTACCCTTTTTTAAAATCCAAAACATCTATTCACATGCAACATAACCTTTTAGACGGTCATACCAGGATCATGAGGAGCCAGCGAGACAAAATATACCTGAGGGTGTCCTGCAAGAACGATCGAACGTATCTTAAGGAGTACGACGTTCACATTCTGGAGATACTTCTCTACTTCACGCATGGCCTCTTTTACAGCGATAATTTTCTGGATCGTATTCGATGGAGGCTGATCGTATATTGCAACTTTTCCGAAAAATCTTCCGAGGCGACCTTGTTCCTTGAGGCCCTTCAGTAATAACATGCCAGCAGCCAAGATCATCAAAGTCACCGGAAATGTATACGACAGCAAGTTTCTGATAAGAACCGATAATAGACTTTGAATTAGACGTCATGCTAAAAATGAAAATTTAACACAATTTTATTATAAGGATAATTACAAAAACAGCCCCTGAAGTTTGGGTTAATTACAAAAGAAAAAAAAACCCAGACATATTTGAAAATTACAAAAAACCCTTGAGGTTTGAAATGTTTTTGCTTATGAAAGGGGTAAAATGTTATACATAATCAAACCTCACAGAATTTTTTGTAATTTTCAATAAGCTGTGGGTGTTTTTGTAATTAACCCAAACCTTGGGGCAGTTTTTGTAATTATCCCTTACTGTAACAATACCAAGTAATCAAATAACATTGCTCAAAAAAAAAAAAAAATCAAATAACAGAGTGAGATATTTCTTTTGCTAGAACCGGTAAGATGTATTTCGGATAGATGATTGGATTTCCATCAATCAATAAGACTTATTATTGGAAAGAGATAGAGATTACCTGAAGATAAGTGTATATGTGAGTGCAAGAAAAGATGCTGTTACGAGAGGATCATCCCAGCGCCTTAGTCTTTCGAAATTTCTGGCAGTGAGAGTCAAAGGAAGTACAAGTTCCTGGAAAGGTAAAACAATGACATATTTAAAGAATACTAAATATGAGCAGAGAAAAGCATAATCATCACGGAAATGAAATGAAAAAACATAATGTTATCAATAAACATGATAAAAAAATACATAGTCGACAAATTTCAATGGCAAGGCAATGAAAAAGAGGCAGGGGTATGTTGAGACAACAACGAGATACATAGTTAATTCTAGGGGTAATTATAAAAACTACCCCTAAGGTTTAGCCTAATTACAAAAAAATCCGGTTATGTTTCAGAACTACAATTACCCCCTTGACATTAGTTTTTATTTTACAAATTGCGCCCTCAAGAGAGGGGTATTTGTTAGGTAAGTACAAACCTGAAGGGGTTGTTTTGTAGCAACTTAAGGAGGTATTTGTAAGTTTGAAAGATAGTTGTAGTTGTTAGTAATTAGGCTAAACCTTAGGGGAAGTGTTTGTAATTATCTCTTAATTCTAACCTTGAAAAGGTCAATGTTACTGGGAATTCCTTCAATCATAGCAGCATCGATTGTAGCTTGCGTTTTCTCAGCCACCCTGTATTTCTCTCTGCACGTCATCGCTGCTTTCTCTATCAAATTCATATCAGCTACGACGAGATTCTTGCTAAGTACAACCCCCCGTCTCACCGACGTGTTCTTCCAAAACGCCAACGAAGCATTCGAACCCCATGATGCTGATCTCATCCATTTCCGCAAGTAAATACTTCCATCCACGTCGAAAACGTGATTGCTATTTTCCGGAGCGTCACCATTCGGACTCAAATTCGGATCCGTTTCATAATGACCCTCCGACAATTTCTTAATTATGGGTCCACCCCAGCAATTAACAGCAAGGGTCTGGAGAACAACGTCCCCGTACGGTGCGTTTCGCAGATACGAAAACTGGACGAGCTTAGTGGGCTCGTCTACGTTCCTCCTCATGAATTGGAGAGCTTGAAGTCTTGCAATAGAGTTTACGGCGTGAGAAACTGCTTTCTCTTTCCCTTTGTGAGCGCCGTATATGTCGTACACTGATTTATCACCGTCATTGGGTCCATATTCGCTTATAAATTTGTACAAGGCAATAACCGTTGATGAACGCGTACCATACGTCCCTTCTCATTTCACCTCCCAAGTCAACAAATTCAAGTACCAATGACGGGACCTGCCAGCCCACATATTCAATTTACATGGATTACTGATCCCAACAAAATATGCAAGATGCTAGCCACATAACTGAATTTGATGCAAAAAAGAAGGCTAAAAAATCTTTAATTTCAAGAATTCATACATTAGTTTTAGGGATAATTACAAAATACCCTTGAGGTTCGGTCTAATAAAAAACGCAGAGGTGTTTGAAAATTGCAAAAAAAAACCTGAGGTTTGACTCCGTCTTATATTTTCCTACTTCATAAGCAAAAACATTCCAAAACCCCCCGACATTTATAGAAATATTACGATTACCCCCTTAAACTTAAGATAGTATCAAACGTAATGGGGTATTTTGTAATTTTGAAGCATCTCGCGATTTTTTTGTAATCAGCCTAAACCCTAAGGGGTTTTTGTAATTATCCCTTAGTTTTACATTTTGTTTGTGCGTGCATCAGTTCGTGTGCATGTTTGAGGGGCTGGGGATAAAGATACATAACATTGATGTCGATGTATATGTGTTTCAGTAATTTATTCAACTGTATGTTGTTGGAAGTGGGGATAAATATCCATGATACTGACACAATGTTACAATGCAAGATAACAGAAATTTCCGCATTGTAACATAAATAAATTTTCTTAAATAAATATGTTGAAGTAGGGCAACAAATGCTAAGCAATTGGACAATTGGCTCTACCAGTGGCACTAGCATACTTAGGGAGTGTTTGCAATCACTAATAAAAAGTTGACTCTCAGCTTCTAGCTGGAAAAGAAATATAGTTTTTAGTGTTTGCAAATGTCAACACTTTCGATTTTACGCCGATTTAATCAAAATCTAAAAGCAAGAGTGAGGCTTTAGATTTCTCGATTCTCGCTTCTACAGTTTGACTTTAACAATCAATGAAGCATTTTTACAACTTATTTACCACACTCAATTAATTAATTAACTCCTAGATTCTATTTCTCAAATACTACCAACTTCTGGTTCTCAACTACTTTTAGCTTCGCTACAATGAATCACTTCTTCTAAACTTAGAAGTTTTTGCGAACACTCCCTTAATCTAATAATGGGCATTGAAATAACAGGTGGTGGCTACTATTTTAATTTCAACTTATTGTCCGAATGCTTTTGAAATGCAACATGAAAAACATCAAGCCAACTCTGCCACGTATTAACCTGCAAAGATAGGTTGGAGAAGCTTACTCACCCGGACCAGACGTGACGGAGACAGCAGAGTCAAAAAGATTTGATCCTAAAGGTCCAACCCTTGTTTTCTCTACTTTTGAATCATTACGAGTAAGATCCAGCCTCACAACATCTTTCTCTCCCATCAAACCAACTGCCTGACAAGTTACTATAACATATTAAAAGAAAAAAAGGGAATCAAACAAGTACAGAGAATCTTTCTTTTTGGGGGATAATTACAAAAATTACCCCTAAAGTTTAGAGTGGTTACAAAAAAACCCAGAGAAGTTTCAAAATTACAAAAACCTTCGGACAACTGTAATATTTTTACAAATGTAAATGTGTATTTGAATGTTTTTGCTTATGAAGCAGTAAAATTTAGTACAAAATCAAATCTCAAGGGAATTTTTGTAATTTTCGAAAACCACTGGGTTTCTTGGTAATTATCCCAAATGTCAGGGTAGTTTTTGTAATTATCCTTTTTTATGGCCGTTCTTATACTTTTCCCATTTGGTTTTCTTCTTTTCTGTAGATATAGCTGGACCTAAATATCTGTCTTTTGTTGGCCAACTTCAAAATTATTCGCATAATCTTTGATAAAAGATATAACTTCTGAGGTATGATGTAATGACTCTCAAGGCAACTAAAACTTTCTCTACCATCGACATTTTTTAACCAGCTCGACAACAATACCTCAAAGTAAAGTGCCCTGTCAGTCAATGTGACCTTCCCCGGCCATGCCATGTTCTTTTCCCATCTTATTACAGGCTGCTTTTAGAAACTCGAACCAAGGCAGAGAACTTTTTCTTTAGAAGGATGTGAAAAATCCTGAGATTGATGTGATTTTCGCCCTTCATGCACTCTACAAAAGAAGAAAACAAAAGCTGAAATGGTAAAACAAGAGAAGTTGTTCTGGGTTCAAAGATTGTGTTCCTAGAGTATCCTTTCGTATGAAAAATGACAGATCAATGCATGAAAGAATGGATAATTACAAAAACACCCCTGAGGTTTAGGCTAATTACAAAAAAACCCAGAGATATTTCAAAATTACAAAAAAAACCTTGAGGTTTGATTCCATCTTACATTTTCTCCTTCATAAACAACAAAAATTTCAAAACCGCCATGATATTTCTAGAAATATTACAGTTAACCCCTGTTAACTTGAATTTAAGACATAATCAAACCCGAGGGGACTTTTTGTAATTTTGAAGCATCTTTGGGTTTTTCTGTAATTAGCCCAAATCTCGGGGTATTTGTATTTATCCCCATGAAAGAATTATAAGCTTCTCCACAGCAGTATTATGAATCGATAAGAGACTATGAGAATCGCGAAATTACTGAAGGCACGAGTATCAAAGTCAAAAAAGAAATAATGCTCACTTGATAAGTTCATTAATATATGTCGACCATATGCTAAATGAGATGCCCTTATCGTCACCAGCAAGAGCTTTGAAAAGATTGTGTGCAGTGGGACAATCAGCCACACCAGAAACAGCAGGAGCAATGCGAACAAATGCCTCTTCGCCCACGAGCTTCCTCTTCAAGTTCAACGAAAACATATTTTCGGTTATGACATTCAACACTTGTATTTATCAAATGGTAAAAAGAAACTATCATATTTCACTCAGATACGAAACGTGCATCATCGTCAACCTTCGCTGCCCCTCCTTTCCTCGTGTTAGAAACCAAAAGAAATGAAGTAGAAAGAAAAACATATACAGTTTTAAGGAGGTAACCGGAATATTTCCATAAATATTAGGGGTCTTTGAAATATTTTTTGTTTATGAAGGAAAAACTATAAGATTGAATCAAATCTCAAACTTCTTTTTCTTTTTGCAATTTTTAAAAACCATTAGGTTTTTTTTTTTTTTAATTATCCCAAAAAAATAATTGCCAACTTTAGATGTGAAATAGTAACTTCCTTTATCACTATATAGTAAAGGGATTATTACAAAAACCTCCCTGAGGTTTGGACTAATTAAAAAAATCCGCAGATGTTTAAAACTTACAAAAAGCCCCCTCAAGTTTGCTTTGTTTTAAATTTAAGGGGTAATTGTAATATTTGTGTAACCATCGGGGTTTTGAAATGTTTTTGTTTACGAAAGGGTAAAATGTAAAACAGAGTCAACCTCAAGGGGTTTTTGCAATTTTCAAAAATCACTAAGTTTTTTTGTAATTAGCCCAAACCTCAGGGAGTTTTTGTAATTATCCCTACAGTAAATTACATCAGGATATGGCTAATATAACTTTCTTTGAAGGACAATTCTTATGTATTGGGTTATCAAGATATTTCTCGAAGGTTCCCCATAAAAACTCTCTGTTTTTATGTGTGTGTGCCGTATGGAGGGGGAGGGGAGGCAGTTCTGGTTGAATATAATCGAAACATATAACGATTCAATACTTTTCACGATTCTAAGTTTTCACTTTCACAAGGTAATTTTGTTGGTCTACGTCCAATAACGTATAATGAATTGAAAGCATTTGATAAATACATAGCAGCTAAGGCAATATACTAAAATGCTGAATGAACGACAAACATAAGAAAAGCCAAGGTAAATAGGAAGTACCTGGAAAGTAATTTTCTCCAGCAACTTAGCCCGGTTATCCTTCCCTTTTCGGTAAGGATTCTCCCATGCAAGCATAGTTACAAATATTAGTCTCTGAAATGCAGGTTCCTGATACCAGAGGTTAAAAAAACTATATATCAGTAAATTACGAAAGCCAAACAAAATCCCACCAACAAATATGATAAGAGATTGGACAGCAGTCGGGGGAATTTCGAGGTAGAGGTTGACTTAAACAAAATGGAATCTGAATCTTTGACGAAAAATGTTCTGTATGCCGAATACCACTGATTATCAAAGTGAGAGAGTAAAAAGCGTTAATTGCCACGTGTGTGCCTAAAATTGTACAATGATGGCAGTTTGCACACTGAGATTAACCATACCAATTCTCGCCAAAAGAATGACTTATACTGTTGAATAAGTGTAACACATCACCCGTTGCTGGGAAAAAAATCATTCATGCATTGGACTCATAAAAAATATTTTCTCCTACAGAAAACATAATGCTGGACTAAACATCCGTTTAAACCAAAACCCGAAAGACGATTCATCAAAAAACATGAGTCTTGGAGAAAGCATACCCAAATAATTTATGAAAACTAATGATAGACAACTCAAAAATATGGAATTTTAAAGTCAATTTGATGGCAATTACCATGTTCCCAAATTTATAACTTTTTTAAATAAATGGAAATATATAAAAAGAAAGGTAAAAGTCCGATCACAAGCCGATCAGGCAGCAAAGGAAAAACAAAGTTAAACTTCAAAAAAAAAAAAAAAAAAAAAAAAAATTAACTTAAAGACGCAATTTAAATGAAAGGCGTCTATTTCTAACTTACAAAAGTACACACCAATAAAGCAAAGAAAAACAGGTTACATATGGAAAACAATGTGGTGTGCGTGTGTGTGTATGTTCCTAACCCGAATGAAGCAAGTCTACACACCTTGAGGCCAGGATGAACATCAGCGTTGTTCCTCGATAAAAATCTGAAGCAGCAATACTCCACCAAATTACGTGGATCATTATAAACAGATTCAGAAACAAGCGCCTTAAATATTTTCTGCATTTTCTGCCCAGTCAACCCATTCATCCTGCATATCTTAGTCGAGGAAAAGTTAAAAATTAATTTCTCCATATCAGCAGATCTTATGGTTTATCTCTCTCACCAATCCTTACTGACAGAATATTCATAATGCAAAAAGATCAAACACATAGAAAGTAGAAACGGATGCCCATCGGAAGTTCAAAGTAGGAAAGTCTGAAAAGCATTGACTTTACCGGCTAAATTGCTCAATAGAAACAATGGCAGCTTCAGAAAGGTCTCCTCCAGGGGTTCTGGAATCAACCGTCTGTTCGGTAATCAACATATCTTCCATATCTTCACTGTCACTCTGAACGTTAGGCTTTCTATCGTTAACAGATTTTACAAACGGAGAAGTTACTTCATTGAAAAAGCTTTGGGTCTTTGACAGCCACTGGTTTACTGATTCTTGCATTGCATCTGTCAACAAAATAACTTTGTGCCATCAAATAGTGTGACATACAATGTACTGGTCTTTCGAGGTCAATATATTGAGTTATCGAGTAATACAGCCATTACTTACCTAAACATTGAAATAAGCCTCATAACAAGAAACTCAACTCCTTTAGAATAAGGTAAAATTAGTCCTATAACTATAGAGCAATAGCAAAAAGGTCCTATAAACTCACGTTTTGCAAAAAGGTCCTATAACTATATAAATGTCTCAATTTTGGTCTGCAAAGTGCAAACTTTGCAAAATAGTCCTGAAATGTATGAAAATCTCAATTTTGGTCCTAATTTCACCGGGAATTGGGAATTGGGAAGTACATGTGCCGCTCATGTGACTGAAATTCGGTGAAATTAGTACCAAAATTGAGATTTCCATATAGTTACAGGACTATTTTGCAAATCGTGCATTTTGGAGGACCAAAATCGAGAGTTTGCTATAGTTACAGGACTTTTTGCAAAATGTGATCTTTCTGAGGACCTTTTTGTTATCGTCTTATAATTACAGGACCAATTTTGCAATTTTGCCTTAGAATAATAATTACATGTTAAGAAAACATAATATTCTTTAGGGACAATTACAAAACCCTCCCTGAGGTTTCGGTTAGTTACCAAAAACTCCAAAGTTTTTTGAAAATTAAAAAAAAAAAAATTGGAGTTCGATTCCGTCTTACATTTTCCCCTTCATAAGCAACAAACAACCTCCCTGATATTTATAAAAGTATTATAGTTATCCCCTTAAATTTAAAACATAATCAAACCTAAGGGGGCTTCTTGTAATTTCGAAACATGTCTGGATTTTTTTGTAATTAGCTCAAACCTCAGGGTCTTTTTGTAATTATCCCTGTTCTTTATTTCCCTTATTAGTTTCATAGTTCTCCATCAACAGAATGTCCATTAATATGAAGAAAATACTTAATTTAGCAAAAAGTATGACAATAAATTGAAGTAGTAAACTCACACTTCATGCTAACAATCGATCAGAAATATAAGAACACTCATACTTAAATTGTAAAACTAGCTTTTTTTGCTCAAAAGCCCATAAGTACCAATATCAAGGTCATCAGCAAAAACAAAATAAAAGGCAGGGGATGACAAAAAAATATAATCTTGATGAACTCACTTGTATCAATATCATTGAACTTCCAATTCTTGTCACCCAGAGCCTGGCCCACCAGCTTGAACCCAAACTTGTTGTCCGGAGGAGAAGAAGAGTTCGGGGAATCCGAGGAAGAATCATTCTTTTCACAGCAAACAATCTTGAAAAATAGTTTCTTTTGGTGGTGGTATGGGATTGCAGAGAATTTAGGGGATGGGCTTATGTGGGAAGTTTTAACTGGGAATTTAGAGAGCATCTTTTTCTTAAACTTAGTTTATTTCTGCTATCAGTTTTCAAGATTCAAGATTAAATTTCTTGATTTCAAGATTTAGTAGAGAAGAAGGAAAAAAACTGTTATCAGTTCTGAAGATTGCTGGAAAAATGATGAACATTAGACGAGCAGAATGGAATAAATGGCTTAAAAAAAAAAAAGAGCTGTGTTTGCTTGGGGAAAGTAGGGAAGAAGAAGAAAGAAGACAAAGGGCCCTTGGAGACGTGCTACTGGCTGAGGTTGAATTGGTAAATAGGACAATAAAACATAGGACCATTTTGTACGGTTGACAAATTTTATTGGGAAAAAGTGAAAGTGTAATTTGGGGTATGTTCGTAAACTACTTATTTCAAGTTTGATTAACTATGGTCATCCTTATTAAAAGGATTCAAATATGATCAAGTTCCCATTATACCCTTTATAACAGGGATAAGGAAATATGATTAATTCGCACCAGCATTTTGTATCATTTAACATTTTCCAGTTTCTATTTCCTTTTCATTCGGCGATTATTACACCTACTTAGATCCGGTCTCCATACGGAGGTTTTAAAAGATCATGTCGGGTTTCAGTAGATAAACTTAACAGTCATAGAATTTTAAAAGAAGTTCGATTCTATGTTATCGATTCCAAACCAAGGTTTAAAGTGAAAATGGAAATAGTCCATTACGACCATATCAGCCCAACATCTTCCGTAAAATTAATAAATCCCTTAAAATTCATACCTCTTTTGACCAAAACAAAGACGGGTTAAGTGGTTCGCAACGCCATCGGAAAATTATCGCCCCGGATCGTTTGACAAACGACTCACTGCATTCAACCTCACCTCGGGAAGATGATCCGCAAGTTATCCGACTCCTTCGTAAAACCGATCAAGCCATGACGCTTTTGGTTCGTTTCCTACCCAAGGCGTAAAGTAATTCTTCAAAGGGATAAATCAATAGTACATTATGAACACATGTTGAACAAACAAATTTTTATTTTATTAAGAACTTAAAGAAAAATTTATTACATCGTAATCTCCTTTTGGGAGGAGAAAACTGTTTAGCCTCTCATAAAGGCTCTTACACTCTTGTACATAAAATTAAAAACTAAACTCTAAAATCGAAACACTCAAATTCTAAACACTTAATATTACTGAAGAATTTTTATTGTAGAAGACTTAGGAGATTTTTCGATGTCCTCACCTCCTTCAAACTCGGTTTAAATAGATGTAAGTTCGGATTTCAATTTCGGACTTCAACTCTTGTTGAGATGTAAACATCACCGCTTACATCATACTCTTGAATTATTGCTTGCTTCCACTGGCAATTATTAGTTGGTCTTTCCCTTTCTTCACGGATCGCCCCATCTCATCTGGTATCCGGTATCTTTATGCAAACTTCCAAATCCCGCCGACTCGCCCTTTGTCTTGTAATACGTTGGACGGCATCTTTCATGGACCCACTTTTCGTCTTTTTCTAAGTGGGTTGTTTCTGTCTGAGTCACATGTCTCCAATAGCTTTGTTGGGAATCTACTTTTTTGGTGGTCCCCAAACTTTCGATACTTTTGTGACTTTTCTTCTCCGTCACGGGTCTTCTCCGATCGACTTTTGGCCTAATCCTTTGCCAAATTCCGGTTCCTTCGGTTTTGACATTCGGACGGACAGAAGTTCCCAATGGCCAATATGAGCCATAAAGATTTCGACGAGTTTCTTTACTCCTCGGTAGCTTGTTTTCCCACGAAGATTTCTTTTCTTTTCGAATAGGTCTTCTGCGAATCTTGTAGTTTTTCCTGTTATAGTATTCAACAGAATGATCCGCTCACCGAATTTTGATAGAACTTGAACGGAAACTTGACTTTGTCCATCTCTCGTGAGATGGACCACAACCCCATGCCCTTCTTGTAGTAATTTGATCTTGGTGAAGGTCGGCCAATTATTTTTTTTAACTTGCCTCCTTGATATTTCCGAAGGCTCTTTCATCCGGTCTTGGCTTTAATGTAATGGAAGGCTTCATGTCCACCTTTTCCGACGGGTTGGTCGTTGCACTTATGAAAATGACTCCAATGTATCCCCTCGTCTTAGGTTGTCATTGTTGGACCAAGACATAAAAAAGCCTTCCCGGATCCACTTAGGTAATTTTGTGATCTCCGGAATCCTGGTGAAGTAGTATAGATCGAGGCCAAAGCCCCAAACTCGTACCACCTCTTTACTTCTTGAGGGTCGAATTTGGTAGCATCCAAACCTGGATATTTTCGGAAACATCAATTTTTGTTTTTCCGGAGATATTCCATGTCGTAATTAGTTTCTCCCAATTTGCCTGGTATTCCCGCGAGAAGAAGAAACTTTAATCTCGTTAATATCAACCTTAGAAGTGCCCATCATAGGCCCAAGATTGATCTCTTTGTCCTTTACCCGGACGTCTTTGGGTTGATGTGATAACCCGGGATTTGACTCAGGAGTATCGTTTTTCCTTGGGCCAACATTTTCGCTTAGGACTTGTGCTAGAGGTATTTGAATCCTCTGCTACGAGGTTGAGGAGCCTGCGCTCTAAACGCTCCGTTTGCTTATTAGCGGCCGGAGGAGTGGGCTTGAAATGCCGTTCTCAATCGAGAGTGAGACCAGGACACATGCTCGATATCGATCGGTTACTTTGTCCGATCATTCCTTTGTAATTTCACCAAATCAAAGATTGATGACCAGGGTATCAAATTCTCTGAGTAGCATTTCATTTGGTCTCCAAGATGTCTTGATCTTTGTGAGGATGGAATCACTTCAATTCCTCCATCTCTTGTTAGAAAATCGCAAGAACATTTTCATGAGATTTTATAATGACAATATCATAATCATAATATTGACATTCGACTTGCCATCTAAGTATCCTAGCTTTTTTTCGGTTTTGATTCAATTTTGTTTTTCGTAAAAGCTTTGACACTTGAATTATCAATTTTTAAGATAAACTTTTAGTGAGTAGAAATAAAGGCCATTTTTTGAAAGTCTTCGATCGCAAAGAATTCTTTCTCGTTGATATGCCACCAGTCGATTCACAGGTGTGAATAAACCACCGCAGATTCTGCATGGCACTTCTCCATTTGGTGTAGCTTTTGTAAGTACCGCTTCACCAATAATCACGGCATCCGTATAAAGAACCAGTTCATCTTCATCCCGTGGAATTGCAAGTTTCGGAAGATTTTTGCAAACCTCCTTGAGTTGCTTGATTCCTTCTTGATGTTCATTCTCCCATTTGAATCTCGCATCTTTTTTAAGCAATGGGCTAAACACCTTCCCCGTAATGTGCTAGATTGTTTATGAACATTCCAACAAAATTGACAACCCAAGAAAACTCAAGTCGCTTCTTGTCTTTCAATGTATCGAAAATCCCCGTATCTTTTCTACAATATGACTTTGTAGGATTATTCCGCATTCGTCGATCTCAATTCCTAGGAATTCAATCGACTTGTTGCAATCATTGCCTTCTTTTCAAAGCACTAATCCTTCCTTGTGGCAAACATCCGAGAATATTTCCAAATGCTTAAGATGCTCCTTCATGTTCTTTGAGGCGATAAGAATATCATCGATGTACACGAACATGAAAGCGAAATAATCTCTGAATAGATTATCCATCTTTCTTTGATATATCCGGGGTGCGTTAGCCAATCCCATAGGCATCACATTCCAAATATAGTGTCCTTGTGGTGTAGAGAAAGTTGTGAACTTCTTGCTTTCTTCATCCATCTTAATCTGGTAGAATCCATTTACAATCGAACTTTGAGAATATCTTGGCACCTTTGATACGATTAACCGGATGTTCTCTTGGGATATAGTTTCCGTCGAACTCCAAAATGTTATTAATTCCCTTGTAATTAATAAGTCTTCGCTTTCCTCTTTTGATTTCTCCATGGTTTTCGACTAAGAACCTGAGACTCATTGTATGGAGAAACTCTGGTGAAATTAACTTAAGGTCAAGATGTTCCTTAAGTATCTCCCGCATATCCTCACGATCCTCCCGGTTCATAAGGATTGGTTTGAATCTTACGAACTCGTACTCCTTTCCTGGCTTAACCTTTAAGGATGCTTTGAGCTCGTTCTTGTCCCACCATGCCAAAGGATCTTCATTGTAATTCCTTTGGATCTTCTTCTTAATATCCTCGAGTGATATTTGTTCCTCTATGGTTACATCACTCTGTGGATTCTCCATTAGACTCATCCATAATTCTCGCAATGGCTTCCGGAGTGACTCGTTCTTCTCCTTGTACTCTAAATGAATACAAGTTATTATCCCATATCTTCTCGATCTTTCTTGGAACCAAATTGTCTATAGGATAATAAGGCTTCACCAAATCTCCTTCGATCCGCCATTTTTGGATTGCGAAGTTTGGCTTCATCACCACGCTTGCGAAAAATAATAGGCATTTTTCTCAGTAAAATGCTTCCTGATCTACGGACAATAATCTTATGATCACACAATGTTGTGAAAATAAGTCTTCTTGTCTCATTCTCCGTGTAAATCGCTTGAATGTTTGTAGGAAATTGTTTCCTAGCAAAATATTTGCACTGTATCATGGAAATAGATTGGTGGCGTCTTCACTTTGTACCGGGGGTCGCCCGCGCTCCGATCATGATTTACGCTTGTTTAATTCCTCTATTAAGGATAAGAATCCGTTTAGAGAAATCTCTTCCCGCAATAGCCGGGCAAATCCTCTCCAATGTCTTTTGGAAAGACATCCCGCTTTACTGATACATATTAAGACTGAATCAATATAGGCGGCGAAATACTCACCTTGTATTCAACATATAACATTCCGATAGAAATGTATATGGAGAATGGACTAGTGGTCATCTCGATTTCAGTATCTTTTATTAGCCACCGTGAACTCCATTCCGTCTTGTAATCTTTCCAAGGTTTATGATCCTCGAGAAATTCAATTCCCAATGTTAATTGCTCGGGATTTTTCCCGCAACTCTGTGATAGTAAGCTCAATTTCTCCTATCTTCAGGCTTCATTGATACCTTCCAACTATTGGTTGTTGTAGATAATATAGAACATCACAAGGAAAAATATTATCCTTTTGAGTGATGTCGAATATTACTTCAACTTCTCGCCATCCTTCGACATTTCAGCTCTCCTGTTGTTTTGAAAACATCTGGGATACGCTGAACTGTACTTGGTCTCTTTTCTTCCCAACGGCCGCTACTCGTCATTCTCGTCTCCGTTGGAAAGACATCCTTCGCTCAACTCGAGACTTCGACTTTTGTTGAAGATGGTTGATCTTGTATCTTCATATCGATCTCCTTTATAGTTGGAGATTCAATAATTTCTGGTAAAACCACCCTGGCAAAGTCCTCGAAAATCCTTGGGACTTCGATAAATTCCTTTCTCAAGAATACTTCTGAATGATGTGTATTCGAGAGAGCATAAGATATCTTGTATGTGATCGAGTAGGGTCGATTTCCTTCTTTCATCAAATCATCTCTTTTGAAATCTTGATGAAGGGTTAGGACTCTACTGAAGTCTCGATCTCCCGTGATTGTATGCAATTCTAGGATAGACATTAAATGTCAATTTCTCAAAGATACAAATTTATTCAGAACCGCTCCAAGGCATGAATCCTTGAGGTTTGAGATTCGCTTGTCAAAGATAGCCAGATTAAGTGGCGAATCTATTCCTTCTTTGAATGTTGCTTTAATAATGACTCTTATGGCTCCGATATGAATCCACGAGAGTGTGTTTGCAACTTCTCTTTTAACTCTGCTTTTGATCTCCTGGATTTCTCTAATAGGGACCAACTGCATCTCGATCAGGTTCCCGGTAAACTCCATTGGAATGGCCAATTCTCCGGTTGTTACCCTGTGGATAATTTGGTGTTTTCACATTTAAACCCAATTTTATCCAATGCTTTTTCCATAGCTCCGATTGTAAATCCATCATAGACTTGAAGCTTTGGATCTTCCTTCATGATTCTCATAAGAGTCTTATGAGAAACTGTCGTGTGAGAGAGAAATCCTGACATATCCTCTCTGACTGTCTGTTGAAGAATTTCTTCTTCACTCCGATTCTGAGCTGGAGTCACTTCCATCGTCAGAATAGATTTCTTCTTCATAGATGCTTTCATCTGAGGGAATATCCTCAAATTGATACACTGTATAAGATCTTGATAGTAGCGACTTCCTCAATTTCTCGGTGTAGCCTCGAATGTCTCGACTCCTCGTTTTTGGTTTTCGGATAATCATCGAGATATGTCCTCTTGCTCGCATGTCCAAAGAATTACATCTTTGAAACTTTCATTTGCTTCGGTGTGAGCACGCCCGAAAAGTTCTCCTTCCCGGATTTCTGGTACTTGCTTGATTAGAACCTAATGATGAGGCTCTACTCTTGCTGCAGTCTTTTGGTCTTTGTCCCGATTTATAACCGGGCTTTTTGTTTTGACAGTAACCTTCTAGGTCTCCATGAAGACCCACTTCTTTTGTTGTTGCTTCCTCCCGGTATGGATGGCTTCTCTCCTTCTTCTTCTTGTGCCGCGCTGGTTGACCTCCCACAATTGTTGGGATATCATTATCCACGCAACATAGAGGAACCGCTTTGTTAATTCCTCTTAATCTCTTGTAATTCCTGTGCAGAGCCGCTTGATAGCACCATTCGGATAACTCGCCTTTAGGAAAGACATTTTTCTCGCCACGTTTCTACTTGACTCCACCCTTGTATTCCCCGATAAGCATTTCTCTCCGGGGACTCGGAATTTTGGCAAAGAATATTTGCAGGCAACTTCTTTTCCTCAATCTTGGATTTCCACCGTATTCGGTGAACAACTTGATATATTCGTCAATATGACAAATATCCAATAACTCCGGTATAGAGGGCTTGTTTATATTTCTTTCTTTTTTCATCCTCTAATCCTCGAAATAACCTCGCGGCCGATGAACCGGATTTTGAATAGTTTTGCCATCCCATCGACAATTCCTTTAAGTGATTCCCCGATGTGACCGAACTTTTCGTATTTGCATCGGTCATATCAGGACAATAATCTTCACCGATCCTTCAAGACTCATTTCAAGAAGTAAAATGAATGAATCCTTTGTAAGATCGAGGGTTCTCACTGAAATTCTCATACCGAAGCCCATTCATCAATGAGAACTTCCTGCTTTTAAAATCGGGATGTCCGATTTAACATCAACCCATACGGATGTATTGGGTCGAGGTGCGATCTTCCATAAGGCGTCGATAAACATTCGCCTTCCTAGGTTATGCAGTTCCCGCAAGAGGTTTCGACCTCCGTCCCCGAAAGTGGATCACTCCTACCGTGAAATCTCCAAAGATGTGGCATCCTCTCGCCCCGAGCTCCATGATGCGAACCCGCATTTTCTTCGACGTTAGGATTAAGCGGTGGCGGTGGTGGAATTGGTCTACCTTGTGGGTCATAGGTAACCAAAGCCGATTCTCACCGCGTTCATCTTTAAATCTACAATACCTAATCCCGCCAAGGATTCTCGCCAGGTCATGTAGATCTTTAAGATTCATTTTTTCAATATCCATCCTTTTCAATTTTGATGGATTTTCCTTTGATTAAAGAATGAGTTTTTCCTCATCTCGTCATCTTTCGTATAACCCGGTTGGTTTCCTTTTGGTGTAAATAGGTACCGCCCCAAAATCAATACGATACCATTTTTATGCCCCTAAAACCTTTAAAACCATTAGTTTACCTTTAATTCAATATAAGGGGTATTTTGGGGTTTTATCAAATAAGAAGGCCATTTTTGAAACTTTTGAATAAGTAAGGCCATTTGTGTAAATGTGGTTTAAGATTAGGCTATTCTAATCATTTCCGTGTAATTTCTTATTATTTTTTTGGAATAATTACAAAAAAAAAAACCCTAAAGTTTGGGCTATTTTTAAAAACTATTAAAAAAAACATTGAGGTTTGATTATGTCTTAGATTTAAGGGTAAATATAATATTTTGATCAATGTAAGGAGAGCTTTTGAAATATTTTTTTGCATATGAAGGGTAAAAATGTAAGGCGGATCAAATCTAAATGAGTTTTTGTAATTTCTGAAAATCTCTGGATTTTTTTGTAATAGCACGAACCTTAGGGAGGTTTTTGTAATTATCCCTTTTTTGCCCTTTTGAAATGTCTTGATTATACTGTTTTTGTAATTATACTCGAAACAATTATGCAATCATAGAGAATATCATTCAAATGTACTTTTGAAAAATATTCTAACACTACAATTATCATTAATCTTCACAATATTTTTTCCTGACAATTTTCAGTTGTCTCGCCCAGACAATTGAGGGGATATAGATAAAAAAAAATGATATCCCCTAAAATCAAATTTGTTGATATAGATAAAGTTTAATTACAAAAGCACCCCTAAATTTTGGAATAATTATAAAAAAAAAATTAGCTAAGTCCCAAAATTACACCAAGTATCCATGGGGTTTGATTTTGTCTGACATTTATTCCAACTGTTAACTGATTTAATTGAATTTGTTGGCGTCATAAAAAAATTTAACATGAATATGCAAAAACACCCATGTAGTACTGTTCAAATATATTCCACAAATTATCGGGATTTGTTTAAAGTTAACATTTTAGTTTCACAAATTTAAAAGATAGTTTAGATAGAATCTTGATTTTTAGATTATTTTTTATCTCTTACATTTGTTATCTTTTCAAAAACATATATTCTGAACTAATAGAATATTTCTCAAAAAAAAAATATATTCGATAGATTTGATCTTTTCCAAACTAATTGGGAAAAATCCTTTATTTTTTGGATTATATTTTATCTTTCATAATCTTGATTAAATTTGTTATCTTTTCAATTTGTTATATTTTAATTTTGTACTTAAATTGACACATATGTGTAAGATTAATGAAGTGATGAGAAGTTAACAAATGTCTAAGATTAATGAAGTGATGATATGTGTCAACTTGTTTTTCCTTTTAGTATATGGGTTGATATCCCTAATTTCCACGCATTTGTGACTATGGATAATCATGTCCGTCCACTTCTTCTTTTTTGTTTTTTTCATTTTCTCTTTTGGGAATTTCTTTAGGGCAGCCTTACACAAATTCCTCTAAGACTTCATTTGGATTTATGGATATGAAGCTAGGGATTTCAAATCCATAATAAGAAATTCACTAAACTTGTTTGGATAAGATTATTCGCAATGTATTTTAAATCATATAATCTACTTTGTGTTAATTTTTAAGTAATTGTGGATTTAAATCCATACTATTTTGAGCCATTTGAAATATTCTCAAATCCTCCCTCAAATTCGAATCAATGCAACCTTAATTTAAATGCAGTCCTCAAAACTCATGGTTATTTGTTTTGGGCAAAAATATCATATTATTATTATTATTATTATTATTATTATTATTATTACATTTCTATTTAATCCCTTTAATTACCTAATATTATCTATTAATTATTGGGCTACAAATAAAATTATATGACCCACGAGGCCCGAACAGCCCACGCGTCGATTTTCTCCTACGCGTCCCGCTACCAGAGTATATAAAGGTCTTCCATCTTATTTGTAAGATAATCCGCATAATTCACATTAGTATTTTCTTTCTTTGCTTTGGATTTTCTCTTATAATTTAATTTATGTATTTATTTAATCTATTTAATTACCCAATATTATATATTAATTATTGGACTACAAATAAAATTATCCGTCCCATGAGGCTCGAATTCGACCCATGCATCGTTTTTCCTTACGGGACCCATGAGGATTCCCTACCAAGTATATAAAGGCCCATCCATCTCATTTGTAAGTTACTTCACGTAATAACATTCAAGATCGCTTCCGGATTTTCTCTCATTCACCGCGTCTTTGACTTTTCCTGGGGCTATTTATAATTTTAAAACTTAAATGGGTTTTCTTGTAATTATCCAAACCTCGTGGGATTTTTTTATTTTATAATTAATTAACACATACAAGGGCAAAAAATCAGCTTTAATGGCGGGACCAAATTCATTAGCACTTAGAACACCAACCACCACAACCCACCAGTCCCATGGCCTTATCCACACTTTCTCCGCCACCACTACCGTCTTCCACCACTCACTCCGCCGCCTCACTCCCGAAGATCCACCACCCCACCGCCACCGCCTCCATCCATATCCGACCCAACCCTCAAAACAACTTTCTCCCAACCTCCGCCGCCACCGCCGCCTCTCTTCCGCCCGCAGCTCTGCATAAATGGAGGACAAACGTCTCCTTCTTCACTGGGTTTTGAATAACAACAAGACTAAAAATGCAGAGGCCATCAAAGAAGAGCTTCTCGAAGCCATTGCGCCACTCGATCGTGGCGCTGAAGCCACCCCTGAAGATCAGCAATTAATCGATCAGGTCAATATAAGTATTTAGATTACAGTTTTTAGGGTTTTTCTTGGTAACTAGTAGTAGAAATTGTGGAATTGAAAGAAATACACTAGTATACAAGGCTGCAATCTAACCCAGTCGAGTCGAGCTTTTGAGAGTTTGAGCTTGGATCATTTATTATCGAGTCCTGTTCGAGCTTAATTTATCGAGTATATTAATGGTTCACAAGCTTTTCGAATTTAATCGAGCAAAAATGAACTTAGTAAATACTCCCTCCGTCCCATAAAGATAGACAAGTAGAAGAATTCGCACAGATTAAGAAAACATAATAAATGTAACTGGGATTATAATTTTTTCCACATTCTCTCTATTTTGCCCTTGCATTAAATGGTGATATATCATTCTAAGTGAATTAAATAGGGGTAATTTAGTATATTATTGTATAATTAATACTCTCAATAAGGAAACAAACCTATAATTTGGGATGAACGGAAAAAAAAAATGTGGTCCATCTTCTTGGGATGGAGGGAATACCAATTATAAATTAAATTATTCTTTAATTTATTACAAAAACAAAATTTACATTTATAAACACGCATAATATATCTAGTAATTTAGTATTTATTCAAACGTATTAGTTTGTTTAAATGTTCCTATATTTATCGTATGTAAACATATAAAATATAAATTTAAAATTAAAATCAAACTATTAGTTTAAATTATTCAAGCTAGCGCACGAGCTTAATAGTTACTAATAAGTCGCTCACGAGCTAACAAATTGAATATCTTTAAGCTTGAGTTTGGTTCGATTAATCTAAGCTCACAAGCGTTTGGTTCATTTGCAGCCCGCTAGTATAAGATTCATAATCGTAAGATTCATATGATATCTTTTGGCTAAAATTATGCATAAATAATAGACTCAAAATACAAGATTCCTTCTTTTGAAATCCAAATGCACGTCCTAACCAGAAAAATCTTCCAGCAAGTAATTTGTTTTTCTTTTGAGACCATAGCCTGTAGAATAATGGACTTCCCTTGAAAAAATTGGGCTTGTAGTACATTGTTTCAGTAGCTAAAAACTGAATTGTTGATAAGATTGTGATTTTATTGTGCTTTAAATACATCCTTTTCGTGTTCTTCTCAACTTTATCCTTAGTTAGATAGCTCGGAAACTAGAAGCGATTAATCCAACGAAAGAGCCGTTGAAGTCTAATTTGCTCAACGGGAAGTGGGAGCTGATTTACACAACTTCACAATCCATTTTGCAGACCAAGGTATTACTTTTTTGATGTGTTTCTAAATCTAGTTTTGTATGACTTGGTTTTGAGAGGTTCGACTTAAATTATAGTAGCCATTCGATGAACTTGTATGACTAGGATTTAGATTGGTGGCGCATTTTCCTCTCATTTCCATACAGATTATCTTCTATTTCATCAAGGGATAATTACAGAGGTTTGGGTTAATTACAAAAAAAAAAACCCAGAGGTTTTCGAACATTACAAAAGACTTGATATAAATGAGAATATGGTTTGGACCGTAAACGATGACATGATATGATCCATATAGCCGACCCCAAATGCTGGGACTAAGGCTTAGTTTGTTATTGTTGTTGTTTTTGAACATTACAAAAAAACCGTTGAGGTTTGATTTTGTATTATACTTTACCTCCTTCACAAGCAAATATATTTCACACACCCCCATTATATCTGCAAAAATATTACAATCACCCCCATTATATTTGCGAAAATATTACAATTATCACTTTCATCAATGATACTATGTTGAGACCATGGGTTACCTCAGCTCATTTGCGATACAAACTTATAGAAAGTTCATGCACAAATGAACACGTGGAAAAATCTTTCCAACTTCTAGGTGTTTTTGTTAAATGCATGTAGTCTTTTAATCTTGAGCACTTGAGATATAAATCAACAAAACGAAAAATAAAATCGCGAGTTTGCATGAGTTCAAATGCCACATTAGAGCATTCAAACCAAAATTAATTGTATGTCGTTGCATGGAGAATGTGATAAAAACGTGTACAAAGACCTTTACCCTGTGGGATCCTTCAACAAAATCGTGGAGTTTAAGTTTTTGCATTTTCTTCTTTACATGGCGTCTGATATTTTGTGATATAGCCTAAATATGCAATATACTAAAGAAAAGTAGAAATTTTGTGCGTTTTCTTCTCCAATGATAATATCGCCTTTGGAACCATTAGAAGTGGTGGTTTACTACTTTTTGCCTTTGCTTTCATGCTCGCATGTAGTGCATACTCACAGTTTTAACATTTGGAACAGAGACCCAAGTTTTTAAGATCGAGAACAAACTATCAAGCAATTAATGTTGATACCCTTCGAGCTCAAAATATGGAGTCGGGGCCATTCTTCAATCAGGTGAGCTCAAGTTCTACTTTCAGTACTTCCATTTTTTCTAATGGGCATCGTGTCTGTTCCCCTTCAATCTTTTCCATGTAGATCATTATGTAGAATCTCATTGATATTCATAAAGCTTTGAGAATTTGTTAGAGTTAAAGACCATAAAATTGGGTTAATTACAAAACGATCACTGAGATTTAGCCTAATTACAAAGACATCCATTTATCTTTTACGAATGTCCCCTTGGGATTTGTGCTTGTATTACAATAACCCCTGGTGCAATTTGTAAAAAAGAAACATATGTTGAGGGGTTATTTGTAATTTTGAAGATAATTAGGTCTATTTGCAATTAGCTAAACCTCAACGGTAGTATTTGTAATTATCCCTAAAAGTTTGGAGTTTTTTATATGGCGGATTTGACTTTTTATCTTCTGTTTCCCCAACTGATGCAATTGTAAAATAGAAACATATGTTAAGGGGTTATTTGTAAAGATAATTGGGTCTTTTTATAATTAGACTAAACCTCAGTGGTAGTATTTATAATTATACTTAAAACATTTTGGAGTTCTTTAAATAGCATATATAATCTTTTTATCTTCTGTTTGCCCACAAGGTTTCAAGAATACACATGCATTGCCCTATATTGACTAGTTGCCTGGCAAAAATATTTACGGTTTGATCATTTCACCAATTATCCCAATTCATCATAGGCGTGAGATACTTGGGTTTATCGGGCACTATTATACTTCACTATTTTAACTTTAGCTTCATGATGATTTAAATTTGAAGCTGGTCTTATATTTCTAGGTTTCTTATTAACCTTTTTTTTTTTGCATCACTACTCTGGTACTCTGGAGAAAAGGGTTGTTTTCATCATCTACTATAATCTGCTGCTCATGTATTTTTGCCCCAACCTCGACTACCCACATGTTCTGCAGGTTACTGCAGATTTAACACCTCTTAATGCAAAGAAAGTGGCTGTAAAATTCGACTTTTTCAAGATTGGGGGTCTGGTAAGTCATGTCTTAGTTTAATTACGTCTAATGACACACACGAGTATGTTGCTCGATCGATAATATATTTATGTGAAAATTCAATATTCACATGTCCATTGAACTTGGTAGAGTTACTATAGAAATGTTTACTGTTGAACATATTTTGAGCAGATACCTGTTAAGGCGCCTGACCGAGCTCGAGGTGAGCTGGAAATTACCTACTTGGATGAAGAGTTGAGGTAAGACGACAAAATGGATTCATTTTGAATATATAAGGAAATCAACCATGTTTAGTTATACGCAATAATTTCAACACAACATATGACAATCTCGAACATTAATGGCCGGGAAAAAAATGAGGTTTGGTCGGGATAAACATCCCTCAACTAACGATTGAAGCAAAATGTAAGACGAAATGAACCATAACGGGTTTCCGTAATTTTGAAACTTCGTTGTTTTTTGTGTAATTCGAGTCTCGGGATTTTTTTTTTTTTTTTTTTTGTAACTCACTGTAAAATTTCACGTAATTTTCTACTTTATTGTGGCAGAGTATCAAGAGGGGACAAGGGCAATCTCTTCATCTTGAAAATGGTTGATCCCTCCTACCCAATCCCGGCTTAATATAAATATTTTATTCCATGCAGAGTATATGTTTGATTTTACATGAAAAATAAATACTTTTTTGTAAACTGATATTTGATTGGAGAAATAAGAAACACAATTTAAATTATTTCATATTTCATAGCAGATCGAAATTTATGACTAGAATTGGTGGGGTGCGCCAGGCCCATGCTGTAGTGCAACGCATGGGCGACGCTTGAAAGCCCAGGTAGCAAGCTACCTTAATGGGCTTTCCCCCTGAAAAAATAAATTTAATATCGTGTGGGCCATTGGCCCACGTATCAGATATTAAACTGATAAGAACAGATACTACACTTGATCTTAGCCAAAAGGCCGAGAAAGGTATGAGCTTCTATTTCTTGGGCCGCCCCCTTTTATATTACACGTTCTCCAGCGCATTTGTCTTGTAAACGATGTGGGACAAATATTATGAATGTAAAGAACTCTCTTACAAAACTGTTTATTGAACATAAAATCACTAACACACTGAATATTATATGACAAAAGGTTCGTAATTGCTCTGTAAATTATTTAAATTGTTCTTCTTATGCCTTCTTTCAACATCGTAATTTTGTATATGTCATAAGCATACTGAGTATTACGCAGAATTGTGTACATCTAATATTTTTTTCTTCTAAATATTATACAATCGAAATATATTTATAATAATTATGGAGGAAAACTAAATATGAATTTACAGTAGAAACAAAACAAAAACAAAAAAAAATCGGGCCTAGGGCAAAACGGCAAAAATCTCGTAAAAATGAAAAAATAAAATAAAATAAAAAAACAGGGTTGTTTTAGGCGCTTCCTAATCGCTAGGCACAAAGATTCGACCAAGATCTAAAGCGATTTCTGCAACCATGGTCTAAAGTCTAAACACAGTCTCTCAAAGTCAAAACTCAATTCTTGTAATTATTCAAAGTTTCAAACCTCATGGTATTTTTTTATAATTATTAATTAACACACAAATAAAAGGGGGAAAATCAACTTTAAGGGCGGGACCAAATTCATTAGTACTTGGAGCACCACCACCACAACACACCCGTCTCATGGCCTTATTCACACTTTCTCCGCCACCACTCCCCAAGCTCCACCACCCCACCACCACCATCATCCCTTTCCGATCCACCGCCACCGCCACCGCCGTCTCTCTTCCGCCGGCAGATCTGCACAAATGGAGGACAAACATCTCCTTCTTCACTAGTTTTTGAGTAACAACAAAACCAAAACTGCAGAGGCCATCAAAGAAGAGCTTCTCGAAGCCATTGCGCCCCTTGATCGTGGTGCTGAAGCCACCCTGAAGATCAGCAATTAATTGATCAGGTCAATATAAGTATTAGCTTTCAGTTTATTGGAATTTTTTTCTTGGTTATTAGTAGTAGCATATTGTGACAATTGGGGTTGCAATCAAACTGAACCGAGAACTTTTGAGATTTTGAGTTTGGCTCGTTTATTATTGAGTCGAACTCCAACCTAAATTTATTGATCATATTGATGGCTCACAAACTTTCTCAAGCTTAATCGAGCCTAAACGAGTTTAATTAGTAAATATTAATTATAAATTTCTTCAATTTATTACAAAAATAAAATTATATGTATCTAAAATGCATGATATATTTATTAAAAGCCTATGATTTTATTCAAACAAATAAATTTATTCAAATATCTTTATATTTATCATAAGTAAATGTATAAAAATTCAAATTAAAGTCAAATTATTAGTTAAATTTATACGAGCTTAATTATTAACGAGCCTACTCACGATCATTCACGAGCTAACGAACCGAATATCTCTAAGTTTGAGTTTAGTTCATTTTATTTTAACGAGTCTCATTAAACGAACTCGAATGATTTTTTATCGAAGTCGAGCTCCGAATAGCTCACGAAACGACTTGGTTCATTTACCCTAGTAACATTATCGTGCTTTAAATTTAAGTACGTCATTTTGTTTTTCTTCTCAATTTTATCCTTAGTCAGATAGCTCGGAAACTAGAAGCAGTTAATCCAACAAAAGAGCCATTGAAGTCTAATTTGCTCAATGGGAAGTGGGAGCTGATTTACACAACTTCACAATCCATTTTGCAGACCAAGGTATTACTTTTTTGATGTGTTTGTAAATCTTCTAGTTTTATATGACTTGGTTTTGAAAGGTTCGACTTAAACTATAGTAGCCATTCAATGAACTTATAAGACGATGTTGAGACCATGAGTTAATGTGAAATGAGTTTATCATACCTCGCTCATTTATGATACAAAGTTACACAAACGAACTCGAACACATTATACAGATACAAATCATGAAAATGAAAAATCAAATAGATCACGAGTTTGCATGAGTTCAAATACAACATTAGTCATTAGAGCTAGGGGTGATAATTCTTGACACGACACAATAGCACGATACGAAAACAATATGAAGATAATGGGTTATTGTCTAGCCATATCGTGTTTGTGTCCTTAATTGCATTGACACGATAACCACAGAAAACTTTCGTGCCGTGTTGTGTTGTGTTCGTGTCAACCCAATAATCACAACAAAATTAGCAGATGGAACGTAAACCTGATAACGATCTGTTAATCTATTAGTGACACAATATGCTTTCAAACATGTATCTGACAGTGACATGTTTGCCTGTTAATGACATGATAGTAACACAATAACTTGATACTTTATATGTTTTTATTGGAATGTTTTTAGTTTGTGTCGTCTAATGTGTAATCGTGTATTAACATGCAATATCGTATCACTCAAACTTTACCACTTTTTTTTCCGACTTATCGTGTCGTCTCGTGTCAATATGAATAATTCCGTGTTTGTGTTCGTGTACATACAATCCTTTTTCGTGTCGTGTTCGTGTTTGAACTTATTGTGCCGTGTTGTTATTTTGCACGAAAAGTTTCGTGGTTTGTGTCGTGTAAGTACAATCCCTTTTCGTGATATGTTCGTGTTTGAACTTATCGTGTCGTGTTGTTATTATGTTGACACGAAACACAACAAAATTACACGATTTGCCACCCGTGAGAGCATTCAATCCAAAATTAATTGTATGACGTTGTTGTTGGAATATTTGAAGTAAAATTCCTTATTTGACATTTTTAACAGTAAAGTGTAGATTTATTTTTGACCTTTTCAATAGTAAATGCCAAATTTTTTATTTGATGAAAGGTCATATTTATGCCTATAAATATGACTTGTTTCTCACATTTATAAAACACAAATAAACACAAAAACTTATAAAATTTTCATATATCTCCTAAAACTCTTACAATTTAATTTTTGGTGATAATTTTCAGGCATAATTTTCAGTTCGATGGAATAGGTAATCCGGTTTTCTCGTCTTATCCTGGAAATAGACGTCCAGAATAGGGGACGAGTCTGTTTTAAGGATATTGTGTTGAACACACAATTCGAGCTATTTTTATCTTGCTTACTTTGCAAATTTTACCGATTCGGGTTTTTCGATTCATATAAATTGTACTAGAAGAAACACAACTATTTTTCCTACAAACTTAAAACGATTTTTTAAAAAACTTCTAGTACAGTTATATTACCGTATTATCAATAATATTCTGATTTTTTTTCAAAGATTGCAACTTTTATTTAGAATGCAATTTGGATGAGCAAATTCAGTTTTTATCTGTAAATTTGAATTATATGGTTCTCTAAGTCAGTTCAACAATTTAAAAAGTTTCTATTGTTGCCGTGAGTTGAAGTATATCATTTAAACGTAGAATCAACTTGAATCATTGATATTGTTTAGTTTAATATATAAAATTGATGCCTTTATTTTATCAACAAAAAATATATAATTATGGACTGGAAATATAAAAAGTGGTAGGAATCGCCTTTTTATTAATATGCCGGTGATGAACTCGGGTTGGCTTCTCGCTTATAGAATTTGAATTTGCAAAGTTATATAAGGGTTTTATGTTGTTATTTTCCCCATAAATGAGTTCTATTTATACTAATACACTTAGTGGCCTTAATAATCATTACATCTATAATCCTAGTGGGACACTTGTCCTCTTCTTGTGCATAGGTCGCTTGGCTGTCATGTGGTGGAAAATGCTTGTTGAATTGTCTCATTAATGCTCGCTAGGTGACTTTCTTGTCATTTGAAGGTTCGGATAGATTTCGTAATAGGATGCTTAATCCCCTTAGAAAGTTCCCGATTCGGTTGGGCTCGGCTCGCCTCGGCTCGATTGATGGTGGTCAGTCGGGCTAAGTCATTAGGTATTGAATTGCCATGTGGGTGTGTCTTTGTCCATCTCGGCTCAGTGTCATCAATGGCCCCCAAGTTCAAAGCCGAGGAGAGATCAACCAAGATGGGTTGGAACTTCAAGAAGAGAGAAAGAGAGAAAAGTCAAATAGTTTTGAAACGGTTGATAGTTGTCTATCATCATTTAACGCTGAAACGGCGGATTAATTGAGGCAATGATGGCCGACACATGATGACTTTGATTGAACCATCATGGCACGAACCGGAGGAGGACGTGGGCTGTTAATTTGAAATGTTTTTTGAAACGCGTCGCTTTTTCATACGCGTAGCGTGATTTTGAGAAATTTCTGCCTATAAATACACCCCTTCATCCTTCATTCTCACTTTTTCTTCGCATTCTAAGCATACCAGAGAGAGTTGAGACCGAGCAGAATTCAGGTCGACTTCGAGAGAAAAAACACCCAAAGTTTCCTAGGTAATTTTTTAAGACCTTTTCTTCCTTTCCTTTTTCCTTCGACATGTCTGGTTCAGTAGAGGATAGTCAAAACCTCGAGCACAGTTTCGAGCATGAGGTTGAAGATCCTCCTTCGAATGGAGGTTTCACAAAGGGAGGAGGATAACGTGTTGATATTTCCAGTTCGGATGAGGGCTTCGAATATGAGTCCTCTTGCAGGCAAAGAGAGGTGAAGTTTTATCGTCGACTCCGATTGCTGCCATTATTGGGGAGTGAGGTATGGGCACGAGGAGTTGCTTCTAAGAAATCTTTGGCGGAGGTGTTGGTGAAGCGATTGGGGCCCGTGGAGTTGGGCGTGGTACATGGCTAGTAGGGGGTGAGGCCATAGGTCCAAGTGTAACTGGGCGCGGGACTGCACCGAGAGGGGTTAAAGCCGCGGGACCGAGTGGCGCTGGTCATGGGGAGGCCACGAGGCCAAGTGGTATTGGGCAATGTGCGCCCCCTTCAACTTCTCGGGTCGGCCGAGAAGGAGCTCAAGGCGCAATTCGAGCCCCCAAGAGTTCCTAAATGGATTGGATGAAAACTGAAGACCAAAACTTTCGATCGGGGATGATGTTGATGCGGCGTAAGTTGGACGCACTCTACCAAGGCCACCAAATTCTAAGTCGGTGCGATTTTGGTTGCCCTATCATGAGTAGATGCCCGACCTGGCCCCTATGGGTATATTGATATGTACGCCTACAACATCACATTTGGATTGAGGTTCCCACTCCATAGGGTGATCCAAATTGGTTTCGGAGATGGGGGTTCTTGTTGTATCCCGGTGCACTCGATGACCTGGGAAGGCTAATTGGCCTCGATAGTCCTTCTTGCTCGTGAGCTTTCTAAAATCCTTGTTTTGATGAAATAAATGAGTTGTTTGCCTGGAAGGTGACCGGGCGTGAGAGGAGACCATCCGGGTGGTATTACCTCCGCACTGAGTTGGATATCCGACAACTTGGTTTTGGGCCTTCCACAATCTCTTAAAGAGTGGAAGGATAAATGGTTCTAGGTTTATGGGGACTGGATGACTCCTTGCCGCAGGGGGACGAGCCATTTCTTGCTCCTCCTCTGGAATTCTGTTATGATTTCAGTAAGTGTATTTCTTTGCTCTTTACGTTTCGAGAAAATTCTAATATTCAATTCTTTATTTCTTGTGCAGGGAATCAACCTTCTCAAGGTCGTCTTTTGGGCCAATTTTGCAGAGATGGACGACATAAAGAATATATCGAAGGCAGGACGAAAAATAAAGTTGCTACCCTTGAGGCTGAACTAGCTCGGGCCAGCTCCGTGTTAATCTTGGGGCCGAATCTGACACTGAGCGGAGAGGTCGCACCTCAACCGCGTCCAAGAAGCGAGCGGGGAACTCCATCTCAATCGCCCTGAGATCCAGGAGCAAACAAGGTCGCCTCTCTCAGAATCGAGCCTAGAACGGAAGTCCAAGGTAATACTTTTCCAATGTGGTTGACACTTGTGTATTTTTTCATATTTTTGATAGTCTTGGTATTTTTGTAGAGCTGAAAAAGACATGAACATTTTTTTTTTTTCCTCAACCGAATAAAAAAGACCGGAAGGCTGCTTCTTGAGAAGACTCTTTGGGAAGACTAAGAGAAAGCAGTGAAATTCAGCAAGGCAAAAGAAAGGTTGAGCCGAACTGCGGTGGTGCCCACGAGGAATATGAGGGGTATCGGGGTGGAGATTGCCACAAAGCGAGCGGACCCCGAGGGTGGATCTCATCGATTCCTCGGGGGAACAACTACCGAAGTCCCTAGGAGAACTTTTTATAATAACTTGGGGCGGAGGGCCACTATGTTCCCCCTAACCCAGGCAGGAGGAACCTTGCGAGAGGATGAGTGGGGTGAGGCGCGATGATTTATCGAGTTCGCAAGTGCTCCACTCCGATGGACGAGCGGTGGTTGCCTGTCGGAGGCCGAAAAGTCTGCTAGAGACATTCGGTCAGTCTGGACAAGCGGGATTGAAATTTTGTGTCGAGACCATTTGGGAGGAAAAAGTTCAATAGCCATGGGTCTCTCAGATCGGGTCATTGGGACTCTCTAGCACGCGGTGAAAGAAGGGTGCGAGCTGGCTAGGCGCCATAAAGACCTGCCGGAGGCCCATAGATTATGTCTCGGCATTCAAGAATTCTTGGAGCTAAAAGCTAAAGAAGTCGAGAAAGCGGCCATTAATGCTGAGAGTCTGCCGAGCGGAGCGCTTTGGTTGCTAGGGACAAAGCTGAGAAAGCCGAGGAGACCCTCCGTCAGAGGTCAGTGAGCTGAATAAGAAGGTGGCCAACCACCAAGAAGAGCTGACCAGGCGGGAGGGAGAGCTCAGGAGGCAAATGGAGGAGGCCTTCAAAAAGCAGCTGGAGGAGGTTTGCCGGCAGCTCGGCATGAGGCATTGATGCTTCAAGAGGCAGGACTTACTCCTTCATGCTAACTTGTGGCCATGCTACGAGTGTGGGAGAGGTCCTGGATGACTTGAAGACGGGAAAAATTGTGGCTGAGCTCGAGGACGAACTTAAGAATTTAAATTAGCAAATCAAAGAGCTCAAACCTCAGTATCCTGATGTTGTGTTCCGAGGATGAGCTTAAGAATTTAAATAATCATGAAGGTGAAAGTTTTTCGCATGTAAGACTAGAGATGGTAATGGGTAGGGTACCCACCCATTTAAGGTTATCCATGCCCGAACCCTATAATATTTATACTACTTGTACCCATCCCAAACTCGATTAAGAAATTATATCAATTACCCGTGCCCATCCAAAATCCATTACCCGATACCCGTGTACTACCCGTACCCGCATAAAACCCGTTTATTTTATGTAAAAACTTATAATTATATGAATATTTAGATAACTATTAAATGGACACCATATCAAAAAGCGATTATTATATAAGAAAATGCTAATATGTTAAATTCGAATAAATATAATAATTAACCATTTTAATTTTATAAGTCAAAGACATGTTATCATCATTCATCAACTAAATCAAAAGCATTAGATAAATAAAAATGTAACCACTACATTCATTAAAAGCGTAGAATCAACAATAGTACATATTTAGTTTATAAAACTACACCATCGACATGTAATATGTATCAAGCTTGACAAAGATAAAACAAAGTTGATATGATTTCAAAATAAATGACAACTTTATATTTTTTTGTACAAAAAAAAAATTGTGTTAGAAGCCACATGAAGAAATGTATAATGTCATATGAAAAAAATAAATGGAAGTTACTAAGGGGTAAACGGGTTAAGTAATGGTGGGTATCAGGGATAAAATCATACCCTACCCGTATATAAATGGATAGTAGTTTGTCATCCCATACCCATCCAAATTTGAAAAAGTTTATCCATACCCGTCCCATTAGAGGTCGGGCGGGTGGTACCCACGTCTACTCGCCCCCCTCCATCCTGTGTAAGACATTACATGGCATCGATATAATATAAAATAGCCAAAATATGCAATACCCTAAAGAAAATAGAAATTTAATGTGTTTTCTTCTCCAATGATGATATAGCCTTTGAAAGAGAAAATTTCACTTTTGGTCCCATAAGAAAAGGGGTCAAACATTTTTAGTCCCACAATTTGCATTTTTGGTCACAATTAATTTTTTTCAACACATTTAGTCCCATATGATTCAAAAGTTACAATTTTAATCCAAAACTAACGGAAAACTTAAGCGATTGTTAACTCTATTCTTACGGGACCAAAAGTGCATTTATCCAAAAATTAATAATTAAAATATACATATATTTGAAAAATCGAAGAATTATCTAAAAATTTTGAAAATTGTTTCAATAACATTTAAAATTATTTACAATTCATTAAAAAAATTATGAAAATCCAAAACATTTACTTTAAAATCAACAAATTAAAATATTAAAAATATGATAATTTGTTTAAAAAACTAAAACTATTAAAAAAGTTGAAATTATTTTAAAATCCAAAAAATATAAAAATAAAATATGGAATTTGATGAAAAAACTATAAATCGTATTTTTTTTTAAAATGGCATTTATTTAAAATATTTTTAAAATGCATTTAATTAAAATACTTTAAAAAAATTTAAATTCCAAAATAAAAACCCAAAACTCTTTTTTAAAATTTTGAATTTTTTTAACTTTTTGAAAATTTCTAAATATATTCAGATTTCAATATCCCGATTTTGGAATAACCTTAAGACTTTTAAACAAATCTTGGAATTTTTTAAAACAAATTTCAATATTTTCTTTTATTTTTACATTTCTTAAATAATTTTAGTTTTGTAAAAATTCTATGTTTTACCCTTTTTTGATTTTATAAAGAGTTTTAAAAAGTCTTCACTAATTTCAGCTTTTAATGCATTTTTAGATTTTTAGACAAATTTCTATATTTTAAATAATTTTCCAGATTTTTTATTTTATATTGAATTTACTTTTAATATTTTAAGTAATTGTCAGAATTTTAACACAACTTTTAGGTTTATAAACAAAATTTTAGATTTTAAAACATCGTTTACTTTTTAAAATAACTTTTAAAATAATTTTTTTATTTTAGATTTTCCGATTTTAAAATAACTTTTTGAATTTTTATATTTTTTTAATAAATTGCAAATAATTTTAAATGTTATTGAAACAATTTTCAAAATATTTTAGATAATTTTTCAGTTTTTTCAAATATTTTTTTCTTTTTATTAATTTTCAGATAAATACACTTTTGGTCCCGTAAGAATAGAGTTAACGGTCAATTATGTTTTTCGTTAGTTTTGGGACTAAAACTGTAACTTTTGAATCATATGAGACTAAATGTGTTGAAAAAAATCAATTGAGACCAAAAATGCAAATTATGAGACTAAAAGTGTTTGATCTCTTTTTTTATGGGACCAAAAGTGCAATTTTCTTCCTTTGGAACCATACTGCTTTTTGCCTTTATTTTCATACTCACAATTTTAACATTTGGAACAGAGACCCAAGTTTTTAAGATCGAGAGCAAGCTATCAAGCAATTAATGTTGATACCCTTCGAGCTCAAAATATGGAGTCAGGGCCATTCTTCAATGAGGTGAGCTTAAGTTTTAAAGTCAGTACTTTCATTTTTTCTCATGGGCATCGTGTGTGTATCCCGTCAATCCTTTGCATGTAGATCATTTGTGGCATATGTAGAATCACATCAATATTCTTGAAGCTTGAGAATTGGTTAAATTGAAACCCATGTACCTATTTTAAAAAAAAGGGATGAACCCCATTTCTGATAGCCCCTACTGTTCTTGCTCTAGAGTTTTATGGAGGAGGTAAATTGCAGGATATGTCTCAATAATTCAGGGTTCTGAGCTGCCATAAACTGAATCGTCACATAAGAAATCTTTCTCCACCGTATTACTAGGGGGATTCGAACCTCCATGTTGTGGGAGCGAGCAAGCACACAACACGTCACTCAGATCGTTTACTAGTTGAGCTTGTTGGAAATTGGTTTAGTAAAAATGGGATTTGACCAAATTTTGAATAATTATTTAAGTGGGATCATTTATTAGTTATGGATAATAAATGATATGACCGTAATCTACACGCGGATTTTGAATTTCTCAAAATCAATTTCGGGTGAATGAGAAATTAAAGCATAAAGTTAGCCACTTAAATGTCTTTTAAATATGGAATATAAAAGAGTGGGAATATGGAAAGTCATATCCACATAGAAAGCATAATAAATGCTTGACTAGTTTATATAGAACCTCACCACTAATAAGGAGAAATCATGAAGAGCTCATTATGGTACACCCTAGTGGACAAAGTCAATTTTGACTAGCATTTGGCTAGCTCAAAAAGCACCAAGGCCCGAGTCAGGCCCTGGCTCGCGCACGTCGCACATAGTCATATTGGGCACTTTAGAGGTGCATTTTGTACTTCGCACGCACACATCGTCGTGAGGAGCTTCGAAATCGTCCGGATGGCGACATGTGGCATGCAGTGGCGCTAAATAGACGTGCATGTTAGCTAACTGGACACGAGTGTTCAGTGAGACGGGGTGTTAGCTAAGGGTTGTGTACCTTCGGTTGGATGCGACATGGACAATCAGATTGCGACTGTTGATCACATGGCACGATCTGACAGTCCTGGTCGATCTGAACCAGGGGTTGTACTCTGAAGGGGCACCCGAAGTTCTATAAATACCAGTCCCTATAACTCCATTTTACACTACGAAAATCAACATTTTAGCATATAGTTTTACCTCATCCTTTTTGTCATTTTGAAAGTTAAAACACGTTAAGTTTGTTGTAAGTTTGACTTTTCAAGTGATGCTAAGTCGAACTTGAAAGTAGTTGTATCTTAGAGACGATTGCCACAGAACCATTAGCATTTTGTATAGGGCAATTTCGTCTTGGGGATAGAGAATCTAAATCTTGCCTCGACTTACTTATCCGCCCCAAAAGTCTGTTTTCTTGAAAAATGGCTAACATCAATTTCATTATGATGGTTGTTGCTCTTGCCCATGGCGAAAACTATGTTTTGAATGGGTTGGAAGACACATTCTATAACGTCTCGACTCATTCAAAATGTCCAAAGAATTGTTGGACTTTTTGGAAAAGAAGTACAAAAGTAAGAAGATGTTGGCACAAAGAAATTTGTTGTCGGCAAATTTACGGATTTCAAGATGGTTGATACCAAAATGGTAATCAGCCAAGTTCAGTAAATTCATATCATACTTCATGACTTAGTGTCTGAAGGGATGATTCTGAATAAGTCGTTCCAAGTAGCTGCAATTATTGAAAAATTGTCACCATTGTGGAAAGACTTTAAGAACTACCTCAAGCAAAAGCGCAAATAAATGGGGCTTGAGAATTTGATAGTTCCATTTGAATTGAGGAAGACAACCGAAAATCCAAAAAAAAACAAAGCAAATATGGAATGGTAGCAAGGCCAATCTTGCGAATCGAGCACTAGCAAGAAAACGGAAGCATTTAAAACGATAAGAGGAACGCTAAGAAGTTTAAAGGTTATTGCTACACTTGTGGCAATCTGAATCTCATGACGAAGGATTGCCGACATCCGAAAAAAGGAAATAAAAATGGCAACCAACAACAAGTCAATGTGACCGAGGACAAGTCTGTTAGATAGACATATCAAGCTCGATCTCGTCGTCAAGCAATTCCGATATAATTGATGGAATGATCATAGAATCAAGAAATGTTGTATTCTTCGAGAATATATTTCCTAACAAAAAAAGGAAAGAAGAAAGTTCTAAGAAAAGAGCTTATGAAGCTGAGGTTTACTCAAATGATGAAGAGGAACCAAGACACAGTAAAAGGATAAAAATAGCTAAGTCTTTTGGTCCTACTTTTTTAATTTATATATTAGAAAATGAACCTAGAACTATTTAAGAAACTTTGTCAGTCAAGCTCCTCTCGGAAAAGAAGCTATCAACAATGAAATAGATTCCATCTTGCACAATAATACTTGGGAGTTGGTTGATCTCCCTCCGGGATGCAAACCTTTAGAATGTAAGTGGATCTTTAAAAGGACGTACAAAGCAGATGGATCTATAGATAAGTACAAAGCCTGGTTGGTGGCCAAATGGATTAACCGAAAAAGGATATAACTTTTTTGATATATATTCTTCTGTTACGAGGATCACATCCATTCGTGTTCTTATTGCTATTGCAACTTTGCATACACCTTGAGATACATCAAATGGATATGAAGCGCTTTCTCGAATATTGAGCTTGAAGAAGAGATTTATATGGAACAACCTGAAGGGTTCGTTGCACCCAAAAAAGAGAGAAAACTGTGTAAACTTGTTAAGTCACTTTATGGAGTAAAACAAGTACCTAAGCAATGTCACGAAAAGTTTGACACAATTATGTTATCAAATGGTTGCAAAATCAACGAATGTGACAAATGTGTCTATATTAAAGGTACAATCGATGATTATGTCATTGTCTGGCTTTATGTGGATGATATGTTGATCATGGGTAGTAGTTATGATTTAATCATGAATACTAAGAACATGTTAAAGAAGAATTTTGACATGAAAGATATGGGATTATCTCGATGTTATATTAGGGATTAAAATCTCTAGAACTTGGATGGAATTATCTTGTCACAATCTCATTATGTCGAAAGCATACTTAGAAAGTTTAATGGTTTTAATAGTATTCGGCATTTAAGACACTGTAGATATGAGTTTACATTTAGCCAAGAATAGAGAAGAAACAGGTTTTCAATTTGAAATATGCAAGGATAATTGGTTGTCGATGTACATAGTGAATTGTACATGTCGAGACATTGCATATTGATGTGAGTAATCTAAGTAGGTTCACAAGTAACCCAAGTAAAGATCATTGAAAAGCTTTGACAAAGGTACCTAGATATTTAAAGTATACCATGAATTATGGAATACTTTATATGAGATATCCAACAAAGACATTAGAAAGATGTTGTGATGCCAATGGATATTGACACAAAGACTCCAAGTCTAGAAGTGGTTTTGTATTCACAATATGTAGATGAGTGATGTCATGTAAATCTTCTAAGCAAACTTGTATAGCGCAATCCACTATGGAATCGAGTTTATTGTTTTAGATAAAGTGGAGAATAATTTGAATGACTGGATATTTCTTAGAAGATATTCCTTGTTGGAATAAACTAGTGTATGTTGTATTGATACATTGTGATAGTCAATCAACAATCGGACGAGAATAAAGTGGTATGTATAATGGTAAGTCTAGACATATTCGTCGAATACATAATACTATTATACAATTGATCTCGAATAGGGTTATTTCGATTGACTATGTGAAGTCAAAGGAAAACCTAGTGGATCCACTAACTAAAGGTATAAATTGAGATCAAATGTACAAGTTGTTATGGGGAATGGGTTTAAAATCCACAAAATAAGAATGTTCATAGTGATAACTCAACCTTATGAATTGGAGATCCCAAGACCTTGGTTCAATGGGACAACTAAGTTATGAATGTTAAATTTGAACACTTGAAATTGTTTCAGCTCATTCACAGAACGTCCAAGTGAAAAACCCTACAGATTGTGGTGAGGTTATAAGTTTATCTTTCAATGATTCATATACCTAAAAGTGAAGTATGGCAGGATGCTCTTTATAGGAAATCACTTATATAAGTGGGAAGTAATGGCCGTTTCTACTTGTAACACTTATGAATCTAAGATATGGTCAGGGCTGAAATAGACGCAACGTGAGAACAAAACATGTTAGAACTGTTATTGTGTAAGTATTGTTATCTTGGTTTACACAAATGGCTGAATAGTTCAAGACATCGTGTCACTAAGCAACTAGTAAATCCGATAGTATTTTGCTAAGGAAGGTTTAAAGCCAAAAGCTACCTATCCTGATGCAATAATGGTTCATCAGAACTTTCAAATGAGTTTGCATACATGCATACATTAATGTTCATTTATGTGGGGGATTGTTGAAAATTGGTTTAGTGAAAATGATTTTTAACCCGATTTTGACTAATTATTTAAGTGAGATCATTTATTAGTTATGTATAATAAATGATATAATCGTAATCTACACCGTAGGTAGATAAATTTAGCATTTTGAATTTCTCAAAACCAATTTTGGGTGAATGAGAAATTAATGCATAAAGTTAGCCATTTAAATGTCTTTTATATATGGAATATAAAAAGGGTGGGAATATGGAAAGAATATCCCATATAGAAAACATATTAAATGTTTGACTAGTTTATATAGAATGTCACCACTAATAAAGAGTAATCATGTGGAGCTCCTTATGGTACACCCTAGTGGACCAAGTTAATTTTGACTAACCTTTAGCTAGCTCAAATAGCACCGAGGATAGTCTAGAGCACGAGCCCGAGCCCGAGCCCAATTCAGAGGCGCACTTTACACTTCGCACGTACGCATTATCGCAAGGAGCTTTGAGGTCATCCGGATGGCGACGCGTGGCACGCAGTGACGCTGAATAGACGTGTATGTTCGCTGACTGGACACGATTGTTCAGTATGCAGGGGTGTGTGCTAATGGTTGTGTACCTTTGATTGGATGCGATATGGACCATCGATCGCGATCGTTGATCATAGGGCACGATCCGACAATGATCATGGTCAATCCGAACCAAGGGTTGCGCCAAGTTTGAAGGGGCACCCGAAGTTCAATAAATTTTCACCTCATCCTTTCTGTCATTTTCGAAAGTTCTTAAACACGTTAAGTTCACTGTAAGTTCGAATTTTTCAAGTTTTGCTAAGTTGAACTTGAAAGTCGTTGTATCTTAGAGACGATTGCCTATAACTAGGGGTGTCAATTTGGGTTGGGTCCGGGTTCGCAGGTTCGCGTGTCAGAAACAGCCGACCCGGACCCGACCTGTTTAATTATTCGTGTCAGAATCTTGAACCCGGACCCGACCTGCTTATTTCACAGGTAACCCGAACCCGACCCATTTAACCCGTCTAATAAAATTATTTTAATATACATTTAATAATTTTAACTGAATAAATTTATTTTTTTCAAAATCAATCACTATCATACACTATTCGATCAATAAACAATATTGCAACTCACAACATACAAAAAGAAATAACATAATTGCATAAATAACATAACATAGTAATCATATTTTGAGGACAATATTCAAAAAGACATGCATAATAATAACAAATACATAATTAAAGAAGTTTATCATGTGAGTTTTAAAGATATGTCTTGTTTGTTGTTTTTTCTTACAATTAGTTATTTAATTAAATTTTTTTTTTAAATTCACAAACGGGTTAGACGGGTTAAATGGGTCATAGTAGGTTGACCCGGACCCGACCTGTTTAATTAGCAGGTTAGTCGGGTCCGACCCAATTTCGACCCGGACCCACGAAGCCTGGACCCATACCCATTAATTTCGTGTTAGGTTAGGTGTCGGGTTTTGCGTGTCGGGTCCTAGATTGACACCCCTACCTAGAATCACTTAGCACTTTGTACGGGCGCAATTTTGTTTTGTGGATAGAAAATATAATTCTCCCCAAAAAACAGAGCTATGCCCCAAGCCTTGTGTTACCTATACAGATAGCATGTTGAAGTCTTAGAGCACCCACAATGAGGTGGTTCAAGTTCAAGTTTTTGAACATGAACTTGGGTATTACCATTGTGGGATAGTTCATAAGTTCAAGTTCAAGTCATAAGTTCAATATGTTGAACTTGGTTCAACATTGCCACCTCATTTTCTTTTCTCTTTTTTAATATTTTATTTATTTCTTTTTAATTTATTTAAATTATTTCATGGCAAATTTTTTATTTATTTGGAAATGCAGTTTTTTTCTAGTTTTTTTCTGTTTTATTTATTTATTTTTTATTTATTTAAATTTTTTAATGGCAGTTTTTTTATTTGTTTGGAAATGCAGTTTTTACCTTTTTTTTGCACAGATTTTTTCGGAAGTTTTTGAGGTTGGTTTTTCATAGTTTTAATGACATTTTTTCTATTTATTAGGAAAACCTTTATTTTTATTGAAACTTTTATCGATGGATGCAAATTAAATTAATTGTATATAAATGTTTTAGTAAAATTATTGAAGATTAAATGCAAAAATAACAAAAAATACATATTATATTTAACAAAAAAGAAAAACATATTAAATAAGTGGACCTATTTTGATTCTTTGAACCATGAATTTAAACTTACAATTGTAGATAGCTAGTTCAAGTTCATATTGGTACATGTGGCACATTGAGGCCACAAAAACCATGATCTTGCAAAGATAGCACACGAATCATGTTTCTAGTGATTGCGAGAGATAAATACATTCTCCGCAATTGAAGACCAGCCTTTCAACTTTATTTTTAGTCAGAGTTAAAGACCATAAAATATAGGATTAAATTACAAAAATACCCCCGAGCTATAGCCAGATTACAAAGATATCCAATTATCTTTTAAAATATAAAAATACCTCATTGAAGTATTACATATGCCCCGTGAGATTTGAGTTTATTTTACGATTATCCTCCTTAATAGTTGTAATTTGTAAAATAAATACAAATATTAAAAAGGTCTTTGTAATTCTCAGAGATAATTGAGTTTTTGTTAATTATAATATAGCTCGAGGGTAGTAGCATTTCTAATTCTCCCTAAAATTATGGAGTTTTTTTAAATGGTATGTTGATCTTTATCTTCTGTTTCACACACGCGGCATATCCCTGTATAGACTAATTTTGTCGCAAAATGTATTCGGTTTTAACATTTCACAAATTGTTCCAATTCATCATGGGTGTGAGATACTTGGATTTATCGGTACATCAGTTTGGTTACTATAGCTTCATAATTTTAATCTGAAGTTGGTCTGTATTTTTATAAGTATCCTCTTAACTTTTTTTTTTTTTTTTCATCACTAATCTGAAGATAAAAATGGTTGCTTTCATCATCTATTATAATCTGATGTTCATATACTATAGTAGCATTTCTGCTAATACAGTCTATTTGAATTGAATATTTTTCAAATGTGAGATTTAAATCATATTTAGTATTACAATTTGCCCTTTGCTATTAAAAAGGCCAAAATAAAATTTGTTTTTTACTATTACAACGGTCAAATAAATTTCTTCAAAAAATTTCCAATACCAACCTCGACTACCTACATGTTCTGCAGGTTACTGCAGATTTAACATCTCTTAATGCAAAGAAAGTGGCTGTAAAACTCGACTTTTTCAAGATTGGCGGTCTAGTAAGTCATGTCTTAGTCTAATTACGTCTAATGACACACACGAGTATGTTGCTCGATCGATAATATATTTGCGTGAAAATTCAATATTCACAATGCCCATTGAACTTGGTAGAGTTACTATAGAAATGTTTACTGTTGAACATATTTTGAGCAGATACCTGTTAAAGCGCCTGGCCGAGCTCGAGGTGAGCTGGAAATTACCTACTTGGATGAAGAGTTGAGGTAAGACAACAAAATGGATTCGTTTTGAATATATAAGGAAATCAAACATGTTTTTATCTATACGCAATAATTTCAACTGAAACTATGACAATCTCGAACATTAATTGCCGGGATAATTAAAAAAAAAAATTGAGGTTTGGCGGAATAAACATCCCTTAACTAACTGTTGGAGCAAAATGTAAGACGAAACAAACCATTGGGGGTTTTTCGTAATTTTGAAACTTGGTTTTTTTTTTTTTTTTGTATAATTTCTATTTGCAGAAATTGGTGTGTAAAATTTTCACGCATTTCTACATTTTTTTGTGGCAGAGTATCAAGAGGCGACAAGGGCAATCTCTTCATCTTGAAAATGGTTGATCCCTCTTACCGTATCCCTGCTTAATATAAATATTTTATTCCAATGAAAAAAATATTGGATTTCTAGATGAAAAATATATATTTTCAGCACATTTGGGCTGATTTTATGTAAATTGACATTAAAGAATATGGGAGAAATAAAGAAAAACAATTTAATATATTTCTATATTTCATTTCTGATCAAAATTTAGACTAGAATTGGTGGGATGCGCCAGGCCCATCTTGTAGTGCAACGCATGGGCGACGCTTGAAAGCCAGTGTAGCAAGCTACCTTAATGGGCTTTCCTGAAAAAATTAATTTAATATCGTGTAGGTCGTTGGCCCACGATCGGATATTAAAGCGATAAGAACAGATACTACACTTGATCTTAGCCAAAAGGCCGAGAAAGGTATGAGCTTCTACGTTTTGGGCCGCCCCATTTTATCTTGCACGTTCTCCAGAGCATTTGCCACTATAAACGATGTGGGATATGAATGTAAAAAAGCACTGTCTAACAGAACGATTAATTGAACATAAAATCACTAACACACTTAATATTATATGACAAAAGCTTAGGTAATTGTTCTGTAAATTATTTTAAATTGTTCTTTTTGTGCCTTCTTTCAACATCGAAATTTTGTATGTCATAAGCATATTGAGTATTACACAAAATTATATACATATATTTTTTTTCTGAATTTTGTATGATTGAAATATATTTATAATAGTTATGAAGGAAAACGAAATATGAATTTACAGTAGACACAAAACAACAAGAAATCTAATTTTAGAAGTTTTATCCTTAAAAAAAAAGGGGAGAGCAAAGTACATGACTCATGAACTTCATTTGTGGCAAATACTCTTAAACTAACAAAGTTTTATTTGAGTTTTTATAATTGATCTACCCTTTAACATGTTAATCCAATTATAAATTTAATATCATAATATAAGATTAAATTTTATATAAACATACTAAAAAATCATACCAAAATCTCATACAAATAAAAAGAATAAAAAAATAAATTAAACCTGAATGATAGCAATATTTTCTAAACTAATGCGACAAAGATTTAATTTTTGATGTGGATCAATAGAAAAAATAAAAGTAATGTTTCTCATATTTTTATTTTTTTTCGTTGCACATTATGCTTTTATGGCCCTAAAAATAGGATCAAAGTACAAAGGGAATTTTCACAAAGAAAGACAATAAATTTTAAAATTTGTTGCAGCAAAATAAATATCACCTTTAGAGTTAGGCTGTAACAGTGTAACTAAGGATTCCTTTTTTTTTTCTTTTTGGCTCTAAACCATATATGACTTCAACATTTTTATTTTATTTTTTTTGTATATCAAGTATTGTTCTTTTTTTTTAAATACGTCATAATTCCAATCACTCCATCATAGACTACAATTTTTACTTATATGGAGGTGTGTTTAAAAATCCGTAGAAAAAACAAGATTGGATGCGTTTTGTGCTGCCCCACGACGCCTCGGGCGCCTAAAAATATTACTAATTTTTTAATTGTTTTATATTAATATACTTTTGATTGAGTATTGGCCATCTAGGCCCGATTTTATTAGCCCAGTGAACACATGTATTACTTGTAATAACGAGGTTTGGGTTCGAGTACTTGCAATTATGGGGACGAACTTTTTACAAAAAAAGATGACTTTCCCACTGATTTGGACATAATCGCCTCGGCCTAAGGAATGCTTCGAACGATTCTTACAACACTGGAAAAAAGAAAGACGACTTTACAACAAAAACGAGAAATATTTATATATATAAGTTTAAATATATCGAAATATATCTAACAAAAACAAGATATTTTGAAGTATCTTGAAATACTTGAGTTTTTATTAACTAAGTATTTAATTAGTTTCTCTTTATTTATAATACACATTCTACTGTTTTAATAAAACTATTAAGTTAGTAAAAGTTATATGAATCATGTGCAATGAGCGTGATTTATAGTTTTTACTAGAGTTATATGAGTAATGTGCAAAATACATGCTACTAATGTCATACGAACCACATATGCAATGCACTTTTTACCAAAGTTATGCACATGATATGTTGTGTACATGATTATTTATGAAGTTATACGAATCACATGTTATGTTACTAAGAATCACATGCAATTAATATAATTTTTACTAAAATTGTATGAATCATGCATATGCAACACAAATGCTTTTTTTAGCTTTTTATGCAATCATATGAATCATGTGCATAACACTAACATTTTACCAGAATCGGTCCTCCTATGAGGCGGGTGAGGCGATCGGGCAAAATTTGGCCAACCTATAAAATGACTATTACAAAAAAAAAAATTGATGTATCTATCTTGTTCATTCTCTTTATACAAATATACCAAACTAAAACAAAATAAATTCACATGAAACCACAAAATACATATGAGCTCGAAATAATATCCATTAAAATTATTCCACAATTATCTAGCAACTCATTTTTTTTCTCCAAAAAGTTTTATCTTTGTACTGGCAACTTCTAGCACTTTTAGTGATCAAATTTTCATTGAGATACTTTCACTTTGAAGCCAACATCTTATATAAAGTTTTAATTACCACTTGAATAAACAAGTACGAAAGAAAAATGCACTAATTAAAAGTCAAGCATGTAAAAATATTGATATTTTGTTACATTTGTCAGCTTATACAAATTTTTCTTTGTTGGCTTATATAATTGTGATTTTGTCAACCTATATGAACTTCTTTGTTGGTTTTGTCAGTTTATATGAATGTGACATTGTTGTCTTATATTTGTGATCTTTTTACATGTTAATTAATAATAATTAGTAGTATGATAAAATAATTCATTGTGTTGTACCAAGTTTATATGTTGCCTCGAGCAAAATCACAGAACCGACCCTGCATTTTCTTAGTAGTATAAAATATGCAGGGAGAGAATAAGACAACTCTCAGGAAGGTTCTTAAGTTAGAGAGAAATTTTGATGAGAAGCAGAAAATGGAAATGAAAATTGAAGAAAAGTAGAGGTGATGAAAGCTTTTGGAGGTGATAATGTAGCTATTCAACATAATATAGACAAGATGAATAAAAAACTCAAAAAAATCATATAAAATATATCCTAAAGATCTTTTTTTTTTATGAAATAATTATAAAAAAAAAGGAAAAAATGGACATGTTGGCCCCTTCTTATCCCCGTGGTTGGTACCAACAATTAGTTGAAAAACAAATATCAAAATTAACCATAAGAGGGTAAACATCCCTCAACTAACGATTGGAGCAAAATATAAGACGAAATGAACCATAAATGGGATTTTCGTGATTTTGAAACTTCGTTGGGGTTTGTTTGTAATTCAAATCTCGGGATTTATTTACTTATTCTTTGTAATTATACACCTTAATGGTATTTGTATCTCAACATATTTGGTTATTTGCGGTAACTATGTAAACATTTCACGTCCCTCCTATCGAATCCCTGCTTGATATGGTTTTTTATACCCATGCATAATATGTGTCGGATTTTACATGAAAAATAATTTCTTTCATTATATTTGGGGTGAGTTTTTTTTGTAAATTGATATTTAAAAATAATATTCGAAAAAAAAAACAATTTGAATAATCTCTGTACTGCATAGCTGATCCGAAACTTATAACTGGAATTGGTGGGGTGCGCCAGGCCCATGCAGTAGTGCAACGCATGGGCGACGCTTGAAAGCCCAGATAGCAAGCTACCTTAATGGGCTTTTCCCTGAAAAAATTAATTTAATATCATGTGGGCCATTGGCCCACGTATCAGATATTAAACTGATAAGAACAGATACTACACTTGATCTTAGCCAAAAGGCCGAGAAAGGTATGAGTTTTCACATGTTGGGCCGCACCCTTTTGTAGTACACGTTCTCTAGTGTGTGTGTTATTATCTCGATGTGGGACTAAAATATTCTGCATTCACAATTTGTTTCCTCTTCTTTTGTATTCACAATTTGCTCTCTTTTCATTCTGCAACAATTTTCGTGTATAAAATTTCTCTGGTCCTTGCAATCCCAAACGACTAAATAATATTTTGAAATTTTTTCGTATACCTAACTTTTTAAATACTTTGAATTTTTAAATAATATCAATTTTATTATGTCAAACTACATTCCGAAAGCTTTCAAATCATATTTCCTCGGTCCCAATTATATAGTCCAGTATTTCCTTTTGGGATGTCCCAAATATATAGTCCATTTTTCATATTTAATAGTACTTTTTCCATTCTTTTACTATTATAACCCTATTTAATATGCATTTTATAATTTACACTATTCATTAAATGAGGGCAAATCAAGTAATTTTTTTACACATTTGTAATTTCCATTACTTTTTCTTAATCTGTGTTAAAAGTCCAATTGGACTATATGATTGGGACGGGGGGAGTATGTCATAAGCATATTGAGTATTATGCAAAATTGTGTACTCGTAATATTTTTTTCGGAATTTTATACAATTGAAAATGAAATACATTTGTAATATTTATGGAAGAAAACAAAATATCAATTTACAGCAGAAACAAAACAAAAGGAAATCTAATTTTAGAAGTGTTTATTCTAGATAAAAGGAGGGCAAAGTACACTGATTTAGGAAGGTAAATCAGATGTACCTGACCTAGGGACCCACAAAGCGAGGTGAAGTGTGTTCCACGAAGCGACCTGACCAAGGATCCCCCAAAAAGCTAGGTGAGGTACTTTGTTCGAGGGTACCTAAAAGCAGAGCGCACGTTAAATTTGTAGGGATGGCTCCAGCTAAGGCCCTCTCGATGCCTAAGTCGAATCGGTAATTGAGGTACTTAGAAAGCTAAAGAGCGAGGTAATTTAGAATAATAACAAATTACCTTTTACCTTGATTTTCGTGCCGTATTTATAGTATTGTTCAGGGTAAGGCGGATCTCGTACACGTGGTGTCCGATCGACGGCAGTGTGTGGCTCGCGGGTGACCGACCCGGTGTTCGGGTCGGGTCGGGACCCATATAAAAAATCGTGGATCCTAGGGGTATTTTGGTAATTTCGCGAGGCGAGGTCAAAATGGTCAACTCGAGCTAGGCGAGGCTATCTTTCGGTAATTTCCACATCATTTACTCGTCGATTCTTTAGTAATTTATTTTTGAAGTGACTCGTCTTTAGTCTTGAATTGCGACCACGAGCCCAAGCTTATGAATTGAAAAGACCCTTCCATCTCGGTAGTTGAATTTGAATAGCACTTTTTGATCAAAACCGTTGATTTTCCGCCTTCCTCTCTCTATATATAAGATGGTCTTTGAAAAGCCTCACTTTTCTCATTTTTACCCGGATCACCTCTTTGCTCACTCGCTCATGACCAGGATCTTGATTTCGTGCTTCTCCACTGGGCTTGACTTAGAGGTATATTCTCTTTTTCTCTCTACTTTAAATTTCTTATTATTTATGGCGACCCTCCTCCATCCACACGGCCCTCAGTTCGTAGTCGAACTCCGGTTCGTCTCGAACTCGGGGTCATCGACTCAACTCGTCTTCGAGTTCTTCTACTTCTACTAGCGGGGTGACCCATATTCCCCCTTCTCCAGATAAGGTATCACGCGAGGCCACCCCCTCGGACGACCTGGAACACGTCGCCCCCTGGGCTTTACTTAGGTCTCGGGTCTCCGTTCACGATATAGGCATCATTAGGAAAAACTTCCATATCCCGCTTCGTACCAAATCATAATTCCTACTACTAGTGATAGGATAAAGAAGCCTCCACCTCGCTGCTTAGCCTTTCATCTCGCTAGCTTCGAGGCGGGTCTTAGATTCCCTTTGGCTTGCCCCGTTGTTGACATTTTAAGGGGGCTCGATGTTTGCCCCGCTCAGCTCGTCCCAAATTCATATCGTCACATCGTAGGCTTTATCATTTTAATGAAATATTTCGGCGAGGTCGCCTCACTTTCTCACTTTTGCGAACTATACGCCATCCATTCTTCTACCACCACTACTAACTCCGGATTCTTTTACATCTCGCCTCGCACCAACCAAAATTTTTTGCATCGAGTTCCTTCCTTGGTATGGACTTGGAAAGATAGGTTCGTATTCATTCGAGCCCTTGTTGAAAATCCTTGGGACCTACCTTCGGATTGGAAACTAAGTCGGCCTCGTCTTCGAGGCTTGCCTCATGTTTCTTGGGGTGCCAACTTCATTCCTATCTTTGGCCCCGGTGGTATGAGGCTTGCGACCTCATTACAGAAGAGGTTCTATCCCTCGTCGGCCTTAGCCCCGCTCCTCGCCATGAAACTCTAACTCTTGGTAATATATTTCTCTTTATTTTTGATTCGCCTATCATGCTTATATTGATGCCTTTTGTTCACTTGTGCGAGATATGGCGGTCCGCTCGCCGTCCTTGACAAGGCCCTCGCCAACAACAAAGAAGCCTCGCTAGCTCGCAAGCGAGCTCGCGAAAGAAGTTGCGGCGTCGGACTTACCGCTAGGCGTGGTCGTAAGCCGGCCCCGTTGTGACCATAGCCAGTCGACCCCGCTCCCGAGGTGACCCCAAAGAAAATCGTCGAGGCTTGGGCGACAAGTCGAGGGAAGATAAAGGAAAAACGGTGGCTAAAGGTTCCCCCCAAAAAGGCAAAAACTCAAGGCTAGGAGCTCGCCTGACTCTATGGGTGCCTCTGGGGATTTGGCTCACGACAAGATCGAGCCTCGATGCAAATTTTCTACGGTGGATGAATGATGATGTGGCTGAACCGAAGCGAGTCTCATCTCCAGGCCCAGCGACTCACGACTCGCGAGAAGGCTCCCGACCTTAGGCCTCGAGTTCGCGAGCTTGCCATGCCTCGTACCATCCCCAATTAGAACATTAGCTCGCGGAACTCGGTCCTCGAAACGAAGGTGGGAGGATTCCTTCAATTGTATAACTACACTACCCTCCCCCCACCGACCGGTTTGCCACGATGACCATGGAGTTTACGCGCCTCGAAGAGTTGGCGGCCCACGAAGTCATGTCGGTATGTGGATTCCTTTAAATTATCCAACTCTGTTGCTTCGTTTTTATCCCACTTCGCTGTCACTTACTTCGTTTTTCCTTTTTTGCAGCTTTCCGCCCTATTGCACCAAATGGCACTTCGTGGCGCCGATTGGAGGCATCAGAATGAGGTGTATATCAATCAGTTGAGCGAGGTCCACGCGAAGCTCCAAACTGCCGAGGCGGATAAGGCAAAAGCCGTCGAGGAGGCTCGGGCCGAACTCCTCAAGGAAATAGCCGATCTGAAAGCCCAGCTTGCCTCGTCCCAAAGCGAGCTCAAAACTCGCGAGGGGCTCCACGCCAAGGAGGTGGCAGATTCTTTTGAGAGAGGTCGGAAACAAGGTCTTGAAGAATACCTCTCATTTGAAGAACATAAGGCTTCACTAGCCTCGTCTCGTCTTGCTAGAGTCCAATCTTTTCTTCAGTCCTCGTCTTGCGAGAAACTCGTTGCCGAACGGGCCATGGTGTACCTTTTCGACGGCTTCGAGCGGTGCCGTGAGCAAGGAATTAAGAAGGGAGCTTTCAAGGCCGATTTCGACCCCGACATGCTCGACCCTTTTGAGAAGGACGAGCCGAAGGCAATTGTCGCTGAAGGCGAGGTTGGCAGCTCGCGCGATGTGGAGATCATTGACGAGGTTGAGGAGGTCGATGAGTTTACTGATCTCGTAAAACCTCTTTTAGCTTCCTAGGTATCATTTATGTAAATCACTGACGAAGTACTTGACATGTATTTTTGTTAACAATCTCATTGCCCCTTAATGTACCTAACTTTACTTCGTTTTCTAGTGTATCACTTTTGCTTTACATGTGTGTCACTTTGATATCTTTGCACTTTACTTCTCGCGTATGCATGCTCTTTACTTCGCCGTTTTTCCTTTTTTTTTTTGTATCCTTTGGGTCCTAGGTTTCTTCGCGAGGCTAGGTCCTGTCAGTATGGAGCCCAGTCCCTTTGTTGGGACCATTGTGGGCTTTGCCCACCAAAAGGGAGCTTATGGCCTAGATCCATCGTGGGATCGTCTTGGGCTGCTAGCCTTTTATGGGGCTTAACTTGCGAGCCAGTCCCTTTGTTGGGACCATTGTGGGCTTTGTCGGCTAAAAAGGCGACTTATGGCCTAGATCCTTCGTGGGGTCGTCTTGGGCTGCTAGCCTTTTAGGGGGCTTAACTTGCAAGCTTCAGTCCCTTTGTTGGGACCCTTGTGGGCTTTTGCCACCCTAAAAAGGGAGCTTATGGCCTAGATCCTTCGTGGGATCGTCTTGGGCCTGCTAGCTTTTAGGGGTTTAGCTTGCGAGCCCAGTCCCTTTGTTGGGACCATTGTGGGCTTTACCAGCCTAAAAGGGAGCTTATGGCCTAGATCCTTCGTGGAATCGTCTTGGGCTTGCTAGCCTTTTAGGGGGCTTATCTTGAGTGGTTCGCTTACGACCCTGAAATACTAAGCAGATTTGTGCAAAAAAGGGTAAACATTGCAAGTGAAATTCCGTCTTCTTTCATTGATGAGAGTTTTTAACATAAGCCTCCAATGCTTCCAAAATTAAGCTAAATACATGAAATAGATTTTTAAGTATAGAACCTCCTTAAGTTATGAATGTTCCAAGGCCTCGGGAGCTCCTTTCCTTGCATGTTTTCTAGTCTATATGTTCCCCTCTTCAACACTTCAATTACCTTAAAAGGCCATTCCCAATTTGCCTCCAGCTTCCCCACATGCTTGGACACTTCCACTTTTTTGAGCACTAGATCCCCTACTTGAAAGCTTCGCTCCTGAACCCTTTTGTTGTATGCATTTTTCATCTTTCCCTTAGCTGCTTGGATCTGAATAAACGATTTGTCTCGCTTTTCTTCAATGAGCTCGAGCTTGAGTTCTCTAGCTTCACTATTACTCTCAGGCTCGTACCGAGCGACCCAAAGTGAAGTTTCTCCAATTTCCACCGGCACGATCGCTTCCGACCCGTACACTAGACTAAAAGGCATCTCTCCTGTCGAAGTCCGTGGGGTCGTTCGATATGCCCAAAGGACTCCCGGCAACTCGTCCACCCAATATGACTTCGCTTCCTCTAGCCTCGTTTTTAGGTGTTGTAGAATAATTCTATTTGCGACCTCAGTCTGTCCATTTGCTTGAGGGTTTCCCACCGCTGTAAAATTTTGCTTGACCTTATATTCTTCACACCACTCCCTAACCTTCTTTCCTTGAAATTGAGTGCCATTATCTGATATTAAGATTCTGGGCGCCCCATACCTACATGCGATATTCTTCCACAAAAAATTCATGACTTCGGTTTCCGTTATCTTGGCTACTACCTCGGCCTCAATCCACTTAGAAAAGTACTCCACTGCCATAATGATAAATTTCTTCTGAGCTCTAGCCACCGGGAAGGGACCCAAGATATCATCAATTCTCCATTGATCAAAAGGACAAGCAATGGGGATCGTTTCCAATTGGGTCGCTGGTTGGTGATTTAGGTTCGCGTGGAACTGATACTTCGCACATTTTTTAACAAACTCGATTGTATCATTTGCTAAAGTCGGCCAAAAGTAACGTTGTCGGATCACCTTCTGGGCGAGTGCCTTACTGCCTGAGTGGTTACCACAGTTGCCTTCATGAATCTCCATCATTACATACGTCGCCCTCTCCGGTCCGAGGCACTTTAGCAATGGTCCTCCTACCGATCTTTTATACATCTCATTGTCTATCATTAGGAACCGAGACGCTCTAACTTGGACTCTTCTAGCTTTTATCGGGTCCAACGGTAAATCTCCCTTTTCTAGGAAATTTTTCAAGTCTTCCATCCAATCGATTGGGGTGTCAATTGCACAAACTAGCGCCTCGCTTGGATACTGCTCGATGGGACCTTCCTCCGCTAGCGAGTCCGGTTACGTCGCCACCAACACGATCACCTTCCTCGAGTTATTCCCACTTAATGCACTTGCGAAGCGAGCTAGAGCATCGACTCGCTCATTTTCATTTCTTGGGATCTCTTTGTAGCTAAAAAAATTTGAACTTTTCCATCAACCGCTTCGCTTTCTCCAAATAGTTAGCCATGGATCGATCCTTGGCTTCAAATGAACCTTCAACTTGCATTGCCACCAACTGGGAGTCAGTGTAAGCTATCAACTTCTTCACATTGCACTTCTGCGCCATTTTTAATCCACGCCAATGAGCTTCGTATTTAGCTCGTTGTTTGTCACCTTGAATTCGAGGCGAAGTGCCACTTCCACCTCGAATGAATTGAAGGCTTGCCCGCAATAAGATCCCGATTCTGCCTCCAGTAGCCACCGCCGACCCATCCACATGCAGTAGCCATGTCACTTCCTCTTTTTGAACTTCAATTTCCGCCACTTGCTTCGTTAACGAAGTCGGCGGAGACTTGAGCCTTTACCGCCGTTTTATTTGATATTTAATATAAAATTCCCCCAATTCCACGGACCATTTTACTAGGCGACTTGACGACTCGGTTTTTCTAACACTTGTCTCGAGTGGTTGATTTGTGAGGACAATAATCTAATGAGATTGGAAGTAAGGTCGCAACTTCCTACCGATACTACCAAGGCTAGAGCAGAGCGCCTTTTCGGTCTCTAGATACCTCTCTCTTGACTCCTTGCAACAACTTGCTCACGTAGTAAAGCGGGCGATGAACTCCTCTTCGTCTCGCACCAACACCGAGCTCACGGCTCGCTTCGAAACGGCTAGGTATAAAAATAGAGCCTCTCTTTTTTTAGGTTTGGACAGTAAAGGTGGAGACATAAGGTATCCTTTCAAATCTTCGAACGCCTTCTCACATTCCTCCGTCCATTGAAAATTCTTCATATTTCTCAAAGTGTTGAAAAAATGAAGGTTGCGATCGGTGACCTCGAAATGAACTTTGTTCAATGAGGCAATTTTCCTGTGAGGTCTTTCATCTTCATTGACCGTTCTAGGTGAAATCATTTCCATTATAGCTTTTATCTTCGGGTTCGCTTCGATCCCCTCTCATGCACCATGAAGCCCAAAAATTTTCCACCTCGCACTCAAGGTACACTTCACGGATTCAATTTCATACCATAAGCTCGCATTATTTTGAAAGCCTCCTCAAATGCTCAAGGTGATCCTCTTCCACCACACTTTTTACTAACATATCATCAACATACACTTCCATTGATTTGCCAATTTTCTCTCTAAACATGAGGTTGACTAACCTCTGATAAGTAGCTCCCGTGTTCTTTAGCCCAAACGGCATTACCATGTAACAATAAACTCCGTTCTCCATCATAAACGAGGTCTTATCCCTGTCTTCCTCCGCCATAAAAATTTGGTGATGTCCTTGGTAAGCATCCATCATGATAAGCAAGGCACATCCTACCGTGGAGTCCACCAATAGGTCGATGCGAGATAGGGGTAGGGATCCTTGGGGCATGCCTTATTCAGATCCGTGAAGTCTGTGCACATCCTCCATTTGTTGTTAGCTTTGGGCATTACAACTACATTTGATAACCACTCCGTGAACTGAATTTCCACAACATATCCCACCTCCAATAATTTGTTCACCTCATTTTCTATAATTTTGTTTCTTTCGCTTCCAAAGCTTCGCTTTTTCTACTTCACTGGCCTCGCTAACGGATCCACATTGTCGGTGAACCATCACCTCGGGGTTTATGCCTTGGAAATCGAAGGTTTCCAAGCAAAAATGTCCACATTCTCCCTAAGAAATTGAATCATAAACACTTCTAGCCCGAGTCCATTTGCGACCTATCTTAGTGAACTTACCTAGCTCGAGCTCAATCACTTTGTCCGCTCCGTTGGCTCAACCCTATACTCTGTCATTGTCTAGCTTTTTTAACCTTCTCCTTTTCTTTTTTACTCATTCTACTTCTTCTTCGCGTGTTATTTGCTTTATTGTTCTCACTTCTCTCCACTCTTTTTTCTCTTTTAGGGAAACGTTATAGCATTCTCTAGCCGTCTTCTGATCGCCTCGTCTTTGCCTATCCCTCCCCTTTGTAGGGAACTTCATCTTCAAATGATAAGTGGACACCACAACTTGAAATTGATTCAGTCTGCGTCGCCCCATGATCAATTATAAGCAAATAGGGCGTCTACTACCAGGTACTTGATCATGATTGTCTTTCGGCATGGCGCTTCGCCTAGCGAGGTGGGGAGATCAATGGTTCCTAGGGGAACCACTTCGCTTCCTCCAAACCCCATCGGAGTGTCAACCGGACGTAAAGCGATTACATCTAGTCCCATCTTCATCAACACATGCATAAATAATATATCCGCGAGCTCCCATTGTCCACCAAGACTTTTTGTACGGCGAAGTTGGCGATATCCATCATGATTACCATCGGGTCGTTTTGGCCTGCCTCGACCCCTGCGAGGTCACGACCATCGAACGTAATAGGGCTAGAGTTTTGGATGCGCATGACCTTCAATTTTCTCTTATAATCATGGGTGAGGTTACGCGCATGCTTCCTTCTCGCACTCTGTGAATCACCTCCACTAGGACCTCCGCTATCATATGTATAACCCCCCTACGAGGCAAGTTATCTTTTTCGATTTTGCACAGGCACAGAGCGCTCCTCGGGCGTTCTTGCCTAAACCGACCTCATGGCGACCTCTCGACCGGCCGCGACTTGCGAGCGGTGATCTTCGCCTAGGGTCTCGGTTAGGTCCTCCCCTCGTTTCTTCTTTCAAAACAAAATTTTATAAGTAACCTTCTTTGGATGAGCCTTTCAATCTCATCTCGCAATTGAATGCGATCCTCGGTGTCGTGGCCATGGTCCTTGTGGAAGCGACAATATTTCTCCATGTTTTTAACCCCGTCCAGGTCGTCTTCATCTTTTTGGCCACCTTAGCATATCGATTCACTCTATGACCATTAGAGCATGACTTTTGGCGCGTTCAACGAGTATATCTATTGTGCCTCATTGTCCCGGGCGTCTGGATGCGGACCTCGGTCAGGCCTCTCTCGACCCTAAACCGAAGCCTCTCTCTAAGATCCCTCCTCGCGTGGAGCCGAGCCACTTTGGACCACTCCTGGTCTTTAAGGGCATTCATCTCTTCCTCATGTATGTATTTAAGGTCACTTCCATTAATCGCTGCTTATCGACGGGCGGTTCGCGGCGGCGATCTTTAATGGTCCTTTTTGCAATCAAGGATAAGGATATTAGTCATCATGTCGATTCGAATATCTTGTACCTCTAATGCTTCATCATTGAACCGATTTATGAATTCCCTGAGCGACTCTTTCACCCCTGCGCTTTATAGTGAACAAATGCGGTGACCTTCGAGCTCGCTTTTGGCTTGCGAATTGGTATAAGAACTTTCGAGCTAGTGTTCGTAAGAAACCACAGTTCCCTAGGTAATCCCATGAACCATTCATGCGCATTTCCAGTCAGCATTGTGATGAATATTCTAGCATTCATGGCATCCAATTGCCCATACAATTGCATCACGTGGTCGAAAGCGGTGAGATGTTCCTGAGGGTCCCTATTCCCATCATATTTCGGGAGATCAGGAAGCTTGAAGTGCGATGTGACCACCTCGGCTAGGATCTCGGGAGAAAATGGAGATCCCCTTTTCGCAGCGGATGTTACGACTCCCCTCCGCCTCAAATCATCCGGTTTGTCGAGTAACATGCTCGATTTGTTCACTCGGTTCGTGTATGTCCCGTGGCTTATTGATTTGGTTCGCCCACGACCTCCTGGTCTCCTCATTTGGTGTCCTGACGGCTTGACTAGCCACCTCTTCCAAATCAACTAGCAATTAGTTTCGTTTTCCACATTCCCCCTTCCTGGGGGGGACCTTGGGGAGGAGCCTCCATAGCTTCTTGCCTTTTCTTTCCTATCCTCCAACATTTTTTTTCGCATTTTCTCAAAGTCACTAGCCTTCATGTGAATCATCCGCTCCTCCTCCTCCGAACGAAAGATGGTCTCGCGAAGTGAAGCGGGCGAATGGGTGATGTTTCGGGGAGGGTCCTCCACGACCCCCGAGGGTGTCTTGGGACGCATCTTAGGTGTTTCGAATAACTTCTCCTGCAGTGTCTCCTCCATCTTTAGCTAGACCTCGTTCCCCAGACCTCGCCAACCGATTTAGGAAGGTAAATCGGATGTACACGACCTAGGGACCCACAAAAGCGAGGTGAAGTGTGTTCCACGACGGCGACGACCAAGGATCCCCAAAAAACTAGGTGAGGTACTTTGTTAGGGTACACGAAACATAACGCACGTTAAATTTGCAGGGATGGCTCCCAGCTAAGGCCCTCCGATGCCTAAGTCGAATCAGGTAGTTGAGGTACTTAGAAAGCTAAGAGCGAGGTAATTTAGAATAATGACAAGTTACCTTTTACCTTGATTTACGTCCGTATTTATAGATCACATTCACCGGGTAAGGCGGATCTCCGTACACGTGGCGCCCGATCGACGGTGCGTGGCTCGCGGGCGACCCAACCCGGTGTTTTGGGTCGGGTCGGGCCCCATATAAAAAAGTCGCGGATCCTGGGGGTATTTTGGTAATTTCGCGAGGCGAGGTCAAAATGGTCAACTCGAGCTGGGCGAGGCTATACTGGTAATTTCCACATCAACAACCCATGAACTTCATTTATGGCAAATACTTTTAAACTAACCAAGTCGTTATCTAAGTATTTGTAATCCAAATGTAGATCAAATTATCAATTGAATATCATTATATATGATCAAATTTTAAATAAAAACAATATAAAAATCTCATACAAATCAAAAGAATCCAAAAATAAATTTAACTTGGATGATAGCAATATTTCCTAAACTAATGCGATGATATTTTTAATTTTAATGTGGATATATAAGAAACAGTAGACAAAAAATAAATGTAATGTTTCGTTCATTTTCAGTATTTTTCTTAAACACTTTCTTTTTATGGCCTAAAAATAGGATCGAAGTACAAAATCATGTGTAATGTTACTAAGAATCACCGATTACCCGCAAAGGTAGCCAAGTTGGTGGAGTAGGTGAGCGCGGGACCGAAAGATCACGAGTTCGATTCCCCTACCAACACTTTCTTGGTTGAGCTTGTCACACAGGGCTTGCTTAGTGTGGTTTACCTGGTTGGCGTAGGTTTGCGGGCTAGTACATCCGGCCCAGGGTTTATCCGGCGCACTCGAAGAGTAGCGGTGCGGGTTCCCCGTCATCAAAAAAAAAAAAAAAAAGAATCACCCAATTTACATACTTTTTGCAAAAATTGTATGAATCGTGCACGTGCATCGCATATGTATTTTACTACTATTATAAAATACGCAGAGAGAGAATGAGGCAACTCTTGGAAAGGTTCTTGAGCTAGAAATTTAAATCAGAAACAGATTTTGGAAATGAAAATTGATGAACTTAAATGAGAGGTAGATGAGATGAAAGATTTGGGAGGTGATAATGTAGACATTCAACAAAAGTTAGTCCTTTGGATATACTTATAAGTTATAAATATGAATATAGATATCGATTTTTGAAAACGAAGCACATACTTTAAGGATGTATGAAGCCTGGATTATTGGGAATCCGATTATCTTATCATAGCTCTAAATGTAATAATTTTATTATAATTTTTAACAATTTTGGTCTAGTTAATAGTTTTGGGAAATTAGTTAATTCTTTGGCTTGGGTTGTGCTAAGATTTCCACTAAGAAGTTGCAACCAAAACCTGTTAACTTGTGGCAATAGAAACTCAAAATTCCTTATGGCAACCCATTTATGTAAATATTATTTGAAAAGAAAAAGAAAGATCTTTGTTGGACGACGTTTTGGTCAACAAGCGTAAATATATAAAAGGTTTAACACGTGGAAATGTAAACGTGCGTAACGTATCTTTATTTACGGCTAATTATGCCTTTTTTGTATTATGCCGAGCAGTTATTGGGGTCGGTCTTTCTTATAGTTTGTTCTGATTTGCCCCCTTTGTTTTCTCCTTTTTGGACTTTTTATACCCTTTTTAGTAAGTGGGTTTACAATAGTCATCTTTGCACTAATTATTCATTAATTAGTAAAATAATTAAAGAAAGACACATGTCCCTCTATAGTTGTGCATGTCGGTCAAAATTTGTCACTTGTCGACTTCTCTTCATAATTCTCGACATGTGGCGGTTTCGATACCAATAAAGCGTTAAGCATGGGCGTGTGATTATTTTTACGAGGTTGTCGCGCGTGCGTTTCATATTGAAATTTGGGCTCGGGGCTCGGGGACGTGTTGCGGTTGGGCTCGTAGCGATTGGGCTCGGTAGGCTGGCGAGCTAATTCGTGACGTGTCGTTGTGCATCATTGTTGACGTCACCCGCAGTCGCCTACTCGGATATGTGTCAGACTGATGACGTGGATTGATTTCTTCCAGCTCGGCTCGGGTGTCATCAAAGGCCCCCAAGTTTGACTCCGAGGGAAGAATTTTTGACGTCGGAGTTAAACTTTAATGCTAATGATGAACATTTAATGGGGAAACGGATCTCTCAAAGGTTTTGTCCTATCCTGGCACCTGTCTCGTAGTGATTAATGCTCGAAACGGCGCAGATAATGGTGGGTTGCCATAATGATGGACACGTGGCATCTTGTGGTTGGACCAATCTTGCGCAGAAGGCAGAAAAATTACGTCGATTCTGTCAGCGGGCGTGGGGACGCGACGTTTTTCTGACATGTTTGACGGCTTTTGAGCTTTTAAAAGGAGCGTCCTTTCGAATAAACGTCTCGTTTATCGAGGAAACTCATCTATAAATACCTTTGTTTCCCTCCATTATTCACTTTCGCAACCATTAACCCTTGAGCTAAAGTTATTAAAACCGAGCAGAAATTTCGGGTCGGCTTCCCAAGTTCAGAGACTTCGAACTTAGGTATTTTTTCGAAATACTCTTCCTTTACCTATAAATGTCTTCTTTTGAAGATAGTAGGAGTCGTAGTTATAGTGTAGAAGTTGAAATTGAAGATCCTCCATCTGAACCCTCTGTTTATTTTTCACCAGCACGGCGATCTCCGTCTCACAGCCCGAGCATTATTCAGATATCTTCTCCGGATTCTTCACGAGGTGGAACGTCCTTGGAGCGGACGCATACTATCTTTGACCGCGACGGTGTGACCGTTTTAGAGAAGGCGGTGTATCGGACCGCATCGCACGGAGAATTCCGCCGAAGAATCCCCGAGTGTTGATTTTAGCGTGTCGGCAAGAATAAGAAAATATGGACCCATCGGAGCCGGAGCGTGACAACGTGGAGCGGGTAAACGAACCCTCCGGTGATTCGAGGTAGGAGAGGCCACAAGGTCCATGGGTCATCGTAATGGCGACGGTCGGCAAGGAAGAGGCCCTCGCCGTCGTGTTGAGCCTCGTTGGACGCCGAGCGACATAAACGATATCCCAAGCATCTTGATGATCCGGGAGACGGAGAGCTCGGTGAAGGTATCGTATTCCAAATGGTATTCATTTAAGGTACCGGACGACACCGAGGTCCCCAGCACCCGCCCGTGGGTTGCGTGGGTATTCATACCGCTTGACCTTCTATTCGGACTCTGCGGTTCTGCTGCCGGTTTTCTCACACGGTGGCTTTGCAAGTGGGGTATGCACCGACCCAAGTGCATCCCATTACGTGGGCGGGATTATTGGTCTCTTGGTGATGTTCCACCTAGAGAAGTACCATCGCCCTAAGTTCAAAGAAATGAATGAACTTTAAATCAGCGAGCAACTCCTTCATCAAAAGGTCACCGTCAGGATGGTATTATGTCTGAGACCACTGGGGTATCCAGGATAGTTTAGTAGAAGGTCTTCCTTCATCGTTGAAGAATTTGGAAAGAAAAATGGCTCGGGTGAGCGGCGAGTGGCAAGCTCGCGTGGGAGATGGAGAAAGTGAGATCGTTCTTCATCCCCATCAAATTTTGTTTTTGGTTCTGATAAGTCTTATCTTTTTTCCTTTCTCTGTTTTTTCTTGTTTACTATTTCCTTTTCGTAATTGTCTTTTCTTTTCACCTTTATAGGGAATCGGGCATCAAAGGGCCTCTGTCGGCCACTTTTATTCGAAGGTGGAGAACATCCAGGCCAGGGAATCATGGACAAACGGATTGAAAGGTTGGCTACCGAGGCCAACTTGGCCGCAGCTGGTTTGAGGCATGCTCGCCCGCCGACCCCGGCGAGGGGCGGCTCGGGACGAGGCGGTCGAGTGGGAGGTGGAGGTCGAGAGAGAGCCTCAATAGAATCCTCCGGTAATGAAGCGGTGCGGCCCCATTCTCAGGGAAACAGCCGGCGAAATCGAGCGAGTTGCGCTGTCTCTCTGGGACGACTAGTCCCGTGGGCGAGACCATCGTGCCCGTAGGGGCGAACCACAGACTCAGAGCGCCGAGTCACAAGTGCGGCTGCCGTTCGAGGTAAACATTATATTTTTCACATTTCCTTTTGAAATGTCTTTTTGCTTTCTTTTGATCTTCAAACGGTGGTTGCTTTGTGCGGTGTGGCTTGGATTTGCGTGCACGCCTTCGTAGTGTGAGGAACACGGCGCAGCGAGCTCGGGCGGCTGCCGATCAACTGCGGATGTGGAGGCGGCTCGGAGAGAAGATATTCGGGCGTAAACGCGTCCTGCGATGGAGTCGGATGTAGTGCGGCCTCCTCTTCAAAGGAGAAGAGGGGAATTGTGATAGAGGAGCCGATCGATCGAATGACCCCGAAGAAGAGGGAGGTCCGCGAACTTTCTCGGATGACCTCGGCGAGGAAGGTCATTTCATCCCTCCAAGCCAAGCGAGGATGAATATTGCGAGGGAATGATTGGACTACGCCCTCGATGGTTTGTGGAATTCGTTCGATGTGCCACGCCGACGGAGGAGCAATCGAGGGTCTTATCGGAGGCGGTCGGGCCGCAATGACTATCGGCTCGTGCCTGGACAAAGGCATCGAGCAGTGCGCTCGGAGGCGGCCGAAGAACAAATTCGGTATGCCATGGCAATGTACGGGGCGGATGATTGGGCTCTTATGGCATGCGGTTGGGAACGCGCGAGCTAGAAAAAATATGCCCGACTGGAAAGGCGGCACGGGGACTGCGGGAGGCCTATGCTACCCTTCAAGGGGTACAAGAATCACTAAAGACCCAAGCTAATGAGGCTACGGCTCAAGGCCAACTCGAGAAAGAAAGTGCGGCCGAGGCGACGAGATCGGGCCCGCAAGGTAGAAGAAGAAGAGCTTAGGGCTAAGGTCGCCGAACTAGAACGTCTTGCCCTTTGCCGGGCCGAGGAAATAGAGAGGCATCTAGCCGATGACGCGAGGAGGTCAAGAAAACGCCCCATCGCAAACGCGAGGAAGTTCGTAGAGAGGCCATTGAAGATTACAAAGACTCAGGAGTATGCATTCATGTTAACTGCGGTCATGCGACCCGACCTCGAGAAATTCTTGATTTAGTTAGGCGGGCGTCTTGTTGCTCGGCTTGAGGAAGATCGGCCCTCCCGGAGGCCGATCTCGATACCCCTTCGACCGAACATTGCGAGAGGTTCCTAACGCGCTTGGAGGCTCTCCTTCTCCTGGGACGTGGAAAAAGTCACCTCTAGTGGTGCGTCGAAATTCCGCCGCTCGGTCTTGATGCTTTCATATGTACCCCTAGGTAGGTAATTTGGCTTCGTGCCTCGAGATGTAATGGGCTCGGCCTCTCTTATGTAAATACTTTTGAAGTAGAAATGAATTGTTATTTTCCTCACTGTGTATGTGTTTCAAGCTTTTTGTAGATGCTCGGCTCTATTCCTTTTTTGTAAGATTGTTGCCCTGTCTTCTTTTTCCTTTTATATTCCCAAGCACGGGGCTCGGTTCCTAGTGCTTGAATAAGGGCTTTGCTCGCCTTAATTGATTCTTGTACTCGCTTATATAAACCTGTCCTTTATTTTGTATTTGAAATTTTGTGTATGAACCGAATCTTTGTTTGGCGCCGGTGTGTACATCGAATCTTTGATTTGCGCAGTGCGTAACCAAGTTTTTGATCCGTGCTCGGTGCGTAACCAAGTCTTGGTATTGTGCTCGGTATGTAACCAAGTCTTTCTTTATTGTGCTCGTGCGTAATCGAAGTCTTGGTATTGTGCTCGACGTAACCAAGTCTTTATTATGCTCGGTGCGTAAGAACCAGTCTTTGTTTTGTGCTCGGTGCGTAAATCGAGTCTTTGTATTGTGCTCGGTGTGTAGAGTCTTTGTATTGTGCTCGTGTGTAACCGAGTCTTTGTTGTGTGCTCGGTGTGTAACCGAAGTCTTTGTTGTTTGCTCGGTGAAAGTAACCGAGTCTTTGTATTGTGCCTTCGGTGCGTGAACCGAGTCTTTGTTGTTTTGTGCTCGTTGCGTAACCCGGTCTTGATTTTGGTGCTCGGTGTGTAACCAAGTCTTGATTTCGTGCTCGGTGCGTAACCAAGTCTTTGTATATAAGGATAGATCCGTCTTGTGGGTGGGTATGTTGCCCTTTTTTTCATCGTGCAAAGGGCGTGCACGAGATGGCGTTTGGCCTTGCCTTAAGCCGAGGCAATTTTTTTTATCGCCCTCGGCACATAGCCGAGGCGCAGAGTAAAGCCGTTTCCCTTTAGAGAGCTCACGAAATATCGATGAAAGGATAATTCCTTGGACTCTATCGGATTATAAACCGAGATCTTTATTGATAATCTTTTTCGGGTATGCTACATTCCATGGATGCATAAATTTTTCTCCACTCAAATATTCTAGCTGGTACGCCCACCGGATAAGACGTGGGTGACCGAAATGGTCCCTCCTGTGTCGGCTTCAATGGGTGGGTTGGACACCGTTATCTTTTTCAACACAAGATCGCCGACCTAAAATCTTCTTTCCTTTACTTTGAATTGTAGTACCTTTCACTCCTTTGTTTATACATTGCATTTTTCATCTCAAGATTGCACCTTTTTTTCTTCGAGCAGGTCTAGCTCGGCTCGGAGTGCGCACCTCATTACTGATTTCTTCAAAATTTGCGATTGAAGGTAGGGGCTCCGATCTCAACAAGAATCACCGCCTCGGCTCCATAGGCTAAAGAAAAAGGCGTTTCTCCGGTGGCCGCTCGATCGTGCTCAGTATGACCATAATACACCGGGTAGTTCCTCGGCCAATTACTTTTAGACTCATCCAATCTCGCCTTCAAGGTATACTTGAGTATTTTATTAACGGCCTCAACTTGTCCGTTCGATTGGGGATGGTATGGAGTTAAGAAATAGTTTTGATGCGGAAACCTTCACAAAAATTTGAAACCGGTTATCGAATTGTTTCCCATTATCTGTAACAATCGAATGTGGTATTCCGAATCTACAAATAATGGATTTCCATACAAAGCTCACAATCTTTTCCTCATCTATTTTTGCGGAGGTTCCGCCTCGGCCCATTTTGTGAAATAATCCATGCCACAATGGCGTGCTTGACGCCCCCTTTGCCGGTGGGGAGTGGTCCGATGAGATCCATTCCCCATTTGGCAAACGGCCATGGGCTAAATACGGAGTAAGTTGCTCGGGATGATATCGACTGCGGCGTGAACCTTTGGCATCTCTCGCATCTTTTGACGAGGTCGGATCGATCTTTTCTTAGGGATGGCCAGTAGTACCCTTGTCGTATCAATTTATAGGCCAACGTTTGGCCCCGGCGTGGTTGCCGCATATTCCCTCATGAACCTCTCGAAGTGCATAATCGTGATCTATCTCGGAAAGGCGTAGGAGTGGGACGGAGTATCCTCGTTTGTATAGGATGTCGTCTACTAGTGTGAACCGAGCCGCTTGAGTTCGTAGTGTTACGGCCTCGGCTTTGTTTTCGGGTTGAACTCCTTTCTCTAAATACTTTGAATGATTGGGGTCATCCAAGTTTGTTCGGTGGTTTCGAGTTGTATATATTTTCTTTGCACCAAGTGACGGGGCGAGATAGTTGTGTGTGTGATGACATCCGTGATGGCATCCGTCCCGGATCGAGCCGAGCCGAGCTAAGGCATCCGCTTGCATGTTCTCGGCTCGGGGCACATGTGAGACTTTTTCTTAAAGTGTGATAATCTCTTCTTGACCAAATCCAAATATTGCGCAATTTTTGCTCTTTTGCTTCGTACTCACCATTGATTTGATGAACGATCAGCGAGAATCACTTTGTGTACCGATAGTTGTTTTAGGCCCATAGAAGCCGCCATCTCCAAGCACGAGGAAGTGCCTCGATTCGGCCGTTGTTCGTTGCGGGAATTGAAATCGTGCGGCCGAGCAAAGAGCATTTTTCATTTGGATCGATTATCACGATTCCGCCGCTCGGCTGCGGTGGAAGAGCGTCAACGAATAATTTCCATTCTTGATCTTCCATAACTTCCAATCGTATGGAAGGTGTGAATTCGCCACAAAATCGGCTAAAGTCGTCCTTTTATTGCGGTGCGTGGTTCGTATATAATGTCAAATTGATCGAGTTCCACGGCCCACTTGATCATCCGTCCGAAGTATCGGGTCGGTGTAGTACTTGTTTTGATGGATAGTTTGTCAAGACTATAACCTTGTGCTCTAGAAAATATGGGCGGAGTTTCGCGCCGCATGATGACTAGCGAATAAGCCAATTTTTCCATTGGTGGATAGCGGAGTTCGGCGTCATGTAATGCTTGGCTGGTGTAGTAGACTGGATGTTGAATAGAACCATCTAACCTGATTAACACCGAACTGATGGCGTATTCGGATACCGCTAGGTACAAATACAAGTCCTCCTTGGATAGGTTTTTGCAATATAGGAATTGAAGAAAGGTGCTGCTTGAGGGATTCGAAGGCAGCTTGTGCTTGCTCAGTCCATTCGAAATTTTTACTCTTTTTTATAATTTCAAAGAAAGGCTTGCACTTGTCTGTGGATCGCGAGACAAATCGGTTAAGGGCGCTAATCGGCTGTTAGGCTTTGTACCCTTTTTACAGAGTTCGGTGGTTCTAGATCGATGATGGCTTTTATTTTATCTAAAATGGCAAATCGGGCAAGTCGTCTTCATTGTCCCGCTCGTTCGATTGTCGGCTCGCTCTTCGCCATCATCATGGCTCCTTCCGGGACGACGACCTGGATTATCCTCCGAACGATTACCACTTTTCGCTCGGACTCCTCCGGGCAGCGGGGATCGTCTTGTGTGGTTCCACCGGTCCGCCCTCGTTCCGCCACATTAATCTCTACCGGTCGAAGTTTGAGAGAGCATTCTCGCGACTCCCTTTGATTCCCTTTATGTATAGCTTCGCCATCGGATGTTGGGAATTTTATACAAAAATGATATATTGAAATGGTCGCTTTTATATGATAAAGCGATGGCCTCCCAATGATAGCATTGTACTCGAATCGACATTGATTATTTTGAATGTTGTCATGACGGTTCGTTTATGCAAACCTTGTCCCATTTGGATGGGCAAATCAACTTCCCCGAGCGGGACTATCCTTCCTCCTCCAAAGCCCTGAATCGCTATCATTGCATGGACGGATATAACTATCGCCCACGTTCAATCTTCGAAATGCTCGGACATAAATGATCGACGAATAGCTTCGGTGTCGATCAAAAATTACGTGGGACGGAATACCCAAAATCGGTCGCAAGAATGACCGCAGAGGTCGAATGAGGATGGACCACCTGGTGGCATCCACATCCGAGAACACAAAGTGGCCGGTGGGTTGGCCTTCCTTTGATTTCCGCCACTCGAACTTGTCTTTCGGCATTGGTTGCCCGCCTAACATCGGCTTTTCTTTTTTTCTCGTTGGAGCGTCTATCCTCTACTATGTTAGTATTGATTCGACTGACACTCGACATCATGAGGATCTCCCTTCCCGGTTTTCGGCTCGGGGTGGCGGCGGAGAGAGCTGGATTGATTACGCGCTCCGATTGACACTGAGCAATCCGTGGGGGCGGTAGCTCATGAACGTACCTTTTGAGACCGCCCGCCAAACAACACGCATAATTTCCCTAATCGGATCTCGGCACTCGTCAAGATCGTGACTATCGATTTATGATAGGCACGAGAATCGGCGCGAATCTAATTTTTTGCCGGTTCAATTTTCAAAGGCCGAGTCGGGGCAACAAATTCAGACCAGTATTTCATTCCATATGGTGATGGAGTGTGGGTCAAAGTACTCCTCTCACATGGCGAGCGGGCTCGCCTCTTGGCGAGCTCTAAACCGATGGTCGGGTTTTCCGAGAAACGGCGTAATCCCGACCCGACCCAATCGCGGTTCTTTCCTTCCTCCTTTCTCACGCCCCGCCGATGCTCGGGGCGGTTACTTGCCATGGCTTCTTCCGCGCAAATATGGCGTTACTCGCGGACCGTAAATTCCTGGTACGAGGTCGCCCCGATTCGTGGATGGAGTAATTAAACCATGTTTCGGGGCCACCCAACCACGGCCGTGATCAAAATGGCGTCATCCGAGACCGGTTCCATCTCTCGAACTTGTCTCGTTGAACCGAGAAATATAGCTTTTTAGGGGCTCGTCCTTCCCTTGTTTGATGTTCACGGGGAGTCCGCCGGTGCGGCTCGGACTTTGGACGTTAAGAAATGCGTCGTAAAGGCGGAGGCGATCCCCCCATGCCGAATGGATCCCTGTGGTAGGTCCTAAACCAACCAACGGTGGGCTCGGTCGCCCAGTCGGGGAAGGCCTGCAGAGGATGGCATCACTAGGGATCGCATGCAGTTCCATCCATGCTAAGTACTTGTGAACGTGAGTGGTCGGGTCGGTTTCCCCATTGTAGAGACCGACCACGGGGGATTTTCAACTTTGGCGGTAATGGGGTCGCCGAATTCGAGGAAAATGGCGACACAACAACCTGGTTGGTTCGTTACTTGGGGCGGTCTTCGAGACTGCTTCGCTTCAGGACCGTCTTCCAATTCGTTCGACGACGCAGCGGTGTATTTCTATATCCCGTTCTCGCCATAAGCTAGGCCTTGAACCTAATTGACCCCGAGTTGCTCCCGCTCATCCGGAAACCGAGCCGGGAACTTATCGATCGAGTAGGCGAAAAGGATCAACTCGGTCGTCCGCAAACACCGAGTGGGCATGACGATGTCGCGTTGGCTCGATAATGATCGTTATACGACTTTGCTCCTCATCTTCTCTCACTTTGCCGTCTTCACGCCGGACATGTTGTTCATTACTCGAATCGCTTCGGGCCGTGATGAGGAAGCCCGGAATTTGAGGATTAATGTTAACATTTAGTTGCGGGTTGAGTGGGTTAGTATTCGGAAGGAGTGGAGGAGGTGCTTGAGAGTTGGTGGTAGCGAGAGTTTGTGATATGAGTTGGTTCATTCGTTGTACAAAAGTTGGGTTGGCAATTAGCGAGCGAAAGGAAACAAAGTAGTGCTCCTACTCTGTTTGGGGTATATTTTGGCCATTAGTAATCCGGCCGATTTGGTTGTTCGGATGTTGCTCTTCAATCAAACGAGCATTTCTCGACCGGGTGACTCATTTTGTCGCCAAACGTTAAATTTTACCTGGTTTTTACTTAACTTGCTTGTGCTTGGAATTTCCGATGGACCAATATGGCCCTCCTTCTAGCGCCAATTTGTTGACGACGTTTTGGTCAACAAGCGTAAATATATAAAAGGTTTAACACGTGAAATGTAAACGTGCGTAACGTATCTTTATTTCTCGGCTAATTATGCCTTTTTTGTATTATGCCGAGCCGCATTATTGGGGTCGGTCTTTCTTATAGTTTGTTCTGATTGCCCCCTTTGTTTTTCTCCTTTTTCGGACTTTTTATACCCTTTTTAGTAAGTGGGTTTACAATAGTCATCTTTGCACTAACTATTCATTAATTAATAAAATAATTAAAGAAAGACACATGTCCCTCTATAGTTGTGCATGTGTCAATAAACTTGCCACTTGTCGACTTCTCTTCATAATTCTCTCGACATGTGGCGTTTCGATACCAATAAAGCGTTAAGCATGGGCGTGTGATTATTTTTACGAGGTAGTCGCGCGTGCGTTTCATATTGAAATTTGGGCTCGGGGCTCGGGGGCGTGTTGCGGTTGGGCTCGTAGTGGCGAGCCTAATTCGTGGCGTGTCGTTGTGCATCATTATTCACGTCACCCGCAGTCGCCTACTCGAATATGTATCGATCGATGACGTGGATTGATTTCTTCCGGCTCGGCTCGTGTGTCATCAATCTTATCTAATATAAAATAGGATATAGAATTTAAATTTATGAATGCAGATTAAAGTGAAACCATTTCCTACAAGTATATAATATATATATA